>CAMTDV010000002.1:63712808-64312808 GCA_947069175.1 Scalesia atractyloides | reverse complement strand
ATTTTAGCCGAGTGTGTGTGAACATTGCGAGGATGTACGGTGAACTTGTAGGGATACTGAGATGAATCATTGATCATATCCATATTTCATATACTTTTTGGTTTTTCCTTTTCTGTCGAGTAATCCGTTTTGTTTTACGCAAGTTATTATTTGTGCTTATATAACGCTAGTTAAGATGATTGCAAGATAGAATTTTGTTTACTTTAGTTTGTTTGAGGACAACCAAAGTTCAAGTGTGGGGATGTTTGATCTATAAGAATTTATACATCTTTTAAACGTCAAATATTCCCCATTAATGCGGAAATTCGTTGTGATTTCATTGATTTAGATACTCATTTGAGTTATTTGTGAAAATGCAGGTCCGGGCTTCGGCCTGATAAAGAAACAAAGGCTTTTGGAGCAAATTGGAGCAAAATGGAACATTTCTGCCAAATTGCCAGATATGGCACGACCGTGCCAACCATTGGCACGACCGTGCCAAGCATCAAGAAGTCGGCACTATCACAAGCACTATCATAAGACTGCATAATCCGAGCCAAATCAACACTTGGCACAACCGTGCCAACCCAAGCACGACCGTACGCGTGCAATCACAGGCTCTGATCAGCTAGTTTCCGAGTTCAACTTAGTCATTCCGAGTGCGATATCGATAAGCACGACCGGGCTAAATGGTGGCACGGTAGTGCCACCTCGGGGAAATTTTAGCGGGATCTTTCCGGATTTGGCATCAAACTTGGTCAACAACTCAGAAAGGCACCCGACACTTACCAAGCACGACCGTGCCAAATGGTGGCACGGTCGTGCCAAATGCCCAGTAGCTTAAATACGTGAATTCAGCTCATTTGAAGGGAGTTGGAGCATTTGGGTGGATTTCTCTCTCAAGAAGCTGATCTTGGAAGCTTGGAGATTGAAGAAAGGAGCCTATAGGAGGTTGTATCACTTGATAATCCAACTCATTTAGCTAATTATCTTGTCTTAAACATTAGTATTTTCACTTGTTATTCATGCACAATCCATATTACTTTATATTTGTCTTAGTTATCATGAGCCTTCTTGGCTAAACAATTGTGTTGTTTGAATTTTGTTGAAGCTAATGAACACTTGACAATATGGAAATAGATGTGGTGATTATTATATGTTAATCTCAATGATGGTATTTATTCAAGTTTCTTGGAATGCATGTTCATGTTTAAAGTTATTATTCTTGAATGGTTGATCATAAAAATAACATGTAGTGTTGGAAAGCGCATGTAGAGATTATGATTATTGAATCTTGTTAGTTGTTGATTTGATTCATAGCATGAAACTAGGAATGGTAATTGCTAACATGATTAGGATGATGATTTGAATATGAGTATGAATTCTTGCATTTGGATTTGTAAAGATCTTATGAATGTTTATATGAATTCTATGGTTTGTGTTCATGTTGGATTGATGATTTAGGCCAAAGTTGCTGTTTAGCATGACCATGCTTGTGATTTATGTCAAGAGCTTGTTGAAGATATCATTTACTTGAAACCAAGTTAGGGTGATTAATGTGTTGTTCATGTTAGTTTTCCTTAATTTGTAGGGTTAGGAGTTTTGATTAACAATTAACTCATTATTAAAGATTAACATCAATTTAGCAAGAGAGCTTAAAGAATGAATCTTAGGTGATTAAAATGTTGTTCATTATAATTTTCCCAAGATTTATAAAACTAGGGGACCTTGATTGGAAACTTAGTTGATTCTAAGACTTGCATCACCATTAGTTTTCCTTAAAAGGTTGTCATATGTTTATTAGTGGATACTTCATTCAAGCAACCTTTCTTAGATGTTGTTCTTGTTAATTCAATTAGTTAATTTTTATCCTTACATGATAGTTTAAAAACAATCAAGAAATCAACTCATTGATCGAAACAGGTTTATAAGTAACGAAAATTTAGTATTGAGACACCGAGTCCACGGATTGATATACGGTTCTTACCAGTGAACTATACTACCACCTGACGGGTACACTTGCCCTATGTGTGTGTAGTTGGTTTTAAGTAAAAACTATTTTAAAACCTAATCTATGTGAACAAAAATTATAATAATAAAAATATATTTAATTCACGCACATCAGTGTCTATCTCGGAATTTTGATGCCAATGACGTAAGAAGCATCTCTGAGATCCTTCATGTCAAAGTTATGTGAGAGTAACCGCTTTAACTCATGTAACATGTCTAAAATATTACTTGCCAATAGAATATCATCTACATAAAGGACAAGTATAGTAAAGTTACTCCTACTCATCTTGAGGTAGGTGCATTGATCCACTTGATTCTTTGCAAAACCTTGTTTCTTCATGACTTCATCAAACTTAAGATACCATTGATGTGATGCTTGTTTTAACCCATAAATGGATTTCTTCAACTTACAGACTAGATGCTCCTGACCTTCAGGTTTAAAGCGTTCAGGTTTTTTCATGTAAACATCTTCGTCTAAGTCTCCGTTAAGGAAAACGGTTTTAACGTCCATCTGATGTAGCTCTAAATCAAAATGAACTACTAGGGCCATAACGATCCTTAATGAATCTTTACGAGAGACATGCGAAAACGTCTCTGACAATCAATTCCGTCTTTCTGGGTGTAGCCCTTTGCAACCAATCTCGCTTTGTAGCGTTCAACGTTCCCATTCGGATCCAGATTTATTTTGAATACCCATTTACATCCTATGGGTTTAACACCGTTGGGTAATTCTACCAAATCCCAAACGTCATTTTTCTTCATTGATTCGAGCTCATCAATCATTGTTTTATTCCATTCAGAAGATTGCTCACTACTAATGGCTTCATTATAAGAGATAGGATCATTGAGCTTCCCGGCATCCATTTTAGACAGGTAGGTAACATAATCATCCCAAATTGTAGGCCTTCTTTGCCTAGATGACCTACTGAGTTGATTATCGGGTTCAGCTTTGTCTTGGTTTTGAGCGTTTGATGTGCTCTCGTTATGGGGTATAATGGGTTCTGATTGTGGAGCTGAATTTTGAGTTGGTGCAGTTGTTGCATTGGGTACAAGAGGAGTAAACGGAGTAATGGTAAGCGACGAGTCTCTCCCCCGCGTCTTGTACTTCTTGCAATTCTTCATAAGGGTTGGTACTGCTCCCACTGACCTTGAAATCCTTAAGGAAGGTGGCACGCTTGGTATCAACAATACGGGTGACATGGGAAGGACAATAGAAACGATAACCCTTAGAGTGATCAGGATACCCGATAAAGAAACAAGTAACTGTTTTAGGGTCAAGTTTCCTTAGGAAAGGATTGTAAAGCTTCGTTTCAACAATGCAACCACATACTTTCATAGATTTAAGACTCGGTTTCTTTCCTGTCCAAAGTTCATAAGGAGTTTTAGGGACAGACTTAGAAGGAACTCTATTTAGTATATGAACAGCTGCTTTTAACGCTTCAGTCCAGAGGAATAATGGTAAATTAGTGTTGGCTAACATACTGCGCACCATGTTCATAAGGGTATGATTTCTTCGTTCAGCGACAACGTTCTGGTGTACCTTGCATGGTGTATTGGTTCACGGTCCCCGGGCCCTTACAAAACTCATAAAATGGACCAGGAGCTTGACCCACATCAATATGTCTACCATAATATTCACCACCTCTATCTGATCTCACAACTTTAATATGTCTACCATAATATTCACCACCTCTATATGTCTACCATAATATTCACCACCTCTTCATACGCTCCTATTTCTGCACGCACAGGACGAAGGAAGCAAAGTGATGATGAAGTGAACGAGAAAAGCATCACTGATTTCCATGTCTAATCCCTTCAGCTTATGGGCCATGACGTTCATCATCATGATGCGTTCATGGATGCCGCTCCTCCCATCATACTTAGTAGTCACCAGCTTGAATATTAGAGTACTCGCGTGTGCTTTAGACGTTCCCTTGAATTGCTCCTCCATAGAAGCCAAGTAGGTTTTAGCATCATCAGAATCAGGATTGGCTTCTCGAATTGTATTGCTTATAGATTGCTTCATGAACATGAGAGACGTGTGGTTACACCTAGTCCATTTTCATGAGTCAACTGCTCAGCGGCACTGCTTTGAGAAGTGAGGTCTGCAGGCTTATTCTCTCTTAATGTGTAATCGAAATCCAGCAAAGCAAGAGTAAGCATGAGAGAGTCTTTCCATGCAGCAAAGTTATCACCAGTCAATGATGGAATCCCACAATTGGGTGCTGAGAGTGGAAATAATACGAGCGAATTATGATACTAAGAAGGAAGTCTTAATGTGATATAAGGCAAGTTACAATAAGTAATGACCATTTTAATTATGAAGTTGTGATATTGTCTATTACTAACATCAAAATGATATACTAAGTTAAAAATTCTACTTAAACGAAAACAAATCACCTTTGGGCAGAAGTGTAATCATCTAAGTATGTGTGCAAAGTAACTGTGACAAATCAGCTTTGGCCAGAAATGAGACAATCACCTTAGTTATGCACTTGTTAAGTATGCTAGACATGAATGAATAGATCAGCTTTGACCATAAATAAGACATTCACGTTTGTAATGCATAATTAACATATCTTTTGTAATACTTGAACAATAAATAGATGCATCAAATCACTTTTGTGCAGATGTGATACATCAGAATTTGGTTTTGTGAAAAGTTATCTACTTCTGATTAGTTAAGTGTTTACAAAACCAATTATTTAATAGCAAACCACCTGTTAGCTGAAATTTAGTTCAAAATAACTGCCTAATAAAGTAATAGGATTTCGGGTAAACTTGATATTTTGAGAGCATATTAGATTTCAGATAAGTTAGATTTCGGATTCATCCGAAATTATGATTTCGAATAAGTTTCGGATGAGTTTCGTATTAGTCTGAAATGTGTGATTTCGAATGCTTTCGAATCTATCCGAAATGTATTACTCAAGTGAGTTTCGGATCTATCCGAAATATGTTATTTCGAATGGGTTTCGGATTCATACGAAATGAAGTAATTTCGAATAAGTTTCGGATCTATCCAAAATGTATGATTTCGAATGGATTTCGGAATCCGAAATGTAGTGATTTCGAATACAAGTCGGATCTGTCCGAAATAGTGAGTTCAAATAGGATTTCAGATTCATCCGAAATTTGTTCTCCAAGATTCGAAATCCCTTAATTGATAGCTGTTAATTGTGATAAGTTGAAAATTTGAAATTTAAGGGATTACGGGATATCTGTTTCCTGTTTTAGTGCTGATTAGATTTATCTAATTATTTCGAAAATAATATCTATTAATGATTATAACAGATTTCGAAATTTTTAAGTAGATAAAATAGATCAAAACAGGAAAAACACCCAATAATCTGATTTCATTCCAAAATATAGGAATTTTTTCGTATTCTCATAAGAACATGATGAACCCTAAAAAAATAAAACTTGAATTCTGGAATCTGAAATCTGAAGATTTTAACATATTAATGTGGATTTCGAAACAGTGGTTAGCCCATTAGTATTTCGGAACAGTGATTTAACCATTAAACATAAGATCCAAATTCAATTCACAAGTTATGTGATTTCGGAACAGTGATTTCGGAACAGGGATTCGAAATTTATTAGGTTTTCAAAATTCTGTTTTCCAGATTTTAATCCCAGAATAATGGATACAAACGGAACTGATTTATCAACATACGCTCTGATACCACATGTTGATCAGTTATGTTTAAACATAATGGAAAACATAAAGAAATATCTGTAACAGCAGACAGGCCAGCAGAGAATTCAGTCAGAGACATAGCCATGGAGTTTGACATACTTGTCAAGATGATCTGGTTCCTCCTTGGATGTAAAGTTAATGATGGTGATAACCGAATTCAAGGGTAGAATTCGGATGGAGAGAGAGGGACGAATTTAGTGATGTTGTGATTAATTAGGTTGTGTTACCTTTTACCTCTCTAGTAATCTCCTTATATATCACCCAAAAGGAAACTATAATTAGTTAATAAGAGTAATATGGTCCATCAACAATTACAACTAATTACATAATAGGATTAATATATTTGATCTACATATAATATAAATGATTATATGGCTACAAGATTAAATGTTACAATAATAGTATATTTAATCTTACATGAAGCACGAGAAAGCATAAACCACCAACCCACCCCATCGACACCCCCAAAAACCTAAACCCCCACCGTCACTCCCAAAAAACCTAAATCCACCATACCACCAAAAGCATAACCCCCTCACTCCCAAAAAAAACCTAAAACTAAACCTTAAACGTAAAGCCTCCAAAAAACCTAAACCCTCCCCCCACCCACACCCCCTCACACCCAAAAACAATCCTAATACTAAACCCCCTAAAAAACCCAACCCTAAAAGCTAAACTAAACTCAAAAGCTAAATCTAAACATATAATGCACACGTGTAGTATATATATAATGGACATGTGCAATACAAGTTTTTTTAGAGGTTTTTTATACATAAAAGTAGCGATTTTTTATAAAAAAAAATGTAAAAAAAAATTAAGTATGTTTTTTAGGTTTTTTTAATTAGTTTTTTAGTTTTTTCATAATCCTCTACCTCTCTCTCTCTCTCTCTCTCTCTCTCTCTCTCTCTATATATATATATATATATATATAATACTTGTATGGATTCACTATCCTATCTGAAGTTGTGATGCATAATAAGATGCTTCGAGAATCTGTTCCCAAGTATATACCATTCCATTCATAACGATATCGTTCTATGTATAACACTCGTTTGGATATATTATGATTTTTGTTTTTTAAAACAATGCTTCTCCGAGTCTTAAACCCATAACCTTTTAAGGGAATCTTCACTTTAACTTCAAACGCCTTACTATTAGACCCAACTCCTTACCCATCATTATTCTTATTGATTCGTTAGTTTCTCATCAAATGCACTTTAAGAAAACTAGTAATTGAATAACAATAATAAATTAATAACAAATTATATATGAAACATCTCATCGTACCGTGTATAAAAGTTATGTGATTAAAAAAACGCCACATCGTTTTACATAGAAGAAACTAGTGGAACATCCGTGAAGGCGTCATGATGTACATAACTTGCCACAAAAAGTAGATGAATAATAAAAAAGAAATTCAATAATCAATATTTTATTAAATAACATTTAAGTTTACATCAAATTTATATGTTGATAGTTGATACATCATATAAGTTGGAAGTTTAAGTGTACGTCAAAATTTATATGTTGATACATCATATAAGTTGTAAGTTCAATATAACTATGTTGCGATTGGTTATTAAAAAAGTAAAATAAATATATTATTTTATCAGAAAATAACGATAAACCATTTAGAAAAGCATCAAAGGATTTAGAGTGTATTTATGTATCACATTAAAACATTACTAACATTGATGACTAGTAAAAGCCCTCTCTTTTATATAAGAGGTTTGTATTCTTATCGAGACAAATAGAACTCGAAAGAGAATAATATCATACTCCGCTTAACGAGACATAGACACCGTGTCATTACACTTTAATTTGTACTATGGGCTTAATTGGGAGGCGCCAACCATGTGTCACCTAAACAAGACGAGAAGCGTGAACACCGCCACTGAGGTGCGGGGCTTGGCTTGGCTAGAGTTGCAAGCGTGCGACGAGTTTAGCAAACCTTTTAATTATCAATTGATACACAAACAAATCATTTAGTCTTATTAACTCACTACCATATTTCATATAAAGCTCCAATAAGTTTCACACAACACATCTAAGTGGTGTTAATGGCTGGAAAAAAAAAGCCTACATAACTTCTTTTACATAAAGCCTTAATAGAGTCATTACAACTTTTAGGGGCTGTTTGTTTATCTGTTAATAGGGCTCTTAATAATTCAGACCTCATACTGTTCAACGCTTAATGGTTCAGACTGTTTGTTTCGTGAGCATATGTCTGAATGATTTAGACATTTGCCTCTGAATGGTTAAGCATTATACTAAGTCTGAATGGTTAAGACCTCTAATCTAAATTGGTCAAACATTTGCCTCTAAACGGTTTAACATTATACTGGCCTTTAATGGTTTAGACCTCTTACTGGTTCAACACTTAATGATCGAGACCTCTTACTAGTTCAACACTTAACCATTCAGAAGTTGTCAAACATCCCATTATTCTTTGGCTTGGTGGTGTAGGTTAACGCCCACCTCCATCTCAGAAGCCCTTAACACTATCTCACCATAACCAAAGGGTGGCACCATCAACACCTCCACCATTTCATTCGCGAGCGTTAACCATGTCATGTGGGGGAATGAGCCATTCAGATTTCCTTTTTTGTCTTTTTTAACCTTTATCTAAACCCTATCATTGATGCTAAAGTATATAAATTAGGTAGCGCTAACGTGACGTAGACCTAACGCTTTAACAAGAATGGGAGGTTTATCTTACACAAAACGAGAAGTCATTTGGTAAAATCCACGTTAAGTGACGTAAAAAATAAATTTACAGTTAGGATACGGAAATCAGAAAAGGGGCATGGGGTGTACAACCAAACAGAAAAAGATAAAGATAAAGGCAATGAAAAGGACGCGTGTCAAATAAAATAACCCACAGGTGACGGTAGCAAACAGCATCAAATGCTTTACTTGTGCCGCATTTCAGTGTCAGTGTGTGTGTAAGTATTCAGAAGACATCCCCTCGTGCCTTTTCCCACCCTCCCTCACTCACTTTCACACCCACAAAAAAATAAAAACACCCCTCAAGATTTTTATTTTTTTACATTACATAATACATACACATCTGTATATCTATCTGTCTTCTTTCATCATGTATATCATCTTTCTCTACACCCTTTTTCCCATCTCCTCTTTCAGACTTTCATGCTTCAATTATTGAATGGTGAACTGATCTTGTTAGGCTTTTAGCTTCTCTCAGTTGGTGTCAAGTTTTCATCTTTGCTGTTTTGTAAGGTATGCATAAAGATTGAAACTTTGCTAATTTGATTTACCCCTTTTGGTTGAAGATGTATCTGCTTTGGTTTGGTCTTTTTTTGTGTAGTTGATGTGTTTCTTTATGATGGATCAGTTTGATTTTTGTTAATTTGATGTGGGTTTTGTTGTGAATTGAAATCCCTAAATGTTTGCTTTTAGTATTTGATGTGGTCACCTTCTTTTTGTATATGTAACTTTAAATCTAAATAAATATGGGTGTGAATTGAAATACCCAAATGGGTGCTTGTTGAAGAAGAGTGTGCAATGGTGTTTTTTGGCATAAATTTGATGACTTTATGTGATATTTCTAACATGGTAATCTGGTTTTGTGTTTTCTTGAGAATTTGGTGCATATAGTTTACTTGAATCTTTTGATCATGGAAATGACGGAGTTACATTATAATAGAAGTTGTCATCTTGGGTATAGCTTCCCTCATGTTATGTATATATTCTTGATTATTTAATCCGAACATAAGCTGTGGGGATTTTATTATTTGGTTGTGTGGTTGGATATTGTAAGCAAAATGTACACTTTGATCAATTGGATGTTATGTGGCAAATCGCTGAGCATTGGGCTTCTGAATTAGTTTCTTTTTATGTATATGTTTATATGTATAGTTCTCATTTGTAGATGGAGAATTCATAGCTGTTGAGCTTTATTTCTTACTTGTTGTCAATCTCAGAAACTACTAGACATGGCCACCGAACTTGTTAATGCAGCAACAAGCGATAAACTAACGGAAATGGACTGGACCAAAAGCATTGAAATTTGTGAACTAGTCGCGCGTGATCATAGGTAAAAGTCAAAACTCATTCTCGTGCTTGTATTCATGTTGCTTAAGATAATCCTAAAATTGGTATATTGGTAATTCAAGCAATTATCTTTGTTATTATTCTATTATGATGTAAGTGGACTGTGGTGTTATGCTGAACTTATTTCAATAGGACTTGTATTAATTTGATACTGATATGTGCTATATGGGAATACTTGTGATGTTTTTTATTATATCTGCGGAATAATTACTTACTAAGTATATAGGGGTGGTAATGCAGACGGTTTTACATCGTTATAAGTGTTAATGGAAACTTAGTTCTTGCCAATTTCTTTTTTATCTACAAATCTTGAAGTTTTGATTCCATTTAGAGTGTTTGTCATGTGTATGTTACGCATGTACGGTGATCATTTTACCAAATAGAAAGGGACCAACTTTATAAATTTATATGTGTCATCACATTCGGGTTTCAGGGTTGTCGCGGTAACTGCTGTTTACTTCATTTAGTGAAGTTTAGTTGAACCTGAGTTCTATGCTTCCTTTTGTTAGTAAGCATACTGTAAATTTCTTGAATTTACAGTCATTGTACTTTCATTTCACAGTTAACTTGCTGTATTTTACTATACAGCATGGTCTACTTTGTTTCTTAATATGTAATATACTAATGCAAACCATTTTGGTCATACCCTTTAACAAGAAATACTTTCATTTCGGTTGTGGTCGACAAATACTTTAATCGTAATGCGTCTTAGTATACTTGTTGTCTTGTTGTGAACAAGAGCTATTGTGTGATAAGACTTCGGTTATCAAGAGTTATTTTTAATAATTTTTTGGATAAGTCTTGATATTGGTGTATAAATTTTACATAGATAAAGATTATAGGGAATAGGTTTATATTAGGATAGGGATTTTCTACAATCTATAAAAATAGGGCTTTTGGTTTGTAGTCTTGATTATGCTTAACATCGATAAGTGATTTTGACATCACTGGAGAGTTAGTTACCTTCTGAAAGTAAACCGTGAGAGAGCCAACCGACCTCCTGAAAGCCGATTAATTTAATTTGGTGTTATCATAATAAGGTTGTGCATATTCTAATATTAATACACAAAGTTATGCTCTACCTTCATCTTAAGACTCTGTACAAAAGTTTACGTTTTAACCCGAATGTCAAAATCACATTATTTTATAATGCCTGCTACCTCATATTGTGTTCTCCAAAAAAAAATACTACCCAATTGCAGATGTAACTTCCATCTACCATACCTATCAATGCTAACATATATGATTTACTTGACATATGTACGTGTTCGAATTTACAGGCAAGCTAAAGATGTCATTAAAACCATCAAAAAGCGACTGGGAAGTAAGAGCAAAGATTCTCAATTATATGCTGTTATGGTGAGTTATGACCGTTGCGCACATGTGATGACCATGATACTTTTTAGAGCAGTTTATATCTCGAGTTTTCCAACTAACAATTTAGCTTTTATTGTATCCGTTTCCAGTTGCTAGAGATGTTGATGAACAATATTGGAGAACCAATTCACACACAAGTGATTGACAACAGGATCCTTCCTATACTTGTGAAAATAGTAAAGAAAAAGGTATATTTAATTAATTATTCCTTTCAACTGTCACCTAATATTTTTATTTGTAACTTTGGATTTACACATTTAAGTTGTTTTTTCTTTTATCAGTCGAGCTCTGATCTGCCTGTTCGGGAGAAAATATTTCTTCTTCTAGATGCAACACAGACATCTGTTGGTGGAGCTTCCGGAAAGTTCCCTCAGTATTACAACGCATACTATGATTTGGTGGTAGGTATATACATTTGAGCTGCAACAAAACTAATTGTCATAGGGTAATATACGATTACATATTTACTCCTTCTTTTTCTCTTGATTTTATTTTATTGGGTTGCCAGAGTTCTGGAGTACAATTCTCTCAAGCTCCGAGACCGGAAGTTCTTCCCAAAAATCGTTCAACGTCAGATAGCAGTAAAAGCAACTCAAGCAACGGTGAACCTGCAACTGCTGTACATGACAGGAGTGCACCACAAGAGGCCCCGCCACCAGTTCCCGAATCTAGGTATGTGTCCAAATTTTAAGTCTTGATTCTTTCCTTATGAAACTAAAATAAATTTGGATTATGTTTTATCTCTAATCGGTCAAATGAGTGAATATAAAATAAATTTAGCTAAAAAGTAAATGGGTAAAATGAGGCGTATAAAAGCGAGAAGAATACCGATAACGGAAGTGAACGTATTATTTTGGATAGAGGGGCTTGTTGATGGTTGTGTGAGATAATTTGGTAATATAATAAATGAAATGAGGCTTATTATTATGCATATATTTCTATTTTCGTAATTACGTTTTACTATCTTTCTGTAAACAATATTATTATAAAAAAAAACTCGTATATCTATTTGCTTGCTTATAATTACAATTTACTATTTTTTATAAATAAAATTATTCAAAAAGCTCGTATATCTATTTGCTTGCTTATAATTACATTTTACTATCTTTCTATAAACAGTATTATTCAAAAAGCTGGATCTGCGCTTGAAGTCTTAAGAGATGTTCTCGATGCGATTGATGCCAGACATCCAGAGGTACGTACGTGCGTTGGGTTATTATTTTACATATTGATGTTCAAGCTGCCATCATAAAAGACTCGTCCCGAAAGTTGAGAATTGTAGTTAGATATAAAAATCTCTGCATTTACACTTTAATGTCTTATTATTGTTAATTGTATTCGTGTTTTTTACAGCAAGCAAAGGATGAATTTACCCTTGATCTTGTTGAACAGTGTTCATTTCATAAACAGCGAGTAATGCATCTTGCAGTTACATCTCGGTAAGTTATTTTTATGTGGATATACCAAGGAAAAAATATTGGAATGCTAAAATTGTTGTTTTATGAAATGCGTAAACACACAAAGTCACCCCTTTTAGTTGATGCATGTGCTTCTTTTAGGGACGAGAAAACAATATCGCAAGCAATTGAGTTAAATGATCAGCTCCAGAAGGCACTTACGAGACATGATGGCCTTGTTTCCGGTAGATCAATGCCTACATTAGCCCACGTTGATCACGAAGAGGCGGAAGAAGAAGAAGATCCTGAACAACTCTTCAGAAGGTATATGCAGATTTACGTAACCAAAAAAAGTAAAGTCGAATATACCCATTTAAAACACTTACCATTTCATTGAATAAAATGTATGATATAACCATTATATCCTACTCGTTTTCCTTACACTTCAAACTCTCATATCCGAATACATGTTACAAGAGAAGGGTATAAATGTCATAAACTTAAAAATGGGTATATTTGATATTATGATTCTTTTGTTTGGTAAATATGATATTCTACTAAGTTTTGAGGGGATACATGAAATTACCCGTTTTACATGTTACAAGTTGTAGATAAAATATAACCCAAACTGACGTGGTTTTATATTATGTAGAGGTGGTGGTTTTGACTGCGTTTATGATAAATGGGTTCGATTTCAATAGTATTTTTCTCTAATTAGTTAAAATATATAATCCACCCAAATCATCTTTCTTCAAATAAATTAGATATTTATTGTAAAAATATAGGTTCTTTATAATGATATCTAACACATTAATTATTTTAAGATTCAATAAAGAAAATACAAAAATAGAGTTTGCCAGGCAGCCCAGCCGATCATATATTTTTCAACCACTCAAAATTTACCCATTTTGATCCAACCAGTTATTAGTCTTGACCCGTTCCCCGCCCGTTTTTCACCTATATTGTAATATCCTTAATGTATACATCTACATTTTAGTTTTTATTTATTATTTCTTTTTTATACTAACCACTGCAACCTTGACAGAATGAGAAAAGGAAAAGCTTGTGTAAGACCTGAGGCCGAGAATCATCAAGCAGACCGGCCGTTAGGATTACTCGGGTCGTCGATCCCACCAGATAGGCTTAACCGACCGCTTATCCGGCCCATCAGTTTGACCCAAAACCTGAGCCCACCACAACACTACCATCTGCAGCAGTATCAATCCCGCCCCCACCTTCAAAACATCATGAAAGGGAGAAATTCTTCCAAGAAAACAAAAATGACGGTTCTGCCCTTGGCGGTCACATGAGGGGTCTCTCGTTACACAGTCGAAACGCCAGCAGTTCTCGCAGCGACAGTTTTGACTTGAGTGATTGATACAAGAAGAAATGAAAGTTGTGATGTGGTTTTGATGTTTGTGTGGGGGAAGTATATATATGCTGAATGTGATTGATTTTGTTTTATACAAAGCTGTGATATGAATGAAGAACAAGAGGATAGGGGGTGGTTTTATTATTAAGTCAAATAGCAGATGTTAGAAGTGGTTAGTTTTTGTTTGGTTATGGGATTTATTTTAAGTGTTGGATTCTTTTATTATTGGTGTGTTTTTATTTGGTCAATCAGAATTATTTTATTATTTAATGAAGATATAGGATTGGTCATTGGGTTTTGGCATGGGGAGATTGTTTTTAATCCAAGAATCTTTATTTTGAATATGTATTTTTTTAATGATTAATTCTTTATTGGAACGGGGTGTTTACATGTCACATCTATGGTGGTGGTGGTGTGTTATTTATACGGGTAATCATGTGGATATATTTGTGTTACACATGGTGAAGTAGGTCATGTTAGCTTTTTAGTATGGACTCAAAACTGTAATCAAATTCAAAACCAAATAAAAAAGAATCTTCACAATCTCTAGTGGGCAGATAGAAAGTAATACAAATGTAGATATTCAAGTGTACCGCCATTGTTACCACCATACGCCTTCTAGTTATACTTAACTTCTCGTCGAGTTTATTGATTATGACACTGATCTCAGTGTACCGCAATTGTTACCACACTTGACACTACTTTTCTGACTATGCAAGAATCCGGCTTATCCCTCATATCTAACTACTAAAAAGTGCCAAGACACTTCCATAGAACAATAACGTGCCAACATAGACCTAAGTGAAGCGGTCATATTGGATCCTTGAGAACCCTAAAAAGTATGGCCGACATCTATTTATTTAAACGAGAAGGTTGTGTCGTCCAACGGAGCTTTTGATCCTTTTTCAGTTTTAAGAAGCCTTAAACATCTTGATAAATCTATTGTACTTGTTGGAGGATCATCGACCATGATCAGCCCCTGAGGTGGTGATTAACTTGAATAACATGGTACATATACATATATGATACCAAAAGTAATCAAATTTTTCGAATTTTCTCATCAAACACGTTGCTGACTTGTTCATGCCCAGTTTAACCCCGTTCCAAATTCACATGGTTTTTAGGGTGTTCATTTCAACCCGTTCTTTGTTATGGTGCTGCCCAATTTAATCCAGAAAACAACGTTTGGTCACTCAAACCGTTCAATTTCCTGTATTTCGGGTTGAACTAGAGAATGCGAGAAGTTCTCTCCTTTTTATACCCAACCCCACATACCGAACATATGACTTTTAGGAATGAAACCCATTCCCTTGGCTGTGCATTACTCAAAGATGAATCTAACATATATATTTAACAAATGCAAATTCTCATTTGTACAACACGCAACCCTTCAAATTATTATCTTTTTTCCTTCTGCTCACATGACAAGGGGTACAAACAACAAGAAACCCGAATCGTGTCTCTTAACTACCCAAAACATCATTATTTCACATCATAACCACATCCACAGATCTAATTAGTACCCAGCCTTGACCATTTATGTATGTGGAGCAACATCTAAATTACATTAATGTTACAAAATCCATATATTTATGTCATCACAACTCTGGATGCTGAAGGTTTGAATCAGAGGTAGAACTCTTCAAGCCGGATGAACCCAAAGGCTGCTGACCGGCTAACCTTGACAGGATCAACCGAGCCATGTTCTCAGCTGAAACAGCACTCGTTTCCATGGTGCTGGCTGCATTCTCAAACGCATTTACATAATACAAATGGTTGTCGTCCAATATAAACGGAGCAAACTCCTCAGGAGCATGATAATGAGGGTATGCACCCCAGTTAATTCTCAGCGTCTCATTCCTTTTGCTGCCAGTTGCCAATTATGCATAAAGTATATCACAATATTAACATGTATCAATTTATAAATTTCATGTTCATATGAACAAAATGCTGAAAAAATGAAATTGTGACATAGGGTTACCTAAAGAATTGATCCAACATTTCATGGTCAAACTTTGACGAGAGAATAACTTGAAAGTGAAGTCATTCATGCTGTGTTCTTTTAGCACAGAAATGCACGTAAACGGAAGTTCGGGGCTCTCGATGGTCCCCACCAGTTCTGGGATGTCTGATACTGAATTTAATCCAAAGTATGCCTATGCAAAAGAATAAACATTATTACGTACGCAAGTTTATAAATTGATTATGATAATTTAAATGATAAGAAAAGAACTCACTGGATTCAAGACGCCTCTAACAAAGGTTGCGTGTGTATGCTGTAACTTTCTTTCTGGGATGTGAATTTCAGGGGTGAATTGAGTGGTCAATTCGTCTAAAGGGGTTGCGACAACTGTGACTTGGCATGTGTAACTGTTTCCATTAGTGGAGTCTAGCTCATAAAGACCACCAACGTTTGTGATTGATGATATTTCTTCTTTAAGATGCAACGTAACATCTGATCGGTTGATTAATCCAGCAGCCATCTGCCAGTTTCCTCCTTCAACTGACCATAAGTTTCCTCCTGATCCAGCTAGAGAAACACACCAGCAAGCCCACTGATGCGTACACTCTGACCATAGTTGACTCTTGTGATAACCTGCAGAATACATAATATGTTGGAATTTAGATGTGTATGAGCAGACCAAATAAAACCACCTAACAGTCAACAAATCAATCATCAATATTCACAACAAAATTTCATATTTACGAAAACAAGTAACTTACAGTAATAAGCTCTTGTATGAGCAGAGGGGAGAAGTTAAGCCCAACCAGTTCCTCCTCCAACGTATGTGTTGTCAAATTGTACAAATCTGCCCATTTAAGCATATCCTCCACATTGCTAAAAACCGGTCTAGACTCCTTACTTCATAATACCTCAAAAAATTATCCACTGTAACCTGTCATATCACTAATATGTTAATCCATCGATACCACAACTAGTAAGTTACAATTTCGAAAGTAGGGACAGATCACTAAGTTAATATAATTTCAAAACTAGGGGCGCAATCCAGCCAAATAGGCGATCTTTGCTAACTGCCAGGCGTATAAAAAACCAGAGCAATTATTATTACTCTATAGTTTTGAAATAGAGAAATTACAATACAACAAACGAAGCAGCGTAATAATAATTACACATATAACCTATTTGTATTTGATCCTAACACTCAAAACTAGGGGCGGTATCGGGTACAAACAGGTTATTTGAGCTTAACGTATAAGTAAGTAGAGCAGTTAGTATTAATCTAGAGTTTTGAAGCGGAGGAGTAATTCAACTATAAAAACCTATTTGTATTGTAACTCATCCTAACACTCAAAACCAGTACCTCAACAAAATTATTCATCTTCAAGAGAGAAACACCATATCGGAACAACATCCGAATCGAATTAACAAAAGACACAAAGTACTGAACAATCTGACTCTTCCAATCCAAATCAATACTCTTAAACAAGAACTTTGACCGTCCCAAATTCCAAGAGACATAGAACTATCAGAAGCAGAAGGACCTTTCACTTTGAGATTCAACATATTTGTAAAGTTCAAGGCGTGGTAGTTTTTAGGGTGGAGTATAGAGGCACCGGCTTCAAAGGTTTCTCCGGAGATGCTGACGGTGGCCATGCGGCCGCCCACGACGGGGTGGCGCTCGAAGATGTGGATGGTTGTGGTGGGGGTTGGGGAGTATTGGCGGAGGAAGTGGGCCACGGAGGAGCCGGCGATGCCGGATCCGATGATGCAGATATCGGTGGTGGAAGATGAGGGGAGTGTGAGAGAGAGGAGGGTGAGGGTGAGGAGAGTTGTGGTGAACATGGTGAGAATTGCCGGTGGTGATTTGGGATCTCCGGCGAGAGTGTGGGTTTAACGAGATGAGCAATCAAAGGATCCGGTCATGGAATCACCTAAATACACATATTTTTAATGTTATAAATAAAATATATTTATATTGTTGATTTTACAAGCGTCAAGTCTATGATGATATTTTCCTACGTACCGAAGTCTATTGATATTTTCCTCAAGTCTTTTGGCGTTGTTGCCGATCATCGCTCATCTTCTCACACCGTTCCCCACGTTATCCACGGTGTTGTTATATGAGTTTGAAATTCTTAACTGACGTTGAGGGCAAACAATGCACGATGCGGACGCACTTGATTGGTTTATTTAAACTAACTGTTCAACGGCTAGTTTGAACCTAAACCTTTAAAAAAAAAAAAACTATATATACTAATACATTTCACACCATTTTTTACAAAATCATACACTTCATCACTTACAAACTTCTCATTTCTCTCTCAGTTTTTATATAATTGTAAAAAATGGAAGGCTCCAATTTTTCTTCTTCGTCATCGTCGTTGTTTGGGCTTGACGATTTAATTCTATTCTCGTCAGACGACGAGGGACCGACACTCATAATTTCAGGGGTTCAAAATGTGGTTCAAACTTAATGGAAGACGAAGGTTGCTCCTCGGAACCCAAGAGAAGAAAATGCATGTTACGTGACCGAGTCACCGCACATAAGTATTTTTCACCGAACCCTACTTATGATGATAGCACCTCTAGACATCGATTTCGTATGAGCAGTGAATTATTTCTAAGAATATCGAACAATTTATCAAGTAAATATTATTTTTTTCGACAAAGAAAAGACGCGCGTGGTCGTATAGGATTTCGCACGTTGCAAAAAGTCACGGCCGCGCTTAGACAATTTGCTTATGGGACGGCTTTTAATATTATAGATGAATATATAAAAATGTCGAAACGGGTGATTCCACTATTTTTGTAAGTGTCTTATTGAATTATATTTATATTTAAAAAAATATTTGAGAAAACCTACGTTTAGTGACACTGGAAACAAATGATAACTTTGTTAACAAGTAAAGTTTGTAAAAGTTGTCTTAAACTTTAAAATAACATATTTACCTCCTTTTCGGTTGAGAGATAGAGAAAGAGTGGTTTTAGGGAATCAGACGGTGTTACAAATAATGTTGTATAGAAGTAGGGGTATGACTCTAGTGTGAGTTTACGCAATGTCATGATGGTAATCTCGTTTTTTCCTCTTGACATGACCACAAAGGTCACTTGTGACAAATAGTGTTGTGTAGAAGTATGTGTATGACTGTATGCCATCCCTTAATTAGTGTTACATTAATCTTTAGATAGAATGTTTTAATAACTTGAACATTATTGATATTCGTTTTTTATATAAGTTGTTTTTTCCTTTATAACTCGGTTATAAAACTAATAAGTTTAAGTCTGTTGATAAATATTTTTATCATCAAACTTAATCTTATTGGTTAATAACCGTTGGTATTCAGAAAACTAGCATGTTTTTTTTAAGGGAAAGTGAATATGGAGCTGTTACGCATCTAACTTAGATGCAAAACCCATCAAAACTATGTCGTTTTGGTTAAATCTAACAAAACAAGATTCTTCATATCCGTTTAATTCTTATTATGAAATAATGAAGATTTCATTTAAATTAGGAACAAAATTGGGATCAATCTGAAGAGAGTATCCTGCCCAGCACTGCACAGATATGTTCCAGACATATATATCATATATGTGTGGACATATTCTGTATTATAGACGTATTGTGTATCAAGAACGAAACAAAAAGCGGATATAGTTAGCGCTTCATCAATTTCACATAATGTACATATAGTTGTTGTTCTGTCCCATCCTTCATCGTAGGTTGATCGCTCCTTTATAAATGTACTATGTTATTACCCGTGTGCAACACGGGTAGAGAAATATATTGATATGTCATATACTTTTTAAATAAAAATAAAGATAAAACAGTATTAAAATGATTTCGCCAAATAGACCCAACAAACAACATGAAAATAGTGTGTAAAATTTTAAGACGATTTCGAATAACATAATCTGAACAATAAAAACTCAGAATTGATAATGTTGAATTACTACGATAATCAAATACACGTTTACAACATCCACCCTCCCAAGGCCAACTTCTCCATTCTCGCTCTACATCTAATGTTTCTAAAGACGATGAAAGCCACATAATACAAAGAGTCTTAGTAAGACTCAAAAAAAGGATAAATGCTTAGAGGAGAGAAGAAGTTCCATTTTTGTCAGAAAATTAGAAGAAGAGTTGCGAAACCCAAAGTGAGGTCAATTAACTAATGAAAAAACCCTTGAAATTCGAATACCTTATAAAATAGTTTGGATGCATCATGTTTGCACACGAACCACCCTCCTAATTACTTTCTTCCCCTCGGCTTCCCCCTCAAATGCTAAATATAATCTTAATATCAAAGATCCATTACCAACAATCTCAGAAAAGTAATTGAAACAATTTATCTTCAGTTGAACTTTGAGCAGCTACATGATGAGTTGCCAAAGTCTGCACATACAAAACAATTCACTGATTTATCCAGCAATGTGATAAAAATATAGTAGCATGAAAATATTTGTGATGGCACATAGTATACCACTGTCGCTGGGATGAGAATTTGGGATTTGGTACCGGTACCGAATTTTTTTCGGTACCCACTTTTAGAGTTCTTGGTACTGATATTTTCGGTACACTACCGGTATTTCACCAAAATTTACACACAAATACCGTTGCCGTCCCGGTACCGTACCGAACATTTTCGATACAGATACCGGTACCCACATTTGGCGATTTTCTGTACCGGTATTTTCGGTACCGATACCAAGCTCATCCTTATTTGGACCTGTGTTGTCCATGGCTCCTGTCTCTATCTTCAAGAAGAATCATAGCATGCAATGATGAGATTAGATCAAAGAGGGCCAATAAAGTATCAAAAACACATGGAAGATCCAAACATCAACATAGAAAGCTAAGGCGTAAAAAAAGAGCACACCTAAAACAAAAAAGCGCAATGATAAAATAAAAAAAAATACAATAAACATAAAAAATTAATCATTCAATACTATATTACATATAAAACCCCAATGTACGAGCAACACGATTTTTAAAAACGTATTGTTAATACATCTCCTCTGTGACCTTTAAAAATCTTTTTCATAGGACTCATTTGACTTGTTTAAGATAAACCGGCAATCCAGATAAACTCATTCCTTTTATGAGATCTATTACACAGATAGCATAGTAGACATTATTTAGTCATCTTCGATGACACTGATGCTTGCCCAGTTTGCATTGCTACCCCTACGTGGTATGCTATAGCGTCAAGTAAACAAATCCACCTGAAAAGTTACATAAGACTTGTATCATTCGTCTTCCTCTCTCACAACCCCACATACTTTGTTAAGCGGATGATCAAAACTGACCGACCATGAATTTTTCTTGTTGACTTTATGTTTGAATTTAGCACTATATTACAACATCTTTAGATAACATATTTGAATATTTGATTAATTACCTGGTGGGAAAGGAATTTATCTATCTCCACAACTCTTTCTCACAAGTTCAGGATCATCAGAGCATAGTGAACACCCATTAGCAGCCACTCCCCAGTGAAGTTCTACCATTCCATCACGATCCTGCAATAAACTATCTAAATTTAGTCCCACTTTTTGTATATCTTTCCAAAGTTGTACATGTAAAATGGGTCGAATTTGTATCATGTTTGACCTATTTGGCTCATTCCCTTTTAGCTAAATCTTATGATAAATACAAAATCCATTCTGACCCCTTACCAGCTGGGTCAAATTTGCCACATCTTGAAAACTTCATTGATTGTTCAAGTTATTTGATTCTCAAATTGTATCCACATCTAAATGTTCCTATAAGTTTCAAACCGAACTTTTATATTATTTGATCTTTAATGATGTGACATCCCGGGTTTTTCGGACAACTTAAACGCAATACTTGTCGAGTGAATGCTATGTATTAAACATGTACGAGTTAATGAATACGTGATGTGTGATTACGTGAATTGTTTTAGTTACAAAATATATGTATATATAATAAATATGTGCACGAACCGAACCGCGACACGAACCAACTTTGATTCCTTGTGACTCTAGGAATTAACCAAGTTTAGAACTCAAACCATTCTCGGCCGTGTGCAACCCAAACCGCAAACCCAAACCGAGATCAAACCTAAACCTTAAACTAAAACTATTGGCCGCAAGATCAAACCCAAACCAAACCAACCCAAATCCCTCGGCCACGAATTCAAACCCAAAACCGTAACCCTATCTCTCCTTGCGCTATATATACACACACCCATGCATGCCTTTTCACAACTCCAAAACCCTAACAAGCAAAACAGCTGTCGGCTGCCTTACTCTTGCTTTCCTCTCGGTCGCAGCAGCAGCAGCCATCGCCATCTTCATCTCTCGACCGCAAACAGCCCCTTTGCACTCCTTGTTGATCACGAGCAGCCTCCCTTTTCAGTCCCTTTCAGCCTCGGTCGCAACAGCAGAGCTGCTCACCTCATTCGGTCACGATTTTTGCTGGAACAGCCAGATCATTCTTGTCCAAGTCCCGGCTTGTTTACCTAATTATTAAAGGTTAGGGTTATCTTTGATTTCGAGATCATGTTCGGATATATATGCTTGAATGAAGTGATTGGTTTGTTTTCGGATTATATGTGTTGAATGTAATCGGCTGATTTGATCGTTGTTTATATGCATGATTGTTTTCGGAACTTGTAAGTTTGCAAGTATGTTTGTTTGTAAAAACTAGAAGTATGAACTAGGGTTTGCATGGATATGTTATTAGTATTGATCTATGATTAGAAATCGGTTCTTGCTTGCCTAGGTTGATCATAGGAACGGTTTATGCAAGTTATGGTAATAATATGCTGAAAACAATTGCTGAGTAATAGTTACAGCCGACTTCATCTGGCTGTAACTCGGTCGTTAGTCATCGAAAAACGGATTTTCTGATGTCTAGAACGTAGAGATTTGAATAACGAATCTAAGGGCGCTGGATTCATAATTTTCTGAAGTCGTTTGATATTTTTAAAGGGCCAAATAAGTTCAGTAACTAAAGCTGTGAAAATCCTGAAATTTTGTTAGTTGTTTATCGAGTTGGATTTTAAAATCAGTAGAGAGTTGAGTCATGAATTTTGTACAGAAACTAGGTATGGAAATTTCCGGGCAACTCCAACTGGAATTTTGTTAATTGGACGATCGGTGATTTTTAAATAAATTCTTCCGTGGACTGCAGTCAGAAAGCGATAAATCTGACTGCAGCCTAGTATATTAATATTTATGGTTAATTGGTAAAGATTTAGGACTTGGAAAATTTATATAAACTTCTACAGTATAAATGTCACCTACTGTAAAAATATTGGAATTTTTGGAACGTTGGAACTATTTTATAAAAATCCTAGAAAACAGCTGAATTATGAGTGTTAAGCTGAAATTTGATAACTTGTGATTGTGTGCACCAAATTGTGGCATGGATTGGTTTATGTTTATGATAAGTTGCTTTGATCACTAGGTTCACATGAGGATACTTTCATGCATGTTTGAGTGTTAGATATGTTGTTTGTGTGTATCCCTTTGTGCGTAAATTAAGTGTAGAATTTGTATTGGTGTGATCACACACTGACTTGAAATCAATTGGTTTGTTAGGACGCAATTAGCGGTCCCATCCTTTACAACTTCTTTACTACACTAACCGAGCAACAAAAGGTGAGTTCACGGCCCCTAACTTTATCCGGTTTTTAAACAACAGGGGGAGAAACATGTATACACTCTTCAAACTCAATCTCTTTACGTTATACGAATTTAACGCCACATAACTATTCGGTAACTAAGTTAATGTTAATGTAATGTTATGGTCACTAAGCAGCTTTATCACTTAAGTCCTCGTCAATCTCTCGGATCGTTAGTATTGGGTTTAATAGCGGGGAGTTATAAGTAGTACTACTGGGCCCGACAAGCCCCATCCGAGCTAGTCGCGCTAGCCGACCGGGTATGGTCAACGGGTGAATAATTCGGCTAACTTCGCCATGGTCAGTGATAGGCCTGGCAACACGGAGGCACAACAGTCAGCTTCGATCGCGAACACTTACGTGACATAACTTTAGGCTAGCTACCTATATATGTTAACATTGAACTTAATTACGAAACAACTATATTATCCCGAGTTGGGGATAATGGAAACAACAACTTATTATTCCGGGTTGGGGGATAATGGAAACAACAACTTATTATCCGGGTTTGGAATAATGGAAACAACAACTTATTATTCCGGGTTTGGAATAATGGAAACAACAACTATATTATCCCGGGTTGAGGATAATGGAAGCAACAACTTATTATTCCGGGTTGGAATAATGGAACCAATACGTTATCCCGGGTTAGGGATAACGGGGAAACAAACTATAACCGAACAAACGAATTTATGAAAACCTGTGAACTCACTCATCTTTAATGTTGACACTTGTTTCTTTACATGTTTCTCAGGACGCTAGGAGCTCTAGGTGCACGCACATGCATTGAACAAGACATCTTTTATCGAGTCTTATTTATAAATATTGTTTTGGGGTTTTTCATTTGTTTTGGCGTTTGTGTTGGCGCCCGCTTCGCTACTTATTTATGCTTCCGCTCAAACTTTAAAAACTGATGCTTCTGCTAAATATTGGTAACTAATCAAGACAATATAAAATCTACGACAAATGATTTTTGAAAACGTATTATCAAATCATATAGAGTCGTTCGACGTACTAGTGTTTCAGATTCTGGTTTGTTCACACGCCTCGCGGTAAAACTCCGCAAGTGGAAATTGAGGGTGTGACAAATGATGTCACACCCCAACCGAAGACGGAATCATCAGAGTGAGACGAGCGAGATTGCTCGAGACCTCACAACACTAATGTGACAATATATAATTTAAAACCTATTTCATTCATAGATAAAAATTGTCAAGTACATCATAAGAAATTAAAGGTAACATTTGGAATGTTCATAGTACAACAAAACTTAATAACAATACAAAAACAAAATCTAGTATTTCTAGATGCTTTCTAAGTCGTCCCTACTAGATTTCATCAATATCAACATCATCAGCCTAGAACATGTTTAAGAGTATAGTTCAACACATAAGACATTGAGTACACAAGTTTAATATAGCATAAGTATGAAAAATGATAAAACGAATCCACATGGCAAAAATAGTTAACTATATTAATGTAATCATGGCACGCAATTACAAGTCAATCCTCTGTTTACTGCATGAATGTAAAAGACTTAACATGACCACAAGTCTACGGACAGTGTGTTACTCCTATAGCACTATATGTTAAGGGGAGGCTCGTATAAAGTTAATGACAAGTGAATCACTTAAGAATATTCCAAGAATACAACTAAAGTATCACGTATTTTAATCATGCATGTATGGATTGTTTGTGTTTGCATAAAGTATAAGTGTGAATGTGTAATTTGATAGGTTAAACATAGTTCACCGAAAAGTGTAAGCATAAAAACGACGTTCGAGTGTACTCGCGGTTTTGCAAAGCTTTCCTTTGGTAATCCCGTGAAGAGTTGGAGAGTTGGAGGATGGAACACCGAGGTCACCCTACATAGGGTAAACGAAGGTGTGTGAGTATTCGGATTTGGTAGCGGGTTCGGATTCGGAATTAAAGTATGTATACACAAAGTAATTATCTAGTCTTAAACACCCTTTTTTTACACTATAAGTCCCGTAAGGGTTGATGTGGTTTCAAGGGTCAAGTTACCTATTAGAATCGTAACGAGAGGTTCAAGACGTAGATAATATAACCTATTGCCATGACAAGTAACCATCCGATTATCATCAAGGTTCGGTTAAATATATGTTTATATATATTATATAGTTTACATAATAATTCTAGGCTAAGTCCATCAATAGTATCATAGATTGTCATGTAAGTCAAGCATGGAGGATTAACTTCATTGTGTGATTCACCAATACACAAATCATCACAAAGATGATTCGGATGGTTATAAATGAAAAGGAAATGTACAACTACTTACTATATCAAGTAGCTAAGTAAGCTTTAACACGGGTGAGTCATTCCCGACATGGAAAGAGTTAACTAAGTGTCGGAGGCTGGACGGGGTTAAGTTACTTTAAGTCTAGCAAACTACTTAAGATAGCAAGATAAAACATCAAGTGAGGTGGTGGAATGAAGTAGGATAGCCAAGGCTTCCAAGTATTCACATCTTTACCAAAAACACAAGTCTTGCCAAGCTCGGATGGTTTCATCACTTGTAGGTTATATGAACCTAGTAAAACAGAAAGTTTAGAGATGTTTTCACCTCTTAAACTCATAAGAATCTTCTCCTAACAAGTCTCATAACCTTAGATAGGCTTAAGAACAAGTAGGCACAAAATTAAATAAAGAAAAACATAGTTTATAAAGTTTTAACAAAATGTTCTTCCAAAACAGAAAGTTTGAACCTCGAAATAGTGATGTTCCACCTTTGTTTACCATGGTCAACCTGTGAAAACACTATTAGAGGTGTTCTAAGCTTTGTAAAGGAATAAGAAGTGAAAAAAAGTTGGAAGAAAAGCGAGCCTGAACTCACTTTTGTACTTGGAGTGTTTCTGCCTTGAACTTGAATTTCCAGAGATTTGAGAGTGTTTTGGAAGTGTAGATGAGTTTGGAAAGTGAAAATTGATGAATGGAGGCTTGTTTATATAGAGAGGAGGTAGGGTTTTTGTGTTAGAGGTTAAATGGTGATTGGGTAAGAGGAGAGATAGAGAAGATGGCCAATCTGCAGCTGGGAAATAACTTGTTGTGGATTAAGGCCCTAGACGTTACATGTAGCCCAGAAGGGGGAGCGTCGCGTGATGCGGCGCCTCTATTTCCGTTTGAAATTTTGTTTTTGTTAGGATCAGAGTTTGAATTGTTACAAAAGTTCCAAAGATGAAGAAATGAAAGTATATAAATCAGATGTAAATGCAGCGGAATGATGAACTTTGATTCATAACAATTGAGAGATTGCTTTCAGTTTCCTACTTTTGTGATTATAATCACTTGCATGTAAATCACAATCTCCCCCCTCAGCCTAAGATCATTGATTTGTTCACACGGAAGGTAAAGAAGAATGTTAAGTGATGAAAAGTGATCAAATAGAACAGTACATGCACTGTTCTATTTATACTAAAACTCTAACCACTGAGCATCTTATGATGATGGCAGCAGGAAAGTGACATCCAACAATATTAACAAACTAACAACATCTGCTAAGCTAACCCCTGCTATAACTAAACATTACAAAAACTGATAGAAAACACTGATGAGACATCCTCTGTTGGCCTTCAGTAGAGTTTTTCCTTGGCAGACCTTTAGCCTTAGTCTTCGACAGAGTTTTGCCTTGGCAGACCTTTAGCTTTAGTCTTCAACAGAGTTTTGTCTTGGCAAACCTTTAGCTTTAGTCTTCAACAGAGTTTTGTTGTGGCAGACCTTTGTTATTTTGTCTTCAACAGAGCTTGACTCTAACAGATGTTTAATTATTATTAGGATAAGAGATTGTAGTATATTTTGGCTTTCTATCATCTGTTCTTTTGTAAGGTTCAATTCCAACAATCTCCCCTAGAACAGATGATGCCAAAAGTAAAACTTTATTACTGATCTTTATTCCTCATCAATGATTCCCTTATTTGTCATTTGAATTGAAGTTCAAAGTCCAGTGCAATCATGTCATCTACATCCCTTTCAAGCTCAAGATTCAGCAGGTCTTGGAGGTCAGCGGCATCCAAACCATATGCATCATCCATTCTTATCCTCTGAGCTCTACCATTTGACTTGAGCAGTGTCAATACATGGGTGTCTATGGATGACTTCCATTTTAGAATTTTTGAGTCAGATAGTTTTCTTGGGAGTAGATTTATTTGAGATGAGTATGGTGAGATATGTCTACTAACAAGTTTTGAAAGTGTTTCCATATGTTTATCACTTGCAGCATTAGTGTGGTATAGGATTTGATATTTAATCCCCTCCTTTCTTTGTTCTTAATACCTCAACTGATCTTCTTCTTCCATCTGCTTTTGTCTTTTTGCTTGATTTAAGGCAATTGTAGGTAAGACAGAGGTTGAAGATGATCTTTTAGAGGCATGGTTCTGTTTAAGAGCAGTGGTTGTTGGTGAATAGATTGGCTTTCTTGGGACAAAAGGATCTTTCTTTCTAAGCTCTTCCAATCTTCTATAGGTATCAATAACTCTTGACTTAGACCATCTAGCAATTTACCTTGTTGTTCCACATTGTGCTTCAACAAGTTCAGCTTTCATCCTTTTTATCTTCAAGGCATCGTCTTGTTTTTCAGATTTAGCCTTTTTCGAGACAGGAGGAGTAGGCCTTTTCAAAGGGTCTTTGAGCATAGCTTGTATTATTTCAATCTTTTCCATTAGCTCATTTGCAGACCAGTCTTTGAATTGATCCCTTGTTGCTTTGTACAAAAAATTTCATAATATGATCAAGATAGTCTTGCTTTAATTCAGGATCAACTGTTGTTGGCTTTTCTGACATGGACTTACTCAAATCCTTAGCAAAATCTTCAATATTTCTCACTTTGCTCAATTGATATTGCAAGGATTGTTGTAGAGCCCTGTCATCCTTATCCTTTGACATTTATTTTGTTATGGTCTCAGCTTGTCTAGCCTTTAGTTTAAGATATTCATCCAGATTTCTAGGCTTTCGATACCCAAGAAGAGATGGAAATTCTCTTTGTTTAGGATCCTCTATCTTATAGAAAGCCTCTATTTCACCTTCTACAACAATGAGTTCTAAAGGGTATAAGACACCCATTGGAAGTAATGATGATAATAAGTGCATTGGTGGAAGTGAAGTTTCAGGTTATGACAATGATGAGGATGGTCGCGCAATAGGTAGTGATGATAAAGAGAAGGGAGATTGAGTTTCTTCATTATCATCAACAACAAAAGTTTTTCTTTTGCGTTGGAATTTACTTTGGGTGATGGTGGGTGTTCGGTGATTCTTGGAGGTGTGGATAATGGTTGAGTTAAGGTGAGAAATGTAAGTAAAGCAGAGGTTTAAGAAACATTTGTTGCTCCAGCATCTGCTGTCACAACATCTGCCCTAACATCTGTTGGGTTGCTTGGTGGTTGGACAGAGGATACAGTAAGATCAGCTTCAACAGTGGTTTTAGAATAGCTGACAGTTGGTTGTCTGACTTTTCTTACAGACTTTCTTTTTCTTGAAAGTACCAACATCTTCTTTTTCCAACTGATTGGCTTTTTCTTCTTCAATTAGCATTAATGCTTTAGCTTCAAGTGTATCTTGTCTCTTCTACTTTTCAACAGCAATCTTTTCAGCTTCTTTGTTTAGGGTCTCATCAATCCCTTTTCTCAAAGTTGCCTCAGATGCTTCAGCAGTGCCATCAGTGGTTTCTGGCTGTTTTTGCACCTTTGGTTTAGCAGTTGAATCAGGTTGCAACTTTCTCAAATTATCTTTCTCCCTCTTTTTGGCATCATTTTCAATTTCATCTTGAAGGATAATAACCGGGGCAGAGCCAGTAGTTTTCAACAAATGATCTTTGATGGCTCTAATATCTACTTATGTATCCTTGTATCTAGCCTCGACCATATTTCTGATTAGTTTCATGTGTGTCTCATGTTGAATATCTGCCAATTGTTTCTGAGCTAGGATAATTGGTTGCACAACTTTCCATAGCTCATTAGCATTTTGAGTTGGGGATGGTTGAGGTTGAGAATTTTGTAGCACTTGTTTCATCATGGATTTGATTTCATCAATAGATGATTCCATGGTATTGATTCTCTCCGTCAATTCTTGGTATTTTAATTTATCACCTAAGTAAATAGGATCATCTAAATTCCTACCAGAGGTAGTTGTATTTGGATCATCAACATAAGGAATCTCAATGTTTTCAGAACCAAATGCCCCTTGTTAGGGACTTTCAACTGGCTCAGAGGATACAATTGTAGCCTCAGTAGTTGTTGCCTTCAAGGAAATCTTATTAATGTAACCACTGTCCAACTGAGCCACTATTGTGACAACAGTTGTAATAATTGCTTCACTTGAACTACCACCAAGAGTTAAATGTAACTTATGGGATGTAGCCTCCTCAACTGTTTCTGGGTTGGCTAATTAAGTTTTCTCAGATTCAGTCAATGATGGGGTTGTACTCTCAGTGATAGGTGAATGAGAGGGACTGCTTGGAATCTGAGTTTTCTCAATAGCTTGAAACAGGGGTATGAATGTGGAAGGAATTGGAAAGGTGGGTAGTGGAGTAGAAAGAGACATAGCCCTGGGAGAGGGGCTTGAGAACAGATGTTCAAGTGAATCATCTGACTCATAATGTGGTGTCCCTATGCTTACAATTTGTTCCTTTTGTGAGGAAGCAAGAGGAGCTGGTGTTGGTGGAGATCCTTGGACCTCAAGTGACTTTGGTGCTGTCACATGTATATCTCTGGGATCTTATCCTCCAGAGTTACCTTTTTCAGTTGTTTGGTGGGCTTTCTGGATTTGGAAGGTTTCTTTTTGGGTTTTTTCTGGTGGGGGTTGCATAGCACTGGTTGTTCACCAGGAGCAGTGGGTTCAGCAATAGAGGAAGGAGTAGTGGATGTGTTAGCATCTAAAATATTCTCAGTCTTTGTTGCTTGGGTTTTCAAAACCTTTGGCTTTTGATTTGAGGGTCTAGTAAAAGTTCATGTTTGAGGCTGCCAACTTCACAGATGACACCTTATTGAAAATCCATTTCAGAAACTTGTTTTGTAAATAGAAACTCAACAGCCTAGGGTGTATCAGAAAAGCTTTACCCTTTTTAAGATTGTTTAAATTTGCAACCAAGTCAAAAAACAATACCTGAGAAAAGTTAAATTTTGATTTTGTTAATATAGTATAACCCAAATAATGAATGTTTAAAGGAATTTCATTAAAAGTAGTTGTCTTGGCTGACAAACATAATAGAAGTGTATGGAAAAAGAGTTTCATATCAACAGAAATGCAAGTTTAAAGATGGTAATACCTATCAGTTGACCTTCATAACCACGCTCAATGAATTCATCATGTAATTTTTTCTTTGGGAAGAAGTGGGGTCATCTAGGTCATTTAGACCAAATGTGGTGGAGATAGTGGATGGAGAAATTTTGACAAGAGACTGCCCAATCTTTAACGTAATAGCAAATGACTTTTTAATTTGAATCTCAACTTTAGCATTTGCCCAAAATTGTCAAAGTGTGTCAGATAGATTGGAGCTTTTGCTAGTAAAATATCTTTGTATGATGATGTTTGTAGAACATCGATCATTATTATTTGTTATTTTCGATGATAGGAAGGTAGTTGTGAGGAGTTTTGATGATGAGGTTCATGATTGAAGAATGAAAATTGAGGATTTGGAAGAAGATGAGAGTAATGGAGAGTTTTATGGAGAATTTTTGAAATCGAAACGGTAAGTAGAACTCTGTATGGATGAAACAGGGTTTATAAAGTGAAAAGTGAATGCTGACGTGGCAGCGGTTTTCAGAAGATTTGATGGCTATCCTTTGTCCACGTGCAACCTCTGTTAGTAATGTATGACAGTTGTTTGGGAAACCTCTGTTGATAATCAACAGAGGATAGGAACAATGGTGATTTTATACTATCAGGGGATAGATATTAGAGGTTAGACAAATAGTGGCTTGCCTAACAATGGATATGGACAACATAGGGTACCTTTAACAGTGGATAGAGAGAGCCAAACAGGGTTTGCTTTGAAAAGCAGTGGTTATTGACAGACTTTTAGGATTTTTAAAATTTTCAATTTTAGCTATTTTTAAGGATGGAATTTGATTTTCTGAAAACATTTTAATGTTTTTTATTCATGGAACACAAATGCGTGTTTTTATTCCATGTTTAGCATACCAATCCTGGAGATCAGACTTTCAAAGGTAGATGTATCTAATACCTTTGTTAGAACATATGTCAGTTAATCTTTAGTTGGAATATGATGCAGAGAAATCAAACCTTTTTCATAGCAATCCCTCACAAAATGATGTCTAATGTCATGTACTTTGTGATATAATGAGATACTGGATTTTTGATGATGTTTTCAGCTGCCTGACTATCTAACATGAGAGGAGTGTTTAAGGCAGTTACACCAAAATCCAATAGTTAATTTTGAAGCCATAGAAGTTGAGTAGTGCAACTTGCAGCAGCAATATACTCGCCTCTGTTGTGGATGTTGATACTGCAACTTGCTTTTTGCTTTGCCAAGACACTAAGCAATTGCCTAGGAATTGACATCCTCCTGAGGTTGACTTCCTTGTTGAGTGACATCCAACAAAATCAATGTCTGAATAACCTGAAAGCTCAATATTTCCATTAGCAGGATACAAGATACCAAGTGTAGGAGCACCTTTTATGTATCTTAATATCCTTTTTACAACAATGAGGTTTTTCTAGATGCTGACTGGGATCTGGCACAAACACATGTAGCAAACATGATATCTGGCCTAGAAGCAGTTAGGTACAATAAAGACCCAATCATACTTCTAAAAAGGTTTGATTAACCAAGTCATCTTTGTCATCAACAGTGACAAGCTTAGATGTTGCCATGGGTGTGCTGCATGGTTTACAATCATTCATATCGAATTTTGTAAGTAGTTCTTTGACATACTTACTTTGGTGAATGAATGTACCATTTTGCAAATGTTTAGCTTGGAGACCAAGAAAACATTGGAGCTCACCCATTGCACTCATTTCAAATTCAGCTGCCATGAGTTGTTTGAACTATTCACACATGGTAGTGCATGTAGATCAAAAAATGATGACATCCACATAAATTTAGACAAGCATTAAATCCTTTCCTCTCCATTTCAAAAAGTAAAGTTTTGTCAATTTTACCCAAAGGTGGAAAGAGTTTCATACCAAGCTCTTGGTGCTTGTTTTAAGCCATACAAAGCTTTATTAAGCTTGTAGACATGATCAGGATAAAATGCATCCTCAAAACCAGGAGGTTGACAAACATATACCTCTTCTTTGATAATACCATACAAGAATGCACTTTTGATATCCATTTGAAACACCTTGATGTTGTGGTTAGCAGCAAAGGCTAGAAACAGTCTGATGGCTTCTAATCTTGCTACAGGAGCAAAAGTTTCATCATAATCAATGCCTTCTTCCTGTCTGTAACCTTGAACCACAAGCCTGGCTTTATTCTTAACAACAATATCCCTTTCATCAGTTTTGTTTTTAAAGACCCATTTTGTGCCGATTGGACATACATCCTTTGACAATGGTACAAGTTCCCATACTTGTTGTCTTTTGAATGGAAGGAGCTCTTCTTGCATGGCTTTTACCCAACTGTTGTCTTTTAGTGCCTCTTGGTACTTGACAGGTTATGTGAGCGATAGGAAACCAGCAAAAAGACAAATGTTTTGGGATTGACTTCTAGTGAGCACCTTCTCATTAATGTTGCCAATGATTTGATCAGATGGATGACTTTTAAGGTAGATCTCCCTTATATGGAATAATGACATTTTGAGGTGAAGGATGCAGATGTGATCATCTGAGCTAACATCTGTTGGTAATTTTGAAAACCCAACATCTGTTTGGAATAGAGGTGGAGGTATAAGTGGGAGAGATGTGAAAACATGTTGACTTTTATCCACAGTGGTTGAACTTTTATCAACAGAGGTTATAATTGATGAGCATGCAGAGGATTGATCAATAGTAGTTGATGCAGCAATGGCAGAGTTTTCATAGTTGTTAGTAACATCTGCTACTCTGGTGGTGGATGTGACTTTGTATTGTGGAATCACAATGTTATATCCATAGTCTTGTTGTGGAGATTTATGGTGTACCTGCAGGGTCAGTCTTGACAGACACAACTTCAAAAGTAAATTTGTTTAAATCAAAAAGTTCCGCAGGATTTGCTGGGATTTTTAATGAAGAAAGTTCATTGAACTTTACATTCAAGGTATCATCCACACACCTAGTCCTTGAACTAAAGACTCTGTAGGCTTTAGCAGTGATTGAGTATCCCATAAAATAACCACAATCTACTTTGGCTGCAAATTTTGAAATTGGATCTTTCAGATTTAAAATGAAACATAGGCAACCAAAGATTTTAAAGTATGAGATCAGTGGTTTGATCTTGAAGAGAGATTCATAAGCAGTGGATTGATGCCTGGGATTGATCAAAACTCTGTTTTGAACATAGCAGTCTGTGTTTACAGCCTCTACCCAAAAGGACAAGGGTTAACCAGAATCTACAAGTATGGTTCTAGCAGCTTCAATTAAAAATCTGTTTTTCCTTTCAAGCCACACCATTTTGTTCTGGTGTCCTTGGGATACTGTACTGCCTTACAATCCCTTTTGACAGACAAAACTCATCCAAGTCCTTATTTTTAAACTCTGTCCCATTAACATTCCTAAAAACTTTTACAGGCAGGTCAAATTGCTTTTCAAATATTTTAGCAAAGTCTTGCAAAATGCCTGCAGTTTCATCCTTGGAGTGCATGAAATAAGTCCATGTAAACCTTGAAAAATCATCAATTATGACAAGAAAATATTTCTTTTTACTTAAACTCGTGATTTTTACAGGGCCAAACAAGTCCATGTGCAACATTTGTGGGCACTAACTTGTTTTGGACTCACTAATGGGTTTGTAAGAACTTTTATGTTGTTTTCCTTGTAAACAGGAAACACAATGTTCTGCTCTTGTGAAAATTTTTGTGGTAAGCCTCTTACAAGGCCTTGTTTAGAGAGTGTGGTGATAGTTGTCAGATTTGTGTGGCCAAGTCTCTTGAGCCATAGTTTTGTCTCTTTGTTAGAGGCAGCTGAGAACAGACAGGCATCAGTCATTGGATTATCCTTCAACATATCAACCACATACACATTGCCACTCCTATGAGCAACAAGTTGTGCTTTGCTCTCAACTATGATTTGATCAAGCATTTTAACCACTTTTGGCCCAACAATCTGACAAGTTTTCTTAGTGAAGAATGACCCATAGCCCTTGTCACTCATTTGTGAAACACTAAGAAAATTAAATTTCAAATTATCAATAAGATTAATATTTTCAAATTTGAGCTTCCCAGCCTGAACAGTCCCTAACCCAAGCACCTTCCCCTTTGAATTATTACCAAAAGATATATCACCCACTCCATGTGTCACACCCCGACCCGCAGCGGAAATAAAAGTCAGGGCATAATTGGGTTATCATCAAAGCTCATGACATTTACCAATATAAGGTTCACATTTATTATTTCAAATTTAAAAGAGAAATTACAATAAACATAAAAGCACAACATGTTCTAAACACAACATTCATGAACTCTTTATTTTTCTTCTAAGGCAATTTCCTATGTGTTCCTGGCTTCAACCTGTTCACCTGTATCATGTGTAAAAATGGTTTTTGGGTCAACAAAAGTTGGTGAGTGAATCTTATATAAACATTTGAACGAATTAGTTATATTGGTTATTTAAATAAAAATGTGCATAACCAAATATGAGTATACGCATATGTAAACTTAACCACAAACCACATAATATCAATTAATGCATACACACGCATATCAAAATGATGAACAATGAGATCAAGGCTTAATCAAACGGAGTCGATCTAATAAGGCACCCGATTCTCAACTCGTTTCCAACGAGGAACTGATGGGCCTAATATTTGCATGCAACTGACAAAATGTAAACACACAATACAACAAATAACATTTACATCACACGTTAGATCATATAATGGTAATAGCACAGGTGTTTGAATAAACGAAAAATATAAAAAGACACATGATACACCCCAAAACAAGAATAAAAGGGGGAATTTATAAGAATTCACTCACATTGGGTGCGTTTCCTTGATTGATAATGAATGCGCACGAGTTGAGGGTTTGGCCGACGGGAGAATACTAACCGATTTGAAGAAAAAGTTCAGATCTCCGATTGAACTTCCGACGTCGTACGGTCTTCCGGTGAAATTCAGAGCTTGAGCAGTGAGTTTGAGCAGAGCGTTTGATTTGTAATTGTGCGAGTTTAAGCATGTGATAGATCGATATATATATAGGTCGCAGAGAAACAGTTTCGGTTTTAGATCTTTAAAACCAATAATTGATTTCGGTTTCAAATTTGATTCCGAATTTTGAATTGTGATTGATAATCAGGATCAGTTATGTATTATTGTTTCAAATAAACCGTCAATCCTATTTGATTGTCTGTGCTAATGTTTTCGATCGTTTCTGAATTTCTGAAAAGAACTGGTTTACAGGTTGAGGGAAAGTTTGAGTATAAGAATTTAGTTGTTTGAATTATAAACAACTGGCGTGTGCAGCTTAGTGGTGTACATGGTGTGTGTATTTGATGGGGACCCGGGTTTGAAACCCGGTCGCCCCTGTTTCTTATTTTTATATTTTAAAATCTTAAATATTGATATTATTTTTTATTCTTTTATTTAATCAATGTATTAATTATGTAATTTATTCATTAATTATGAAAGTTATCTAACACATTTTATAAAAATGAATAATTGCGTAACGAAGCATTTAATAACTTCTAAAATTTTTAAACAGAGCAGGTTTTGGAACCCGTTTTACGATGAATGTTACACCATGAGCCATGAAATCTTTGAGAAGGACTCTACATCCTGTCATGTGCCTGGAACCTCCACTATCTACATACCATAAACTATCAAGGCAAGTAGAAGCTCCCCGCACAATAGTAATAAATTAGTTTTGGTGAGTTTCCAAAGCCAAAATGGCTTTGGAAGGGGTCACAGGCATGTCAGTCTCAAATTCAGAAGAATGGGTAGTGGTTTCAACAAATTTTTTGTAGCATCTGTTGAGACCTATCTCCTATCAAATGATAGTAACCATGAGGATGCCTATTTACTCTTGGTTTTGAGGGCTTTTTGTAACCATCAAATCTAAGAGGTTCCTTTTGGTAAACAGGTTGGCCATGTCCTCTTGGGTACTGATTTGCAGGTGGTGTATCTGTTACCTGCACGTCTTTGGGATCAGAGGTTTTGTGCAGAGATTTGGTAACAAATGTTTGAATAGGCAAAAGGTCTGTTTAGACTTTCCTTTTGGAGTACTAGTCTTAAAACTCTCCAGTGTTTTGGATTTAAATTCATTCTTTTTCACCTCAAAGTTTCTGAGATAAACACACGAGTTTAATGATTTGTTTTCTCACAAATTGTGCATTTTGGAGAATCAATGATCACACTTGTTTTGTTGATGTCATAAGCTTTTAGAAGAAAACAGTTTTTGGTGACATGGTTATTCTTCTTACAGAAATCATAAAACATGTTTTTGATCTTTTCTTTCTTTTTCCCTTTTTTCATACTTTTTGTCCGCAGATGTTGTAACATCTGCTGGTAAATCTATTATGGGAATGATTCTTGCTTTTGGTGCTTTGACATCATCAGTGATTGAAAAGTCCATTGGTTTGAAATTCTCAAGAATATCACATTCATCAGACCATGTGGGTTTAAAATGATATTTCTCAGTTTCCTCAAAGGTTGAGGATCCCTCATGTCTTTCTAAAACAATTTTGTTTCCATTTTTATCAGTGACCTTGATTTCTTGACCAGATAAATTTGTTGGGACAATTTCAATCATACCAGAATCATTTACAGTAACATTTTCATAAATTTGATCATTTTCTTTGAAACCTATGCGAAATTTTATGTTACTCTTGACCTGGTTTTCTAAAAAAATCTCATAACCTCTAAAGGATTTCATCCATTTTGCACAAGTAATTTGGGTGGATTCCAACTCCTTTTTGCAAACTTGTTATTTTTCTATCATAGTTTAGAGTTGGTCCTTGGTTTATGCTAGCTTCATGTTTTAAGCTGCTGATTTCAGATTCCTTTTCAAACAATTTTGCTTTTAATTCTTTTGAAAGCTTTTCAAATTGCAATTCATCATCCAAAATATTATTCCTAAGGTTTTCATTTACCTCTTTTATGTTAGCAAATGCTATAATACATTTATCTAAACATAGATCTTTTAAGACCTGAGGAGATACCTTAGTGTAACGCCTCGCTTTTTGTACTTTCTTTAATTAGAAAATGTAATCGTATTTCTTTTTATGGAAACTTGTATTCGTATCGTATTCGTATTTCTTTTCCAATCTTGTAATCCAAGACTTTGATCGTAATGAAATTCATACTTGATACGTACTTGTCTTACATGCATTCAATTGTTAAATACGTGTTTACATACAAACCAATGCTTAAAATACGTGCAAATACTCATACATTCATACTTGGTACCTAAAATGTACTTGCATATACTTTACCCCACTTAGAAACATGCAAAAACGACAAGTTATAGCCTGAAATGAAAGATAAACTAATTTCAAGGACTAAAAATGGCATAATCCAGAGAAAGTGGTTTCTAGCCCATGGATTGGTCCAATTTGTGTTTTCTGCATTAATGCACTCAACCAACAACCCCTCTAACCTCAACTATAAATACCCACCTCCTCTCATTCTCATTTCACACCTCAAACACTTCTCTTCTTCTTTTAAAGCTCTAAGAGCTCTCTCTTCCTAAAGATTCAAGATTTCAAAAGTGAGTTCTAACTCACCCTTATCTATCTCCTTTGATCTTTTCTTCTTCTTCTTCTTCTTCCCACTTGAAACACTTTTGGGAATACTTCCATAGGTTTTCCATGGAAAACCAACTAGGAATATCACCCAATTTAAGGTCCCAAGTGTAAGAACCTCCTTGTTTTAATAGGGTTTTAACCCACAAGTGTTGTATCCTTCCAAACTTGTACTTGAGTTGGTAGAGTGTGATCACTTGGAAGCCTTGGCTATCCTACCTTCGATCCACCACCTCACTTGATGATTTTGTTTATTTTTCGTCTTTACTTTATTGTTTGAACTTACTCATGACCATCCTTGTCGTCCTTGTGACGACTTGTGCATTGGTGAATTATTCGAAAGAGGTTAAAAGGAAGGTTATCCTCCTACCTTCATGCATGACTTCTATGAAATTCCATGATGTTTATGATTTACTTATTACGTACGCTATATAATATATGTATATATTCACTAGCCGAACTCTTGATGGTAATCAAATGATTGTCCGTCATGGTACTAGGTTACATCACCTACGTACTTAATCTCTCGTTACGATTCTAATGGGTAACCTAACCCATGACAACACATCAACCTGAATGGGTCTTATAGTGTCAAAAACGAGTATTAAGTCTAGATGATTATTTTCTCGTATAACATACTTTAGTATATTTAAATTCCTAAATCCTTCGTTATCGTTCGAATACTTACCAACATATGTTCTCCTCATGTAGGATAACTCGGTGTTCCTCCAAACCCTTCGTGGAAGTAGCAAGTAGAAGCTAGCAAAACCGTGAGTACACTCGACCCACTTCTCGTTTACAACACTTTTGGGTGTAACATGTTTACTTATACCAAACCACAACACTTAAACTTTATGAAATGCACCAACAATCCTGTACACATGAATACTTGATACGATTACTTGATGCTATATCTTGGACATTCTTTATGTGATACTTTAGTCATTAACTTGTTTTAAGCCTTCGTTTGACATGAGTAGCGCTATGGGAAGTAATGCATCCCCCTCCATCGTGTAATCTTGAGGCCATGTTAAAACATCGTGATTGCGTTAAGGGTTTGACTAGTAGTATTGCATGCCTTGTATATGCTCTTGTAGAATCATAGTTGCCATGGGGATTTGTTTAAACTTTATTCGTATACGTATGCTATGCTTAAACTGGTGTACTCGCCTTTGCTTTTGCATTGAATTGTTATTTTAAAACATGTTACAGGTTGATGAAGAGGATGCTATGAGATCAAATAGCAAGGATTTAATACACACATTTAGACGTTTAGGTTAATGTTGTTGTATTGTGTTATTTAAACTTGTTAAGTTTAATTGTTGTATTTGTTTCAATGTTGTATTTTGACAATTATTCTTGAAATGAAATTCGACTTTAAATAAAATACTGTCATTAATAGCGTTGTGAGCAATGAGCAATCTCGTTATCGTCTCACGCCAATGTTTCCGCCATCGGTTGGGGTGTGACATTTAGTAGCAGACATCATGGCACAGTCAAATTCACCTTCACATACACTAGCATCCCATGGGTCAGACAGATGTTTCAAATATTCATCAACACTTTCTTTTGTACCAACTGTTCCATCATGAACATCAGACACACCAGATTTAGACTCCACTTCCCTAGATTCATCACCCTCAACTATTGTATCTAATGCCATGAAACAAAAATCATTTTGTTTCTTTTCAGAGTTGGCAATTAGAGCAAACTTTTCATCATTCAAATCCTCAGGCAAGCTACTCCAATCAACAAAACCCTGAGTAAAGAAACTCTGTTGATTAACCTCTGTCAGAGTAGTGGTTTGAGTAACCTGTGGTGCTAGTTGCATTTGAACCTAAGGAATTTGTGCTTGAGCATATTGAATTTGGGGAACATTGGTTTGAACACATTGCACAGGAACAGTAGTAGCAGGGTGTGCAAAATGAGCAGTGTTTTGCATATGAGGAGCAAGGGATATTGGGAATAGTGGACAATATTTTGATTGTTTTTAGGTCTAGGGCTAGGATGTGTGATAATTGGTCCAGATGATTGAGACCTACATTCTCTAGCGAAGTGTCCTAACCTATTACACTTATAGCATATAATCTTTGACTTATCCAACCCAACTTTTAACCCCCATGCAACCCTGTGAACTTTCTACCAGTTCTCTTGTAATACTTGCTAGCCCTAATATTTAATAGAGCCAACTGGAGCAAAATATCCTTCTCTTCCAAATCTAAAGGGTCAAAATGTTGAAGGTCATTCAACTAAAAGGATAAATTATCAGAAGTTTGGCTTTCCCCATTAGCAGCAAATGCATAATTAGGTGTGTAACAAGCAAAGTTGAAATTACCACCAGAGGTTATATCAATGAAATGATCATAACTCTGATCCTTACAACTGCCAATGGCTTCTTCTTGGCCAAAAAGTGTTGTACTACCGAATGCATAGCCATCAGCTACCTTGCCAGATTCTTGTAGCTTCTTTTTCTGGTTCAGCTCTCTCTCATAAGTGAGGAGCCTACCATGAAGTTGTGTTAAATTCATTTCTTTAAACCCAACTGCATTTCGAGTTACAAAAGCTATAGTGTCCCACTTGTCTGGTAATGATCTAAGAAAATGACTACATAAAGTTGACTTTAAAAACTCAACATTAACTAGTTTAAGCTCACAAATAAGGCAACTAAACCTTTCAAACTGTTGGGTTAATGACTCTCCTTTAACATGACAAAACGTTTCGTATTGTTGGTTTAAAACATCTCTGTTATTTTCTATCACTTCCTCAGTCCCACCGAATTGCTCTTTCAAAGCATCCCATAACTCCTTTGCACAGTTGTAATGCAATAGGCTAGCATAGATATCGTTTGGCAATGCAGAGGCCATGATGCTAAATGCCTTTGCATCTAGCTCAATATTTTGGAAATCTTGCTCGGAGTAATTTTCAGGTTTTTTTGGTACTTGGACTTTAGGGTCCTCTGTACTCAGTATCATTGGAACATGAGGTCCAAAGATGACCGACTTCCAGCAACCAGTGTTTGCTGAGCAAGAACATGACCCATCCGTCTTTGCCAAATATTATACTCAGATCTGACAAGGATTGGTGGTTTAAACATGTTGCCAATGTTGTGAGGATCTTGTGGATTGTGTGACATTCTGATTGTTTACAAACAGATTTTTGGTTTAAAAACTTTGAAAATGTAGTTAAACTCTGTTTTCAATACAAATGAACAAACCGAATTAGCAGCAAGAGGTGATCAGTTCAAATCAAATTGATTGTTAAATCAAATCCGTTTGACCAAGCTCTAATACCAATTGTTAGGATCTGAGTTTGAATTGTTACAAAAGTTCAAAAGATGAAGAAATGAAAGTAGATAAATCAGATGTAAGTATAGCGGAATGATGAACTTTGATTCATAACAATTGAGAGATTGCTTTCAATTTCATACTTTTGTGATTATAATCATTTACATGTAACAATCTCCCCTCAGCCTAAAATCACTGATTTGTTCGTACAGAATGTAAAGAGGAATGTTAGATTTTATAAGTGATGAAAAGTGAGCAAATAGAATAGTATAAGCACGGTTCTATTTATACTAAAACTCTAGCCACTAAGCATCTTATGATGATGTCAGTAGGAAAGCGACATCTAACAATATTAACAAACTAAGAACATTTGCTAAGTTAACCACTATTATAACTAAACATTACAAAGACTGATAGAAAACACTTATGAGACATCCTCTATTGGCCTTCAGCAGAGTTTTGCCTTGGCAAACCTTTAGCCTTAGTCTTAAACAGAGTTTTGCCTTAGTAGACCTTTAGCTTTAGTCTTCAACAGAGTTTTGCTATGGCAAACCTTTGTCATTTTTTCTTCAGCAGAGCTTGACTCCAGCAGATGTTTTATTATTATTAGGTTCAGAGGTTGTAGTCTATTTTGGCTTTCTATCATCTGCTCTTTTGTAGGGTTCAATTCCAACAGTTTTTTCACAATTTAATCCCTAAACTTCTTATAAGTCACCATTTTATGCATGAACTTTAGTATTTAACATGTTTTTAAGTATGCACACATATATAACCATAATTCGAGTATCGTGAATGTGTGTATAAGTATTTGCACGTATAAATAGTATCAGAACAAGTATTTTCGACTGATTGTATGTAAAACAAGTATGAGTTTGCGTGAGAGATGAATGTATTGAGTTTGCACGTATATGATTCAAATATATGACAAGTATGTATAATCAGTGTATAATTTATGTAAATGATCAAGTTCACGATCAAAGTCTCGTATTACAATGATTGGAAAAGAAATACGATTACAAGGGAATACAAGTTTCCAAGAATAGAATACGTGACATACATTCTAAATGAGGAAAGTTATAAAAAGCGATGCGTTACAAATGATGATTCAATTAGTTTCAAACCGAACTTTTAAATTTGATGCTTAATTCAACACACAACTCTCTCATTAGTTTCACTTTTATCTGTTGATTGACACCATCCGATAAAGATAAACACATGGAGCCAACCAAAAATTATACCTCAACTATAATTTGATCATAAAATAATGCATACCAGTGCCACCACAGAGAGCGTCATGGACGGAGATTAGACGGAGTTCACCCATGGAGTTTAGGGTATGTTATTGTGATGAAAAGTGGTAAGGGAAATGAGGGAGAGCGGCCTGGAGAAGAGCAATACTCTCTGCTAGGGTTAAGAAAAAGAAATACATGCTCCGTATAAAAACAAAAAGGACAGAGGTTTGAACGCCAAAACAAAGAAATTGTAGCCCTCACTTACTGACACATGGCCCAAATTATTTTTATTTATTATATATACTAGTAGTAAAACACGTGTGAAAACACATGTGGTTTTTAGAAATTTCTCATACCAAACTATTTTAAACAACGAATCAATAAAAACATACAATTGTTAAGTGATAAATGCATTCACTTACAAAAGGTTGATTAATCTGTAAAACGGTTCATGGCACCTTAATGGTAATCGCATTCAGAACCAAATATACTTGTATTTTTTGAAACCATTGAATTCATTAACAGACAGCCACAACTTCAACCCAGCAAACAAGTGGGAGAAGAGGGAACAAAACAACAAACAACAGAAGGCGAAAATAGATTACAACATGAAATCTAACCGATCCAACCACTCTAAAACCATCCGCTTATATTTGCTCTTCACTTATCACAGGAGCTTCACAATCTACAGAAACAATAAACAACATGATCAACTTCAATTCCAAAAAACCTATACGACTAACTCGAATGCAGATCTAACTATCTGTTTGTTTAGCAGATTACCTGAGGGCTAACTTCCAGCTCAACATCCGCGTGAGTGTTCATAGATGATGATGTAGATATCTCCATTGCAGTTTCACTCTAATTGATCACACACAACAAAATTATTTCATAAATATATAACTAATTAATAATGTGACAAAATAAACTTTAGGAAAGATTACCAGATTGTCATTTTGTTGTTTAGTCGCAATCTCATACTCTACTTTCTTTCTAGTTGCCTTTGCCACATAAGGAGCTTTCTACAAACTAAACTATGTAAGGCAAATAGTACTAAATAAAAAAAGGAACAATAGCTTCCCTTTTGTTCTACAACCTATAATCACATTAATCAAAACAACATTACCTTGGAACAGTGAATGGGCACTCGAACAGAGTCTATTTTGTCTCTTTGCCTTAACTGACCGCCTTGCTGCAATCTTATACAAAAGAAAAATTAATAATATGAATCATATTAATCAAAACAACATTACTTAGGAACAGTGAATGTAACGTCTCACATTTTGAACATTATCATCTTCAAATCACAACAATAATCTCATCAGTAGCAACATAAAACCATAAAGGATAAAAGAAGGAAAACTTAAATCATTATCACATATTGAAATAAGACTTAGGTGTCACGTAACATCTATAGACAAACTGGTACCAAACAACAACCTTAAAAAGGAAATTTGGGTGCAACATTTTCTAATTTATCGACAATGGAACATTGTATCTTTAAACTCATAAAAATAAGTAAAATAAACTGTGACAAGAAAGATTAATTGATTAAGATTTGAAGTGTTAGAAAAGTAAAGTTCACATTGTCACACCCCAACCGATGGCGGAAACATCAGAGTGAGACGAACTAGATTACTCGAGACATCATAACACTATTTGTGACAATATTTAATTAAACAACTCATTTCATTTCAAAGCATCAAATTTTCAAATTACAACATAATCAAAATACAAAGTAACAACAACGAAATAAGTTCAACAAAACATAATGATTAACTTAGCATCCTAAGTGTGTTTCTATGCCGTTCCTACTAAGTTTCATCATACCAACTTCATCAACCTGCAACATATTAAAAAGTATAGTTCAATAACAAAGTATTGGCGAGTACACAAGTTTGATATCATAGCATAAGTATTAAAACCGTTTAAACAAATCCACATGAATAGCTAGCATACGAGTTAAATGTAAACAAGGCATGTGAACTATAAGTCAATCCTCTAGTGTATCGCATAAAAGATTAAAACTTAACAATGACCACAAGTATACGGGGGGTGGGTTACTCCTATAGCGCTATACATGTTAAGGGAGGCTTGATCAAAGTTAATGACATTTATATCACATAAGAATATACCAAGTAACAATTCAGGTAGCACTTAACTAAAGCATGTTTGATGGATTGTTTTTGTGTGTTCATAGAATAAAAATGTGATTTAGTGTAGTTTGGTAAATTAACATATTGCACCCAAATAGTGTAAACCATAAAAAGGGCGTCGAGTGTACTCATGGTTTTGCAAAGTAAACCCCGTGAAAGCGATAGGTGGTTTTAGGGGGATGAACACCAAGTTATCCTACACAGGGAAACGTAGGTGTGTGAGTATTAGATTGACGATGGAGTTTGATAAGTTTAGGAATTAAAGTATGCAAAAAGTATGTATAGTCAAAGTATTTATCTAAACGTTAACGCTCGTTTTTGACACTATAAGCCCCGAAGGGTGTTTGCGTTTTTATGGGTCATGCCCAATAGAACCGTAACGATGGTTAGGTCTTAGATAAAATAACCTAATATTAGGACAAGTAACCATATGGTCATTGTCAAAGGTTCGGTCATATTAAGTATCTACATATATAGTTTACATATAATATTACTAATTCATCATAGAGTTCATATAATTCATATATATCATATAAGTCATATAAGTCATGCATGGAGGTAAGAGGATAACCGTCCTAAACCTCTTTTATAAGATTCACCAATACACAAAATTGTCATAAGGACAATCCGGATGGTGAAGAATTATAGAAATCATCAAGTGATGGGTGGATTGAAAAGTTGGATAGCCAAGGCCTCCATGTAATTACACCTACACCAACACAAGCTTGTAAGCTTGGATGGCTCAACACTTGTGGGTTTGAAACCCTAGTAAAAACCACAACTTTAGAGGCATGTTATGCCTCTTGATTGTGTATGAACAAGTATATCTAACTCACTGACCATCAACTTGGTTAGAGGCATAAGTAGCATAGAGTTGTTATGTTTAAAAACAAGTTCGAAAAAGTTTATGAGTTTAACTTCCAAAATAGAAAGTTTGGCCCCAAAAATGGTGTTGTTCCACCTTGGTTTTCCATGGAAAACCTATGGTAACATCCATAGATCTTAGCAAACAATGTTGAGGAAGAAAACATTGAAAATTTTGAAGTTTAAGAAAGATAAAAAGTGGGCAGAAAGTTTACACACTTTTGGACCTCAAAATGGTGGGGTGTCACCTTAGTTTGCCCAAGCAAACTTGTGAGAACCTTCCTAGAGGTTATCCAAGAGTGTTAGAAAGAAATTAAGGCTAGAAGAAGAAGAGAAGTGAGTTGAAACTCACTTGCAATCTGCTTTGTTTCAGCAGAAAGTTTATGAAGTTAAAAGGTTTGTTTGAGGTGTTTGGAGGCTTGTAAAAGTGGGGAAGGGATGGAGGAACACTTGCTTATACAGAGGGGGAATTAGGGTTAGGATTAGGGTTACATTTAGTGAAGTTAGTTGAGATTTTGAATAAAAAAAGAAGAGGGAACAAGTAGAAACAGCTTGCGGCCGCAAGCTGTTTGCTTTTTTTTGTTCTTTTAATTATATATTTGATGTATTTTGGTCTTTTAAACATTGCACATTATTCTAACATAAATCTAGGTCATATGGTAGTCTAAGATCATGTGTTAGGGTGTTTTGAAACCCAAAAAAAAGACTTACTACATGTACATGATTAATCATAAACGTGACAAGACTTTTGTGATACCAGAAGCTTGAATTTTTTGTAATAAAACCACTAATTGTCTTGCTTGACTTTGGTATTGAGATTTATAAACATTCAACAAGCATTTACGAGTCGTTTCGAATTTATTTATTAAGCAATAAAGTAACGTATGATCATAAGTTTAAACATGAATAAAGTTTGCGAAATTCGCATAATTGATCAACTTGATTACAATCAAAGTCTTAGATTTACAATGATTTGAAATAGAAGTACGATTACAAGGTTTGGACTTTCCAAAAATAGAAACACGAAGCGATCTTACTAAAAACGGAAAGTTACAAATGCGAAGCGTTACAGTCACCCTCCTTTAGGGAATTTCGTCTCGAAATTTAGGAAGACGCAACGAACAATTGCGGATACTTAGTCTTCATGTCACTTTCAAGTTCCCAAGTAAACTCAGCGCACGTTTTCCTTCCCACCGAACCTTCACGATAGGAATTCGACTGCGCCTTAGTTGCTTAGTACCTCGATACATGATTTCAACTTGTTTCTCCACAAAGTGTAAGGTCTCATTGATTTGAAGATCTTCAAGTGGAACTTGGAGTCCTTCTTCGGTGAGACATCTTTTCAAGTTTGAGACGTGGAAGGTAGGATGAACGTTGTTGAGCTCTTGTGGTAGGTCCAGTCGGTAGGCTACCCTACCAATCCTTTCGAGAATCTTGAAAGGACCCACGTAGTGAGGAGCGAACTTTCCCTTTTTCCCAAAACGAACCACACCCTTCCAAGGGGATACCTTGAGAAGTACAAAGTCACCAACGTTGAATTCCAAAGGCTTGCGTCTTTTATCTGCGTAGCTCTTTTGTCGGCTTCTAGCTTTCAGCAAGTTGTCCCGAATCTGCAAAATCTTGTCCGTCGTCTGTTGTATAAGCCCGGGACCGGTGATTTGAGCTTCCCCGATCTCGTGCCAACAAATAGGCGATCGACACTTGCGTCCATACAATGCCTCGAATGGTGCCATTTGAATACTCGTGTGGTAACTGTTATTGTACGAGAATTCGACCAATGGCAAGTGCATGTCCCAGTTGCCACCAAAATCAATTACGCAAGAATGAAGCATGTCCTCTACAGTTTAGATAGTATGCTTGGTTTGACCATCAGACTGAGGATGGAAAGCAGTACTAAGATTGAGTTGAGTACCAAGCACCTTTTGAAATGTTTGCCAAAGGCGAGAAGTGAAACGACCATCACGGTCCGAGATAAGGTCAACGGGGACACCGTGATGACAGATGACTTCATCCGTGTAGATACGAGCCAATTTCTCAACTCGGTAGTCCTCACGTATTGGAAGAAAATGAGCAGACTTGGTCAGACGGTCGATGATTACCCAAATACTATCGTGACCAGACGATGTACGAGGGAGTTTGGTTATGAAATCCATGGCAATACTCTCCCATTTCCAAACAGGAATTTCCAGTTGTTCGAGTAAGCCAAAGGGTCGTTGATGCTCGGCCTTTACCTTGGAACAAGTAAGGCACTTCGAAACGTAATAGGCGATATCTTTCTTCATACCAAGCCACTAATACGACGCTCGAAGGTCATGATACATCTTATCGGCGCCAGGATGAATAGAGTATCGGGATTTATGAGCTTCGCTCAGCAATAGTTCACGTAGATTATCAGGTTATGGAATCCAAATACGGTCAAGATAGCACATGATGCCATTGGGTTTGGTCACAAGTTGGTTTTCAGCACCACACTTCAACTCATTATCGAGGTTACCCTCGTTAACGGTCGAGTATTGTGCTTCACGAATCATCTCTTGAATCTTTCCCAAGGTTAGGTAGCAACGTACGCTTTTAACATGAGTTTTCCGACTAAGTGCGTGGGCTACGACATTCGCTTTACCAGGGTGGTAGCGGATATCGCAGTCGTAGTCATTTAACAGTTCCACCCAACGACACTAACGCATGTTGAGCTCTTTTTGATTAAAGATATGTTGGAGGCTCTTATAGTCGGTGAAGACCGTGCACTTAGTACCGTAAAGGTAGTGTCGCCATATCTTTAATGCAAAAACAGCTGCACCAAGTTCAAGGCCGTGCGTGGTATAATTTTTCTCATGAATCTTGAGGTATCGTGATGCGTAAGCAATCACCTTGTCTCGTTGCATAAGAACGCAACCAAGACCTTGTCTCGAGGCATCGCAATACACGACAAAGTCGTCGTTACCATCGGGAAGGGTTAGGATAGGAGCATTGCAAAGCATGTCCTTGAGCGTCTGAAAAGACTCCTCTTGTTCGGAACCCCAAACAAAAGGTTTATCCTTTTGAGTCAAGGAAGTGAGAGGTACGGCGATTTTTGAAAAATTTGATATAAAACGATGGTAATAACCGGCTAAGCCGAGAAACGAACGGATTTCAGACAGAGTCTTAGGGGCAATCCAATTTTTCACTGCCTCGATTTTCGCGGGGTCAACGTGAATACCAAGTTCGTTGACGACATGACCAAGAAATTGAACCTCTTTTAACCAAAATTCACACTTGGAGAACTTGACATGACCAAGAAATTGAACCTCTTTAAACTCTAATAGCAAGAATCAAGAAACTTTAACTTCAACTCCATCGAGCACTAAACTTCTCGATGTATGTCCTTGATCTTTGTCATGAACTCCAGGTCTCTATCTCAACACTCTATATTACTCGCAACACACAAGTCACAAACGGAAGTCGTCGGCATCGCTCTCAGGTCACATGAAACCTGGTCTCTTATCAGCAAACCAAGTTGTAGTCCGTTAAAACACCTTTTAACTCCTGCAGAGTAGACCTATCAGCATAAACTTGATCTTCGATTTAAAGCATTGCTTTTAACCGTCAGATTGTGCAGAAGTATATGATGCCATTTTAATGTATTTATAAAAACTGATGCAAAATAATAACAATTGCTCTTCTATTTGAATCGGTGCATGATGAAAAAACATTTGAATTGACAATGGTATTATATAGTGAAATATCTAATAGCCCAAAGGTCAGATTTAAATGCAAGCATTAAATAAAAATTTATATTTAAAAACCATGTACATTTAATGATTTAAGAGGCAAAAACGTGTACATTTAATATAAATGTCACACCCCGACCCGCAGCGGAATAAGAGTCGGGGCATAATTGGGTTATCACCAAAGCTCATGATGTTTACTAATATGTTTCATATTCATTAAATTCAAATTACATCTCAAATGTTCAAGTCAAATTCATACAATACAAGGAAAGGAAAAATTAACTAAAACAATTCAAAATCTAAACTGGTTTATTCTTCTAGGCCGCCCTATATGTTTCTTGCTTCAACTTGATCACCTATATCATGTGTAAAAATGGGGGATTTTGGGTCAACAAAAGTTGGCGAGTGAACCTTGTTAGAAAACATTTATTATAGATTTCTTGTTGTATTTAATATGGAAAAACTGTGCAATATTCATATGTGAGCAAATGTAAATAAGCATACATTACAAACAATAACAAACAATAACATGAATGATAATGTTGGCAACGTCACGTTCACGCTCATAGGTAATGGGGAACGGACGGCCTATGATGATGTATGTGCGATCAAGGCTCAATCAAACGGAGCCGATCGTATGTTGGCAACGCCTCGTTCACGCTCATAGGTAATGGGGAACGGCTCACGCTCATAGGTAACGGGGAGCGGCGGCCTATGATGATGTATGTACTGAAAACGATAAATTTAATCTAAACGTTAACCACACAAACAATTGATACATGTTGGATACACATTTGATCATGGATATGATGAATGCACAAGTGTTTAAATGTAATAAATATTAAGTGACACATGATACACCCCAAAATGTGATTAAAACGGGGAATTGGTAGAGATTCACTCACATTGGGTGCGTTCGTTTGATGATGTTGAATGCGCACGAGTTTAGAGTGTTGATCGACGAGGAATAACTAACCTAAATAAATAACGGAAAGGTACGGTAAATAAGTGGATTTTATTAACAATTTTAATAGGGTTTTTAGATTTATTTTTGTGAGTTTAAGGTTATTTTCTAACTTTAAAAACATTATTTTTAAGTATTTTTAATTGATTTTTAAATTAAATAAATAAATAAAAATATAAAAAAAATGTTGACTTTTTGGGTTGACCATTGACCGTTGACTGTGACTGTTGACTGTTTGACCGGTTCGAACATGTATATGTACGCGCTGGGTGAGGCTCGAACCCGAGACCTCCCGTACGCGTGCACGCAGCTCTACCAACTGAGCTACGTGTCTAACCCGAAATATTTCTGTTTTTAATTATATTTATACACTATTTAATTTAATCCGAAATCATTTATTTTAAAAAGGATTTAATTATATCGGACCGGTGCCCTCAACAGGTCTCGAACCTGGGACCTGTGGTTTAGTGTTGCACACAGTCCACCGCTGGACTGTGTGTCTAACCTGGTTAATATACTGATTTTTATTAAACTTAACTTCTCTCTGCGAGTTGATCCGGTTCAGTTTAAAAAGGAAACATTTTTATTACAGAGAATGAGATTGTGTCAAGGATCGAACTCGAGACGTGTGTTAATCGTTTGCACACAGTCCACCGCTGGACTGTGTGTCTAACCCGGTTAATATACTGATTTTTATTAAACTTATACGTAAGTTCGACTTCATCTTCTTCGTTCAAAGACACAGACGACGATTATCCAACTGTTATTGTTTAACTCGATTAACGAAATTTATAAGCGATCGAAATGTGATGGACAGAGAGGGTTTGGGGAAAGAATGTACCGAAACAGATGTCTTTCTTAGAACTCCGGCAAGGATCGTCGGCTCTGTTTTGTGAACTCCGTCTGCTCGGATCAATCAACAGTTTTGATCGATTAGATGTGAAATTGAGTTACTAAACAATGATTAACGGAAGGTTTGAATGATTATACCGATTCACAGTGTGATTTGGAAATTCCAGAAGTTTTCCGGTGAAAGCAGAATATTCCGGCTACGTCGTCTGGGATTGATTCTGGTTGATGAATTGAAGTTAGTAATAGTCTAACAATGGATTGAAACCGAAAGAGTCAAGGTATTTACCGTTTTGATGAAAGTCTCGGTTTTCCGGCGAAAGTCTGATGATTGTAGAAAATCTCCGGCGAGTGAAATTGATTCGAGAAATGGTGCAATTTTGAGCGAAATGATTTCCAGAGACTTGGGTGTGTATTTATAGGGAAGAATCGCGATGAATTGAGTCTGATTTCAGTCTTGATTCGTTGGTCAGATTTTCTCCGGCGGTTATGACTGATGTCGCGGGATTAGACATCGGTTATAACCGACGTTGATGTCAAAGCATCCGTTAAGTCAAAAGAAACCGACGATGATTGGCGAAATCGTCAGAATTTCCGGCGACTGCGAAATGGGCGCGCTGTTGACTGATTTGATTTCGAGTTTCATTATATGTATTAATTGTTTCGATATATCAACAAATAAACAAGTGGCGGAGTGGTGGGATATGCGTGAGTTAAGACTTTGAGGCTCACCCGGCTGACCCGGGTTCGAAACCCGGCAGCCTTCTTTCTTTTTTATTTATTTTATTTTCACTTTTTATCAATTGTAGTTTTTAAATTCTATTTTGTTTATTAATTATGTATCGTTTAAAATTAAAATAATCATAAATACGCAACGAAATTTTTATAACTTGATATTCGATTTACAAATGAAGCGGGTTTGGAAACCCGTTTTTTTGACGAATGTTACAGTATCCCCTACTTTTAGAAATTTCGTCCCGAAATTTAAGTAGTAGTGGTAACAGGAAAAAGATGTGGGTATTTCTCGCGCATTGAGTCTTCACGTTCCCAAGTAAACTCAGGTCCTCGTTTCGACTCCCAGCGTACCCTGACGATTGGAATACGGCTTCGTCTTAAACGTTTCTCTTCGAAGTCCATAATTTCAACTGGTCTTTCAATGAAATGCATAGATTCATCGACTTGAATGTCTTCTAGAGGAATATGGAGATTTTCATCGGCGAGGCACTTCTTCAAGTTCGATACGTGGAATGTGGGATGAATTCTGTTCAGTTCTTCTGGTAGGTCAAGCTTGTATGCTACAGGTCCTACTCTTTCGAGTATCTTGAAGGGTCCTACGTAGCGTGGTGCTAGCTTACCTTTTTGGCCAAAACGAACCACACCCTTCCACGGTGATACTTTTAAAAGTACTTGATCACCAACGTTAAACTCCAAGGGCTTTCGTCGTTTATCTGCATAACTCTTTTGACGACTTTGTGCTGCTAGAAGATTGTTTCGAATTTGATGGATCTTGTATGTTGTTTCTTGGATTAATTCTGGACCGGTGATTTGAGCTTCTCCAATTTCGTGCCAACATACTGGAGAGCGGCACTTACGACCATATAAAGCTTCGAAAGGTGCCATGCCGATACTGGAATGATAGCTGTTGTTGTACGAAAATTCAACTAATGGTAGATGAGCGCCCCAATTCCCTTTGAAGTCTATGACACATGCTCGAAGCATGTCTTCAAGAGTTTGAATGGTGCGTTCAGATTGTCCATCAGTTTGAGGATGATAAGCGGTACTGAGGTCTAATCGCGTACCCAAAGCGGCTTGCACGGCTTGCCATGTTCGTGAAGTGAAACGACCATCACGATCGAAATAATGCTTAACGGTACACCATGACGGCTTACGATTTCGCTGATGTAGATACGAGCTAACTTCTCGTTCTTGAAGTCCTCGCGAATCGGAATGAAGTGAGCTGATTTTGTAAGACGATCAATGATTACCCATATAGTTCATACCCACCAGAAGTGCGAGGTAACCCGGTAATGAAGTCCATGGTTATGTTTTCCCACTTCCATACAGGTATCTCAGGTTGGACTAGAAGTCCTGAGGGTCTTTGATGTTCAGCTTTTACTTTGGAACATGTAAGGCACTTGGAAACAAAAACAGCAATATCCCTTTTCATTCCAGGCCACCAGTAGGTGTATCGAAGGTCTTGATACATCTTGTCGGCTCCTGGGTGTACAGAGTATCGTGTTTTGTGCGCCTCTTTCATAAGGAAGTCACGAAGGTTATTGTGATCAGGAATCCATATGCGATCTAGATAATACAGAATACCGTCGGATTTTGTTTCGAGTTTAAGTTCTGCTCCACAAGATAGCTCATTGCGTATGTCGTTTTCTGTTATAGAAACATGTTGAGCTTCTCGGATTTGATCTTTGATGTTGGTTATGATTTGACGAACATAGAAGAGAATGGAGTTCGCATAACCCTTTCGACTGAGTGCATCGGCCACCACATTTGCCTTGCCAGGATGATACCGAATTTCACAGTCGTAGTCATTAAGAAGTTCGACCCATCTTCGTTGCCTCATATTCAACTCCTTTTGGTTAAAGATATGTTGGAGGCTCTTGTGGTCAGTGTATATTTCACACTTGGTACCGTAGAGGTAATGTCTCCATATCTTGAGAGCGAATACAACGGCTCCAAGTTCTAGGTCGTGGGTAGTGTAGTTCTTCTCATGAACTTTGAGTTGTCTAGACGCGTAGGCTATCACTTTTCCCCTTTGCATTAATACACAGCCTAGTCCTTGCCCTGATGCGTCGCAATATACTACAAAGTCAGCACAACCTTCGGGGAGTGTGAGGATAGGTGCGTCACAAAGCTTTTGCTTAAGGGTTTGAAAGGCTTCTTCTTGTTTAGGTCCCCATATGAAGGGTTTTCCTTTATGTGTCAAAGCCGTGAGTGGTACAGCGATGCGGGAGAAATTTGCAATGAAACGGCGATAATAACCAGCCAAACCAAGGAATGATCTTACTTCGGTTGGTGTACGTGGCGCTTGCCATTCTTGTACTGCTTTGATCTTTGAGGGGTCGACATGTATTCCCTTGTCATTGACGACATGTCCAAGGAATTGTACCTCTTTTAACCAGAATTCGCATTTGGAGAATTTGGCGTAGAGCTTTTCATTCCCTAAAAGTGTGAGGATGAGTCGAAGGTGTCGCTCATGATCAGACTTAGACTTTGAGTAAATGAGAATGTCGTCGATGAAGACTATAACAAAGCGATTGAGATAGGGTTTGCAGACTCTGTTCATTAGATCCATGAAGACAGCTGGAGCGTTGGTTAGACCAAATGGCATGACCATGAATTCATAATGACCATAACGAGTTCGGAAGGCGGTCTTTGGGACGTCTTCTTCATGTACTCTGAGTTGATGATAGCCAGAACGAAGGTCGATCTTTGAAAAACAGGTGGCACCCTGGAGTTGGTCTAGCAGATCATCGAGCGAGGTAAGGGATAGCGATTCTTGACCGTTAACTTGTTGAGTTCTCTGTAGTCGATACACATGCGAAACGTTCCATCCTTCTTCTTCACAAACAGAACAGGTGCACCCCAATGCGATGAGCTAGGACGTATGAATCCTTTGTCAGTCAGTTCTTGCAGTTGACTGGCCAGCTCTTGCATTTCGGATGGGGTTAACCTATAAGGAGACTTTGCGACGGGTGTAGCGCCGGGTACAAGATCAATGCGGAATTCGACTTCTCTCATGGGAGGAAGTCCTGAGATGTCGTCGGGAAAGACTTGTGGGAAATCTTTCACTACATGTATGTCTTCGAGTTTCTTCTCCTTGTTTCCCTTCTTGACAACGTGAGTTAAGAATGCGACATAGTTCTTGCGGAGGTACTTTCAGGCTTGAAGGCAGGACATCAATTTGAGTCCTTTCGAAGGGGTTTCTCCAAAGATTCGTAGGGTTTGACCGTCTGCGAGAGGAATGCGAATGAACTTTTCGCGGCATACCACTTCAGCCTGATGTTGGCTGAGCCAGTCCATACCGATTATAATGTCGAAACTTCCCAACTTCATAGGAATGAGGTCAACTGGAAAATCGTGATCGTTTAGAGTGAGGGTACAATTCCGTATAATAGAGTTTAATGAGACCGGTTTTCCGTCAGCAACTTCCACCGTCATGGATTCCATGAGTTTATCACGGGTTTGGTTGAGGATGGGTTCAAATTCTAAGGACACAAACTCTTATCCACGCCAGTATCAAATAACATGGATGCATAACTACCATTGATGAGAAACGTACCGATTAACCACGTTGTTGTCGGCCCTAGCTTGATTGGCGTTGATGTTGAAAGCCCTTCCTCTAGCAGGTGGAGGAGCTTGGTTAGCTTGGTTCACCGGATTTGCTTGAGCTTGAGCATGTATGATGTTCACCAAGCGTGGACAAGTGTTTCTAAAGTGGTTTGGGTCTCCACAGTTGTAACAAGCCCGCATGGGTTGTATCATGGGGTAGTTGGGTTGGTAATAGGTTTGGGCCGCATGTTGTGTGGGTGGTAGTAGTAAGGGTTGTTGGGCTTAACCCATTATCTGATGGTGGGTTTGGGTTGTGGGTTGGTTGCGGTTCATTCGCTGAAGTGTGCGGCAGGTTTGGATGGTGTGACCTGCACGGCCACAGCTGGCGCAATATTGACAGGGGTGTTCGGGAGAGTGATGGTATTGGCAACGGGTGCATTTCGGGTAAGGGCCGGAGTATGCCCTTTTGTATGGTGCAGATGAGGGGGCAACTTGGTTGATGGGTGCAACAGTGATTGGGGGGTTTGTTTGGGTGACCTCAAAGTTTATGGTGTTTCGCTTCCTTTTACCAATAAACTTCGAAGAGGAGCCAGAATGGGTTGAAGTTTGAGCCTCAATGGGGGCTTTCTTTTTCTCCTCCTTGGATTTACCGTTTCGGATGCGGTTCTCGATAAGTTCGGTAGCTAGTTCCATTGCAGCTTCCAGTGTTGCAGGTGAAGTGCTTAGAACGAGTCATGAATTTTCGAGGGGAGGCCTCGAATGTAGTGTTCAACCAAGCGGTATACTGGGGTGAACAAGTTAGGAACCATCTGATTCAGCTCAAGAAATCTTTTGTTGTAGGAAGTATGATCTCCTTCCTTTTGCTTTAGCGAGTGGAATTCATCTTCCAACTTCTTGATTTCGCTTCTTGGGCAGAAGCGTCTTGTCATTATTTCCCTTAACTCTTCCCACGTTAAGGCCATAGCATCTTCAACTCCTCTCTTACCCTTCTCGGTGTTCCACCAGGTCAGGGCTACTCCAAATAGTCTCCCGGTTGCGTAACGTACCTTGCGATCCTCGGGACAATCGCAATTGAGGAAGGTGTTCTCCATTTCCTCAAACCAGTGGAGGAGAGCCGTGACACCTTCGGTCCCTTCATACTTTGGGGGATCGCAAGACTTGAAGTGTTTGTAGGAGCACTTCTTGGAGGAAGGGTTGTCGACGTTCTGGTCTTCTTGCTGGGGAGGATTGATGGGATTTGCGGCGAGAGCTTGTTGGACTTGAACTACGATGTCAGGAAGCACCGCGGCCATTTGTTTTGCGATTTGGGTGGCCAAGCGTTCGTTTGACCTTCCTGTCTTTCGACCTCCTCATAGCTGCCTAGCGTACATCTACAGGAACATACATAGGAAGACTGTGAGTTTAAGAAGTGTTTAGGTGTCATGTGTCATTAAAAGTAATAAAATAACATAATCATCAATAATGCAACTACATCCATAGGATGTCTTGGGTTTGCTCATGTTTGGGCCTCCAATGTCCCCCATACCATCGCCTGTATAGTCATGTGGGCCCCCATGACTATTGGCTTGGTAGGATTCACATTGGTGTTGGCGGTTTAACAATTGCATCACCCGAATGAAAACCATGAAATATGTTTACGAGATGTATGGTCGGAGGGTGTCCAGGTATAGACACAATGACAACTCAAAGTGGGGTTAGTTCACACGACGTTTGGTATAGCATGCTTTGGCCTAATAGGTCCTTCGTACTCTCATCGTTAGTCCCCAGGTAGGCAAACTGGTCCTTTATTTTGGATTTATACGAATGCCAAGCCTAGACAGGACGTTCCAACTACCGGTACTTGTACCCTTCCAGTTACTACATGCCCGTCATGAGAACTCACTTTGATGTGATTTGAAAATACAAAAATCGTTGCAAAAGTCATGAAAATTGTGTGGTGTGTGCTCTCATGGGTATGATATGTTATGAGAATATGATTCATGATAGGCATTGTATAATAATATGTACTTATGAACATGCTTGCATAACATTAAATGTAACAATAAACATAAAGCATATAAACATCATGAATTTTGCATGTAACACACAAATAATTTTAAAAATTCTAATCAACTATAGTATAGGCTCTAAGGGTCTAATAACCTATCCTATATCCCTATAGTCATGGCTCTGATACAAATCTGTCACACCCCGACCCGCAGCGGAATAAGAGTCGGGGCATAATTGGGTTATCACCAAAGCTCATGATGTTTACTAATATGTTTCATATTCATTAAATTCAAATTACATCTCAAATGTTCAAGTCAAATTCATACAATACAAGGAAAGGAAAAATTAACTAAAACAATTCAAAATCTAAACTGGTTTCATTCTTCTAGGCCACCCTATATGTTTCTTGCTTCAACTTGATCACCTGTATCATGTGTAAAAATGGGGGATTTTGGGTCAACAAAAGTTGGCGAGTGAACCTTGTTAGAAAACATTTATTATAGATTTCTTGTTGTATTTGATATGGAAAAACTGTGCAATATTCATATGTGAGCAAATGTAAATAAGCATACATTACAAACAATAACATGAATGATAATGTTGGCAACGTCACGTTCACGCTCATAGGTAATGGGGAACGGACGGCCTATGATGATGTATGTGCGATCAAGGCTCAATCAAACGGAGCCGATCGTATGTTGGCAACGCCTCGTTCACGCTCATAGGTAATGGGGAACAGCTCACGCTCATAGGTAACGGGGAGCGGCGGCCTATGATGATGTATGTACTGAAAACGATAAATTTAATCTAAACGTTAACCACACAAACAATTGATACATGTTGGATACACATTTGATCATGGATATGATGAATGCACAAGTGTTTAAATGTAATAAATATTAAGTGACACATGATACACCCCAAAATGTGATTAAAACGGGGAATTGGTAGAGATTCACTCACATTGGGTGCGTTCGTTTGATGATGTTGAATGCGCACGAGTTTAGAGTGTTGATCGACGAGGAATAACTAACCTAAATAAATAACGGAAAGGTACGGTAAATAAGTGGATTTTATTAACAATTTTAATAGGGTTTTTAGATTTTTTTTTGTGAGTTTAAGGTTATTTTCTAACTTTAAAAACATTATTTTTAAGTATTTTTAATTGATTTTTAAATTAAATAAATAAATAAAAATATAAAAAAATGTTGACTTTTTGGGTTGACCATTGACCATTGACCGTTGACTGTGACTGTTGACTGTTTGACCGGTTCGAACATGTATATGTACGCGCTGGGTGAGGCTCGAACCCGAGACCTCCCGTACGCGTGCACGCAGCTCTACCAACTGAGCTACGTGTCTAACCCGAAATATTTCTGTTTTTAATTATATTTATACACTATTTAATTTAATCCGAAATCATTTATTTTAAAAAGGATTTAATTATATCGGACCGGTGCCCTCAACAGGTCTCGAACCCGGGACCTGTGGTTTAGTGTTGCACACAGTCCACCGCTGGACTGTGTGTCTAACCTGGTTAATATACTGATTTTTATTAAACTTAACATCTCTCTGCGAGTTGATCCGGTTCAGTTTAAAAAAGGAAACATTTTTATTACAGAGAATGAGATTGTGTCAAGGATCGAACTCGATACTGATTTTTATTAAACTTATACGTAAGTTCGACTTCATCTTCTTCGTTCAAAGACACAGACGACGATTATCCAACTGTTATTGTTTAACTCGATTAACGGAATTTATAAGCGATCTAAATGTGATGGACAGAGAGGGTTTGGGGAAAGAATGTACCGAAACAGATGTCTTTCTTAGAACTCCGGCAAGGATCGTCAGCTCTGTTTTGTGAACTCCGTCTGCTCGGATCAATCAACAGTTTGATCGATTAGATGTGAAATTGAGTTACTAAACAATGATTAACGGAAGGTTTGAATGATTATACCGATTCACAGTGTGATTTGGAAATTCCAGAAGTTTTCCGGCGAAAGCAGAATATTCCGGCTACGTCGTCTGGGATTGATTCTGGTTGATGAATTGAAGTTAGTAATAGTCTAACAATGGATTGAAACCGAAAGAGTCGAGGTATTTACCGTTTTGATGAAAGTCTCGGTTTTCCGGCGAAAGTCCGATGATTGCAGAAAATCTCCGGCGAGTGAAATTGATTCGAGAAATGGTGCAATTTTGAGCGAAATGATTTCCAGAGACTTGGGTGTGTATTTATAGGGAAGAATCGCGATGAATTGAGTCTGATTTCAGTCTTGATTCGTTGGTCAGATTTCTCCGGCGGTTATGACTGATGTCGCGGGATTAGACATCGGTTATAACCGACGTTGATGTCAAAGCATCCGTTAAGTCAAAAGAAACCGACGATGATTGGCGAAATCGTCAGAATTTCCGGCGACTGCGAAATGGGCGCGCTGTTGAATCATAATTTGATTTCGAGTTTCATTATATGTATTAATTGTTTCGATATATCAACAAATAACACAAGTGGCGAGTGGTGGGATATGCGTGAGTTAAGACTTTGAGGCTCACCCAGCTGACCCGGGTTCGAAACCCGGCAGCCTTATTTCTTTTTTATTTATTTTATTTTCACTTTTTATCAATTGTAGTTTTTAAATTCTAATTTGTTTATTAATTATGTATCGTTTAAAATTAAAGTAATCATAAATACGCAACGAAATTTTTATAACTTGATATTCGATTTACAAACGAAGCGGGTTTGGAAACCCGTTTTTCGACGAATGTTACAATAAACATGTACATTTATATTAAAAAACCCTCTGCATTTATTGTAAAACCTTTCAAAAATAAGTTTTCATGAGAAAACATGTAAAATTAAATATCTAGAAACCTAAAGGACATAATTTAAACTTTCAAAAGCAGGTTATCATAATTAGGAATCATCTCTTCATTTAACATATCAAACATTGTAAACACTATAAAAGGCTCATGATTAGTTTAGTTGAAAATATCAACAATTCACTTTTAAAAAACTATTCATCCAAAAACAAACCATCCAAAAACACTCACACTATTTCTAAATGGCAAATAGAATCTTCTACCACTGGATAGATACTAACGCTGTTAAAATGGAATTTTCAAGATGGTTACTCCAAGAACAGAGAACAAATGAAGAACTCAACCAAAAAGTTTCTATCGTGAGTGACAATTATTACAAGCAAACCTGGAGTAGCATTGCACTGCTGGATGAAGTTATCCATTCCACTTCATCAGAGTTCAAAGATAAAGCAGAAGAGTCACACAACTGTTGAAATAGGATCAGAAGACTTGCGACATGCTAGCTGATCCGCAAATTAAAAAAAATGAAATTACAAGAAGGCAGAGTCATAGATAACCTAGGTAGTGTTAATTGTAGCGTGTAATGTTTAATATTTTGTTATTCAAAATCAGAATTTTGTTATTTACCCTTTAATTCCTAACATAACTTACGAATGAATAAAATACCCTTTGATTATCAGTTATCAATTAGCAAACAAAGTATGACATACGCAAATAACCTATTGATTTCAAACATTCCATCTATCAAATATCTCACAAATCAAATATATGAATTTAGTTAAACACAAATAAACTATAAATTCAGTATAACACAAACCAGACTATATAAATTTAGTATTACATAAATCAAAGTATAAAAATTCAGCATAATACGTAACAAATTCTATAACCTCACTATAATACATATCAAATTATACACAAATCAAATTATATAAATTCAGTATAGCACAAATTACACTATATAAATTCAGCATAACACATCACACTATATAAATTCAGTATAACACAAACCAAATTAATAAAAAATGGACCTGAAATAATTTTTCATATCAATGTACAATGTTAGTGTTGTAGGCCTATAATTTATTGTCCTTCCAAGCAAACCTAAGAAATAATCAGAACTATTATTTATAGATAGTAAACAACTTAATGTCACTATATTTTAAGATGCATTATTCTTACCTTCATTTGTGCTTCTCCCTTTAGTTGTAGTTAGAACTGATGCAAAAAGACTGATCTGAATGGAGTTGAAGACCTGATATCAAAGTATCAAACAACTGATCCGTGAGAAGTGTATTGTTTAGTTGTATATTAGAACTAATGCAAGAAACTGACGAAAAAACATAACTTAAGTTAATAGTCTAGTAAATCAAAACCATAATTTCAGAAAGTATGCAAACGTGTTTAGAACAATATCAAATATAAACCAGAGAACGAAAGTTGAGCGTACCTATTTTGAAACAAATTTGCTGCATCAACAAAAGCCTAATCAGAACTACAGGATAACCTTAAACAAATATGCTGCAGCTATTTGAAGTCAACAAACATGTGAATATTATCAAACCATGCACCACAAAATAAATGATTAAACAAATATATTCCAAATCTAATCAAATATATAATCAAAATTAGGGAAGTTGAATGCTCAGTTGTAATTATTTTACTGTATAATTCCCATATACCTTTTTATTAACATCTTTGACAATTATTCAAACTTTGTGGCAGATAACACATCCTGATTTTTAATAACTAAAAGTGAAATGATTTTTTAATACAAAGAAGAAAGCTTACAGTATCATCACTTAAAGGAAAAAAAGAATTGAAAGGAGCTATCTTTGATGTTAGCCTCTATTTCCTTCTCGGTAATTGGTCTTGATTCAATGTAACATCGTTTTAAAAACCGACACCGGAATATAACTTCACAGCTAAAGTTATGGCAGTCACCACCTAAACCACTTTCACTTTAAACTTATTTTTCCACTAACCTTTTAATAAAAAACTGGACCTGAAACAATTTTTCATACCAATGTACAATGTTAGTGTTGAAAGCCTATAATTTCTTGTCCTTCCAAGCAAACCTAAGAAATAAGCAAAATAATCAAAATTTAGCAACCATTCCTAAGGCATATGAAGTGTAAAGTCACTTAATTTAGCAAACATCTTCATAATAACCAAAAATATTTCAAGGATACCAAATCTAAAAAAGCTGAAAGATCTTGAAGGATTCTGAAAACGCCATTTCAATTTTCAAAATTCTTCTATCTCAATAGTCATTCCAAGAAAACATTTATAATTATAACCTTTATCATAATTTGATACATAATAATAAATAAAAATATGAGTGAAATGTCATTTTCGTCTCTAAGGTTTGGCCAGTTTTGCAATCTTTGTCCAAAGGTTTGTTTTTCCGCCTCTAAGTCACCGTGGTTTCAAAATCTTGCTATTTTCGTCCAACTCATTAAATCCATCCAAAATTTCTGTTAAAAGACCAAAATACCCTTTTTGGATGGAGTTAACGTGCCGGATAAATATGACAAGATTTTGAAACCATGATGACTCACATGCAGAAAAATAAGTCTTAGGGACGGAATGACATTTTACTCTAAAATTATCTGTCTAATAAATAAACTAAAAACAATAAGCTTGTTTAAGCTCGCGAGCCTGCTCAAGCTCAATAAGTGAAGCTTATGATCATTTATTAAATACATATAAACTTTAGATAAGATTATTCTCAAATATTTTTCATTTCTTACGAAAATGATGCGAGAGCATACAAATGTATCAAAAAGTCAAAGCCAATAAGACATGTCATACCGTCATAAAACGACATGAATAAAGAATTTAGAGTGACTTTTATAGTTTTACTTACGCCAGCTTGTACGAGATATGATTCGTTTCTTAAACTAATCATCTCTGTAATTTGATGAGAGTAATCTTTGATATTATCGTCTACCATAGAAGATGCAAAACTAAATGATATTTGGCCTTCATCTAACATCATCACCCTGTGATATTTAATTAAAAGAAAACATTAATTAAATCAAATTAGTACAACTGCAAGTCGGTATAATCCGATATTCAGTTATATAACACAAACTTTACCAACCTTTTTATCAAGCTTCCAGATGAAACAAAAACAATTCTGCATCCAAAAGCATGTAAAAATTAGTAGACAGATCATTCATCACAGGAAACATTATGAACAGTACAAACTTAAAGATGGTTCTATCAAATCATGATGCGTCGTCCTACCACGTTATTCTCCTTCCCATCTCACCTGAATTATCACGTTCAATAATAGATTAACCACAGTTTTTTTTGTTAATCTAATCACATTTTAATATGAGTTAAATATCAAAAGAATTAAAGAACCAACTCAACAATAAACAAAGATACAAAAACATGTTTAAGCACAAGTAACCTTAAAACCTAAACATGGTATCATACTATAACAGAACTCAAAATGAACCGGAGTAAAACTGGTAAGGAAATTAATTCAAAAGCAAATATTTGAAATGCGTTGAGATCCATACATAATACGTAACATATTACTCGAGAACCTATCTCCTCTTAGATTTTCCAATATCAATTTTATCTCAAAATCAAAAGGTAAATAATCAATTAACTCAAACGAATTATAAAAACCTAAGAGACTATTAAAATCAACAAAATATACCTCGGCTAAAAGGCGATTCTTCGGAAGAAGCTTCGTAACTTCTAGAGGAGAACTACATGCCTACAAATCACAATAGCAAAACACAAATCATCAAAACCGCCACGAGAATTAAACAAACAAAACAACAACGATCTAAACAAATACAAACACAATCGAAGTAAATTAATGGAGAAACCGTTACCTGTATTCGAACATATCATGAAAATACTTTTCGGAGTACTGGATGAGTTTCTTACTTTCATTATTCTTTTCTTTTTTTAACAACCTTTATTCTTTCCTTTATGCTTAGTCCACCAAAAAACTAAAAAACACAAACAACATGGATACTACATAAAATAAGCTTTATGTAATGTGGCTCTGGTTCATCATGTTATGATCCCTCTTTCACAAACTGATAATTGTATACACTATTTAGAAAAAATATATATATCAACATAACAGATTATTTTTAAGGATACAAATCTTCAATAAACCAAGTACAACATCTAAAACCAAAACAATGATCTCTAACTAACTAATTGCAATACAAATATGAATGGTAAATCACGATTAAAGATAAATTAAACACGAATCATGAAAGAATGTTAGTTTAAAGTATTAAAGATGAAGAGAAAAAACAAACTTGATGCTTAGTTTCCTGCAGTCGAATGTCACCGGGCCTGATTGAAGAATTAGAGTTTCTCAATGGTAGAGCTACTTAGATCTATGGTTCGTGAGTTGCTCAAAAAGATACAATTGAAAGATTATAATCATTATGGAAAGTCCAATTTGATTGAAGATCTTGTGATTTGTGGGGACCAATAGATTGAATAAGGGTGAAAAAAAGAGCGGAGAAGACTTTTGTGCTCTTTTCCTGTCTCTTCTATTCTTTTTCTCTAATTTCTCTCTCTGCAATGATTCTGATTCGTATTCAAATTTTAAAATAGTTGGAAGAGAAGAGTTGTAGTGTGTGGTGATGAGAATAGAGGAAAGAGATATTGATATGATGAAAACTGACATGTATTAAATGCTAATTACATATCCCTATGTCTTTTAAAATTCAAAACACCCTCGATTTTAATTATTAAAATTTAAATTAATATAAATATAAACTGAAAATATAAAATTAATGATATAATAATGAGATAAGATTGTCATTGTTGGATAGCCTATCTAATTGTCACATAAGGGTTGTGATGTTATCGTCATCTAATCTTTTATTGATAGGGAAGATAAGATAAGATGTTGTAAACAATCTTCTGCAGTTCAATTAAAAAAAATCTAAACGATCTTTCTTTTACTTTGCCCAGTCAATAAATTTTACCACTTTAAAAATCAATATCGAATTCTCAATTTTGAAATAAAAATGTGTAATTATTATAGATCGATTATACTTATGTGTTTTTGTGTGTTTTATATGCTGAATTTTTGCACGAGTGGGGGATAACTTAACATAGAGTTTGTGCCGCCACGGTTGGAGATGCTCGACGGAGATGTTTCCGGTGTGCCGAATTCATGTAAGTCGGTAGAAGAAACCATTAAGGACAAAGACGAGTCCGATTGTAACAATAAAAAGCCGTTTTGTTTAGTTATACAAAAACAAAATTGACCTATTTTAGAGTGAAGTGTAACTTGAAATCTAGACTATAGCCCCCAACGATGAATTGTTCCCACTGTGATCCTTGGGCGATAACATGGAGGGGGTTGGTATTTCTCCAACTGTAAAGGCTAATCGCTTAATATGCTCACAACTAAATTAGTCTTTATTTCATCCATCCTTGGTTTGATATCCTTTTAATTTCTTCATTCAGCCATGTAGTTTCCTAGTTCTATATTTCTTTCCACTTTATTCATTCTCATCATCCATCGATTAGTTTCCAAATACTATGTGATGTTTTGTTGATTTCTAAGAAATGTTTTCATATGAATCTTTGGACATTCAGTTTTTAATCCCTAATCAAATATGTTAAATTAATATTGATGATGTTCTAACGTCGGTGATTAATAGTACAAAAGTATAGTTCTAATTTCTGAACGAGAGCCCTAACGTAAATCAGAAAAAAATGTTCTCATCATTTGTGAATTGGTGGAAGGAAAAGGGGGCCCTGAATATGATAATGGAGGATAGACGAGTGTGCATTAATTGATGGGTTTTGCATCTAAGTTAGATGCGTAACAACCTTATATTCACTTTTCCCTTTTTAATAATAACTAATAAATACAAAAGACTTTTTTTGTTCGTAACATGTAAAATAAGTTTAATTACAACACACAACTTTTGAACGAAACTTAACATTTTATTTTTATAGAAGTAACTCTCAACGAGACATAACATTGATATTACAAGTAACTATTATAACTCATGAATCATCATATCAAATGTACAAATGGATTAAATGCTACAAAATAATATATTAAAGATTAGATTGTTACTAGCTAATCTTGTATCGTAATTTGTATTTTATTGATATCATCAAGTTATAAAATATTAGTGACCCAAGATTAAATTCTTTGTCACGAATAGAAAAAAGAGTTTGTTATTTTTTGATCACTTCCACTTGTAGTTTCCTTTTATTAAGTTAAAAAACAACTTCCATTTTTTTAATTTTCTTTTAACTTCCTTTTATTTAAATTAAAAACCAATTCTTTTAACTTCCTTTTATTAAGTTAAAAACCAAGGGACCCTCAATCACAAAGGCGGGAAACAGTAGTGCGTCCAAATTATCAAAACCCCAAAAGGGGTTTGTAAAAGGTTTTCAGATAATCGTATTTCAACTTTCCGGCAAGCAATGGCGGCAAACGGAGGCGGAGGGAGAGCAATTAGGGTTCTGAACGTAGCGGAGAAACCATCGGTAGCCAAAACAGTATCCGGAATATTATCAAGAAACCAGGGTTTAAGAATGAGAGAGGGCAGATCACGCTACAACAAAATCTTCGAGTTCAATTACACGATTCAAGGCCAACCGTGCCATATGATGTTCACTTCAGTCACCGGACATCTCATGGAGATGGAGTTCGAAGGCCGTTATCGGAAATGGCACTCTTGTGATCCCGTTGATCTGTTCGAAGCACCGATTCGGAAACATGTTCCTGAGGTATGTTTCTGTTAAGTGTTTCATTTGTTTTTTGAATGTAGGGAATTGGATTTGTAGAAGTTTGTTGGTTAATTGATGAATTAGAGTTTATTTGTGTTTAATTTTAGGGTTTTTACAAATGTAGAGGAGCTAAGCTTTGTAGGTCAGATGGCTAGTTTATACACGAGTCGGTGTTGGCATGTGATGTATACCGATAAATCGAATTGAAAAAAATAGGGGATAATTGGCCTGATTTGAGATAGGCTAGGTCTCCATAAACAAAATACGGTTTTCGATTGATAATAACTTAACAAAAGATTACAATGGAAGAACAAAGCAATTAATACTAATCCTAAGACGCTTGCTAACTAAAACTGATAAAAACTTCTCCACTACTTTCCCTCCATCAATTTCTATTGAGTTAAATAATCTAGACATGAACTTGAATCAGTGACTTGATCTGTTTACCATTATGGGTATAGACCCGAACCAGGTTCCTATCAATACATCCAGTTTGGACAAACAACTTGTTATCAAGTTGAAAATCCGATAGTTGTGCCGAGCAATCAAGCATTCAATGGTAGGCTGACCCGCTTCATAGATCATTCATGAGCTAAAACAGGTTGTAAAGGTCTTGCAACTTTCTTGTCTTTTGCATCTGGACCCCACCTAGATGACCGTTTGATAACCCGCTTGGTCTCAAGACCGGAATCATGGTTTCCATTTCCTATTTGAGCACCGAAAGGAGAAACCAAGGTGGGTAGTCAATTTCAACTAAGGGATTACATGAAGACTCGTTTCGACAATTTCTGCATTGTCGGGGGTGTCACATTCTGTCACCGGCTTGTGGATCCGAAACTAAACGGCCACATTCATTGCTCTATAAACAGTACAGGGCTTATGGATCCGAACATCAGCCTTCAATTCTTCTTTCAACCCATTCAGAATTACACCTAAGATGCAGTTATCTGGACAATTAGAAACCCTAGCCGATCGACGTGCAAATTCTTGGCGAAATTTTCGTGAACTGTTTTGTTAGCTTGATACTACACAAGTATACATCTGGACTTGGAATTAGAAGTTTGGCTTGATGTTTGAGAGCAGCAACATCATGCTTTAGGGTTTCCATTGCATCAAGCTTGGCTGCAAACGCAACCAATTGAGAAGCAATTTGATCTGGGGTTGTTGCGATACCTTCCTGTTTTCAGGTATTCACTGTATTCTTCAATCTCCCGGCATTGGAACCAAATGATGGATACCAAGAAATCGAATTGACAAAATTAGGGGATAATTGGCCTGATTTTAGTTAGGCTAGGTCTCCATAAACAAAGTACAGTTTTTGATTGATAATAACTGAAAAAAACATTACAATGGAAGAACAAAGCAATTAATACTAATCCTAAGACAATTACTAGCTAGAACTGATAAAAATTTTCCCACTACTTTCATTCCATAAAATTTTCTTGATAAAAATAATTTAGGCAGGAACTTGAAATCGTGACTTGACCTATTTACCATTATGGTTATAGACCCAAACCAGGCTCATATCAACGTGTGGCACTGAATTAGGTGGAACTGACTTCCTTACCCATCGTTTTATGTACTTGTTATAGCACGTGGCACCAAATTTGGTGGAACTGAAATCTTTATCCATCGTTTCAAATACTTTTTGTGTCCAATTTTTTTGTTTTTGTTATTTTATTCGCTGTTAAAGTCTTTGAAGTAAATTATCATCTTATGAACTTGATTTTGGTTTATGTAATCAAGGACAAGTTAGATATCAGAAAGACCTTAGAGGAGGAAGCTAGAAAATGCCAATGGCTTGTCTTGTGGCTCGACTGTGATCGAGAAGGAGAAAACATCGCTTATGAAGTTGTAGAAGTTTGCTTGAATGTGAATTCTCGTCTTAATATTTGGAGGGCGCGTTTCTCATCTTTAATTGATAGGTATGATGGTCATATAATTGATTTTAATTTTGTGGGCTTAAGATAAAATAGTTGTACAATTTCTAGTTTTTATTGGCAGGGAAATTCACCAAGCGGCACAACAGCTTGCGCGGCCTAATCAGTTGTTTTCTGAAGCTGTGGATGTTAGACAGGTTAGTATTACTCGCCGCTAATTATTTTTACTTTGTTAGGATAATCTTTTCTGGGTGATATCAATGTTTTATTTAGGGGTTAGAGATGTTTATGGCTACTTTAGGATGTTTTAGGGTTGTTTAGGAGTTGCTTATGGCTCATTTGGGATGTTTTAGGGGTTTCATGCGACTTTTAGCCTGAAATTGCGCCTCAACGCTTAAAGGCGCGCCTTACCAGTCACAACGTCTTTAGTGCGCCTTAGTGCCTATGGGCGCGCGTCAAGCGCTTTTGACAACATAGGTTTTAGTTTAGTTTATTCTATATAATCACTAATCTTGAGCCATATGCAGGAGATAGACCTTCGAATTGGTGCATCCTTCACGAGATTCCAAACAATGCTTCTGAAAGATGCATTTGATTTTAATTTTTCTACAGATGGCAGAAACCTTATTCTAAGTTATGGTCCTTGTCAGGTATGACGGTATTTCAAGAAAGAGGTAAATATATTAAAAATTGAAATTATATAATTATATCTAAGATTCTGTGTGATTATCGTGTTTTGCAGTTTCCCACACTGGGATTTGTTGTTGAACGGTACTGGGAGATACAAGCACATGAACCTGAAGAATTTTGGAAGATCCAGTGTTCACATACAACCGATGAAGGCACTGCTAACTTTAATTGGATGTAAACTTTGTGCCACTTGTCACCTTTTCATGTTTTTTTTGAGTTTTATATGAATTTGTGTGATGGTAATCTAACTCATTTTGTTGCTAATTTACAGGCGTGGACATTTATTCGATTATACATGTGCAGTCCTACTTTATGAGATGTGTGTTGAAGAACCTACTGCAACCGTAAGTGTTAAAAAAATCATGTCTTATGAATAATGAGTTTCTAAAACAATCAAAATGAAATTTAACAATTTTATTCAAATTTAGGTCACTAAAGTTAAAAAGCAGGAGAAGCTAAAGTATCCTCCACACCCTTTAAACACTATCGAGCTAGAAAAACGAGCATCACGTTACTTTAGGATGAGTTCTGAACAAACAATGAAGGTTAGTTTCATTTTTTAGGAAGGCAGTTTTTAAGTATTCTACCATTTTGATTGAATAAGAAGACTTAATTGGTACTTCGCTATCTTCTGTTAAAATAAATCCATTGTCATGTTCTTACTGTTTTTTTTATGATTTTTTTTGTAGATTGCAGAAGACCTTTATCAGTCTGGTTTTATAAGTTATCCCCGTACAGAGACTGATTCCTTTTCAACAAGGACCGACTTACATGTGGGTATCTTTCTTCTAAATTTAAACCATGACCCATCCTCTGTAAAATGTCACAGTTAATTCGTTTGCACCTATCTTAGTTTAGCATTTATTGATCTAGTTTTACTTTTACAAATAGCAGTCTTCTTTATCAAATAAAAATTAATTTTTACCATAAGCGAGTTAAAGGGTACAACTACCTCATGACTATAATAGGAAACATTATAACCAAAAGATCAATATAGCCTCTTGCAAGTTCTTACCTTTGACAAACATACCTTTGAAATCATCAGTTGTGGTTTCGTGATTTGACTATAGAGAAACCCTAACTTAGGTTAACATTCTTGATTTAGGTGAATACCAGTGATGTGAAATGTTATTGTGATTTATGGACTTGATTGGAATGTTATTGTGACTTCACTTCCTTTGTTTGTTATAAATTGAAAGTTATATGTGATTACTCAACTGCTATTGTTGGCTGGCATCCTGAATTTAAGATCTGGTGAGTACGATTTGACTTCCTTTGTGCAGAATCAGTTGAAGTTTAGATGTGATTAAGCGGCTGATTGTTGTAGATTTGTTGTTTCGATTGTGGTTTTGTTTTGATTGTATGTGATTAAGTATATCTGGATTGAATTGGTTGTTGCGGTTTAGAAATTATTAATTGTAGTTTCGTGATTTTGGCTATAGAGAATGTATCAAATTTAGGTGAATACTAGTGATGTAAACTGGTATTGTGATTTACGGAGTCTGCATGATCGAAATGTTATTGTGATTTCACTTTGTCTGTTCATAATCAACCTAAATTCAGATGTGATGAAGCGGTAGATTGTCGTATATGTGCCGAAACTTTCGATTGTGGTGTTGTTTCTGATAATGCGATCGCAAATCTGGATTGAATCTGTTTTTGCACTTTAGAAGTTATTAATTGTAGTTCATGACCCAAGTATAGAGAAATCCTCACTTAGGTTAAGCTACTTGGTTTGGGTGAATACTGGCGGTGTAAAATGTTATTTGTGATTTATGGAGACTGCATGATCGAAATTTGACATTCAATTCAGGATCAACAAGCTATTCAAATTGTGCCCCAAACCTAGAATAAATAAGTCACTATAAGTTAAGTAATTAAATGCCAGATCGCCCAGAGAATGTATCAAATTTCAATAGGTCTATGAGTATATAAAGTTTTTAGGTTATGTTATTCATAGAGCAGCAAATGACATTATAGAATCGGAGTTTGGGTAATGTTTAATGGAGTTATATGTTGAAAAACTGTTGAACAATTAAGAAAATGGAAAGTACAAGTGTACGCTTAACACCGTCTTCCTGAAATTTAGTTCTGGTGAGCCTGATTTCACTTTGCTCATAATTAACTGAGAATTATATGCGATTAAACGGCTGTTTGTTTTAGGTTTGTTGTTTTGGCTGTAGTATTGTTTCTGATAATGCGATTGTAGATCCAGATTGAATTGGCTGTTGCACATTAAAACTCATCAGTTGTAATTTCATGGTCCGACTATAGACAAACCCTAACTTAGGTTAAGCTGTTTGATTTGGGTGAATACTAGTAATGTAAAAGTAAAACACTATTGTGATTTATTATGGAGCTCAAAATGTGCCGTTCAATTGAGTATCAGCAAGCTAGCCACATTGTTCCCTCAACCTAGATTCCTAGAACAAGTCACTATAAACAATATAATTAAATGCAAGATCCCCAAGGATAGGTGTCAAATGAGGATTTAGAGTTATTAGTTTATGCTATTGATAAAACTATAAGTCTGTTAATAAGGCACAAATCAGTTTTCAAGGTGTATATTGAACAGCAATGGAATATCCCTGGTAGCTTGGAAAGGCAAGCATGTCTAAAATGCTATATTTGGTTCTGAAATCTGAGAAGTTCAGAGAGTTACGAAAGACAATGAGAAGTTCACAATGATGGGTACAAAACTGGGAGGGAGAGATCAGAAGAATAAGTAGAAAAGATGGAGCAATTTTCGTTTATTAATTCATAACCAAAGCAAAAACATACTGACTAAGCTGTATAGGTTACACTACCAGTACCCGCCACTCAAGCACTAGACACACTACTCGCAGACTAGCCACTACTGCACTTCTTTACAAAAGAATTATCTAGGATAACGTATCACACAACCTGGTTGAGTGCAATTTCAAAATCACCTTTATGGCGATGACGCCCTAAAGGTTATAAACTTACTTTTTCTATGTTTATATTTCATGCAATTATGGTTCAGTTTATTGACCTTTTTTCTTTACCAACTGTAAATGTGATATATTTTTTTCTGGTTGTGATTGTTTTTTGGATGGTTATAGATACTTGTACAAGAACAACAGGAGCATCCTGCGTGGGGCCCATACGCTCAGCGACTCTTGGATCCGTCATCAGGACTCTGGAGGAATCCAAGTGGCGGCGGTCATGATGACAAAGCACATCCTCCCATTCACCCGACAAAATTTTCAGCTGGAGAATCTAGATGGAGTGAGGATCACAAAGTAAGTGAAATAATATTGCAATAATCTTATTCAGACGTGGACATTTTTATTAATAATTAACACATACTTGCTACAGAAACTGTATGAGCTAGTTGTTCGTCATTATTTAGCATGTGTTTCTCAACCGGCTGTTGGAGCCGAAACCACAGTAGAAATTGACATTGCGGGGGAGATGTTTTCAGCATTGGGCAGAACAATTGTTGCTGTAAGTTTGTACTGACTAATGTGATTCTTTGTTCTGTTAATGTGAATTTTTGTAAGTTTAGCTTCTTTTTTTGTAATTTATTAAATTCATAATGATGAACAGAAAAATTATTTGGAAGTCTACCGATTCGAATCATGGGGTGGATCTCTAATCCCAAACTACACGTTTGGACAGCAGGTTTGTGTTTATAGCTCTCATAGTTGTATGATATTCGTTTCATGATTTAGAGTTTTCATTGTTTCCATCATTTGTGTGTGATAAAAGGTATTTTTCAAAAACTAAACATATAAAGCTCTTCCGAAAGTGCATATTGTAACTTATAAAAGTGTCAATATTGTTAAATGGAATTGTGTAGGAAAGGAAGGTGTACATCAATCACCAAATTTATGGAAGCAAACTGATTATATTTTACACATATTTAATTTTACCACCGTTCTTGAATTAACTGCGAATTAACTGCTCTAGAAATGAATACATTTCGTTTGTAACTTGTAATGATTCATGTGAAGTAATATTAGTTGTTAGTTCTATAATATTGAAAATTATTCTTTGATTATTATCTTTTCTTTCAGTAGTCAACCTTACAGTGTAAAGCCTCATGCTTGTATGTCCATATACATTGTGTTAGTATCTGGTGAGATAGACATGATATGTGAATAAACAGTAAATTTGGTTCAGCATACGCCAAACGCATACAGTTGTATGTGTAAGTGGTATTTCACTTTAGTCATTGTGTCTACAAAGAGATTTTGGAATGTGAATAGTAGAGATTAGTTGTTTTTATGTGTTGGCGAAGCTGAATTGTTTGTGTTGGGAAATAGGGTTTTGAATTGGAGGTTTTGTTGTTTGTTGTGAAATTAGGGCTGGTTTTGTTGATTTGAATGTCAGTAGGGTCGAAATGTTGAAGATTTTGGCTTTAGTATTCACTAATGTTTACGTTGTAGAAGATATTTTATAGTGTAAAGTGTTTTTTCAGTTGTAGGCTTTTTATATGTTTCGTTATTGATGTATGATGAATTAAATTTATATGTTTTCTTTTAATGTTAGACTAAGTTATTTAAATTAGACAAGTTTATTATTATTAAGGGTACCAAGTTGTAATTAGTTTATCTATATATAGGGCCTTGTATTCTTCATTATTCAATCAATAAAACCTAATTACAATTATACGCTTCAATTTGGTATCAGAGCTTATACGCTCTGGGATTCCCTAAACCCTAAAAGCAGCCGCAACCTTCTTCTTCTCCTTTTTTTCTCTCTCTTCACTGCTGCAGCTATCAACCCTAACCAACCTAACAGCCGATTACCAATCCTGTGGCTTCTAACATCCACAGCCGATCACCAAACCTAACAGCCGATTACCAATCCTAACAGCCGATTATTATGGCTGCCATAACAACCTTTACAAATCAGGAAAAAGCTATCCATAACTCTCACAAGTTTGCTTTCAACCTAAAACCTACAAACTATGGCTCCTGGAAACAAATAGTCGAACCCTTCCTTGCCTCTCATAACCTACTCGGTTATGTGAATGGTACCATCCCTTGCCCATCAAAGGATGTTACAACTGGAACAACCACCACTGTTAACCCGAGTTTTACTCCATGGATTGCCAATGATGCTCATGTCCGTATGCTTATTGTCAACACAGTTTCTGAAGAATCTTTTCAGCATGTTCAGGGACACACTTCTCGTGAGGTATGGTTATCACTTGAACGCGCTTATGCACCCGTTTCCTCCTCTCATGAATTTACTCTCAAAAGCCAACTGCTGCGAATCACCATGAAGGGTGATGAAAAACCAGCTAACTATTTGGCCGGGCTCAAGAGTATGCTACTGCCCTTGCCAACATAGGAGAACCGATGAAGGAAAAAGATCTGGTCATGTTAACTGTTACGGCCTTCGTGAAGAATATAATGGCCTCAAGGCCAACTTATTGGCTCGTTCCCCTCCTGTTACTTTTACTGAACTACACGGGTTACTGAGTGACCATGACTACATGATCACAAAGATCTTGGCCACCAATCAGCAGGTGCCACACGCCTTGTTTGCGGCTGCCACAACTTCACAACAGCCCCTTACGGCTGCTGTCCCAACTCCACCACAGCCAAATATTGATTCCCTACGGCAACAACTTCATAGTCTTCAACTCATGGCTTCTCAGTTGGGATATCAACTTCATCCTGCATCTTCTTCACAACCACAAGCTTACTTTGGGTCTCGATCCTTTAACAACAACAGAGGCAACCGTGGCTCTCGTGGTTCTTTCCGTGGTAACTCTCGTGGTGGCCAAAATAACCGCAATCAGGACAACACTAGCACTCGTCAATTCTCTTGTGCGTCAACACAGAACACAGTCTATGGCCACTGTAACCGTTGTGGCATTGGTCATCTCCCATCTCAATGTCCAAATCAACCGAACCAATCACGTGCAGCACCACAAGCCAACTTTGCTGCTCACTCTGATGTTGCCTCCCAATCAAGAGTCACTTGGAAGCCTGACACTGGATGCAATGGACATGCCACTCCAGACTTATCTAGCATTGACAACTCGGAGGCCTACTTTGGTAATGATTCTTTACTTATTGGTGACGGTAACCCACTACCTATCTTTCATATTGGCTCCTCAACTATTTACTCGCCTAACAAAACCTCTAAATTATCTAATATACTTCATGTTCCTGACCTTAAACAAAACCTTTTGTCCGTTCAAAAATTTTGTGTGGATAATGATGTTTTCTTTGAATTTCACTCTCTTATTTTGTTGTGAAGGACGAGTCTACACGCACAACCCTCCTAACGGGTCCCAGTGAACAGGGTTTGTACTCCATTCGTCTTCCTCAGCTCAAGTCTATCCCTAAAGTCGCTTTCACGGCTGTCAAAGCTTCTTCTAGCATTTGGCATCAACGCTTAGGACATCCTCATGCTCAAGTTTTTCGTTCAATTATCTCTCATTGTTCTTTACCTATTACTGACAAGTTTTCAAATACATTATGTACTCCTTGTCAACTAGGCAAGTTGTCAAAATTATCTTTATCAGACTCATCTTTTCGTAGCAAAAATTTGTTAGATCTTGTTTATTGTGATGTTTGGGGGCCGTCGCCCGATTTGTCTGTTGATGGTTATCGTTTCTTTTTGTTATGTGTGGATCACTATTCTAGATACATGTGGTTTTATCCCCTAGCTCAAAAATCAGATGTTTACAATGTGCTAACCAACTTTATTAAACTAGTAGAACGACAATTTAACACCAAACTTAAATGCATTCAATCTGATTGGGGGGGAGAGTTTCGTACGCTTACATCTTTTTGCACCAGTCATGGTATCATTCATCGCCGCTCTTGCCCTCACACAAGTGAGCAAAATGGGATGGTCGAGCGTCGTCATCGGCACGTTGTGGAAACCGGACTTACACTTCTTGCACAGTCCAGTCTTCCCCAACGTTTCTGGCAATTTGCTTTTGAGACAGCCGTTTACTTAGTCAACCGACTTCCCTCTCGTGTCTCCTCTAACAAATCTCCATATGAACATGTATTTCAACGAAAACCTGACTACTCTTTTCTTCGTGTTTTTGGATGCCAATGCTTTCCTTATCTTCGTCCATATAACCGTCACAAAATTGAATTTCGATCCACTCCTTGCGTCTTTCTTGGCTACAGCCCTGTTCATCATGGCTATCGATGCTTTGACCAATCCACCGAACGAATATACATTGCCCGACATGTTCGCTTTAATGAACATGTCTTTCCATATAACAAACCCGTACCTACCCAAACCCCACCACAACCTTCCCCACCCTACGTCTCAATATTTCCTGACCCACCACCCGGTTTTCCAGCTGCACCCACACCACTTACTCCTCCTATACCACCCACAACTGCACCTCCCGAACCTACCCAATCAGACCCACAACTACAAACCGATACCAACACCCCACCCGAACCCTCAACCGAACCCACAGTTCCCACGGTCCAACCCACCCAAGCACCTAGACCTCGACCATCCAACCTTCATCCAAACCCTAAGCCACCCACTCGTTATAATCCCGCTGCCTATACTGCCACCACTACCCCTACCTTACCCGTTGAGCCCACCTCCTTTACCGTTGCTAATAAGTCTTTAGAATGGCGCCAAGCCATGGCTGAAGAGTTGGATGCGCTACATAGGAATGGGACATGGACGTTAGTTCCCCCTGCCCCTCATACTAACTTGGTTGATTGTAAGTGGGTTTACAGGTTAAAAACAGATGCAAATGGGAACATCAGCAGGTACAAGGCACGACTTGTTGCTAAAGGTTTTCACCAGCAACATGGAGTTGATTATCATGAGACTTTCAGCCCAGTAATCAAACCTGCTACGGTTCGGACTATTTTATCCCTGGCTGTCACCAACAAGTGGATTCTCAGACAATTAGATGTTCAGAATGCCTTTCTGCATGGTGATCTTCAGGAGACAGTTTATATGAGGCAACCTCCTGGTTTTGTTGACCCGACTAGGCCAGATCATGTGTGCTTATTACACAAGTCTTTGTATGGTCTCAAGCAAGCTCCTCGTGCTTGGTTTACAAAATTATCAACGGCTCTTTACCAATTGGGTTTTCACGGGTCCAAAACTGACCGTCCCTGTTTATTCTTAACAACAATGGTACTTTGGTTTACCTTCTTGTCTATGTAGATGATATTATCATCACAGGTAACCACTCTGGGGCTGTTATTGCTGTTATTGACCGCTTGAGCTCTATGTTTGCAATTAAAGATCTGGGTCCATTACATTATTTTTTGGGTATTGAAGTGGTGCATCATGGTTCGAATCTGGTCCTATCTCAACGAAAATACATTCTTGATATTCTTCATCGTGCAGGTCTTGCAGACTGCAAACCCGTGTCGTCCCCTATGAGTACTTCTCAGGTTTTCTTACCTGATGATAGCCCATTACTTGATGATCCTTCTAGACACAGGCAGACGGTCGGTGCTCTTCAATATGCAACTTTAACTCGTCCGGACATTGCTTTTACAGTTAATAAGGTTTGTCAATTCATGCATGCTCCTACCGAGAATCATTGGGCTGGTGTGAAACGTATTCTGCGTTACTTGAAGGGCACGGCTAATATGGGTCTCTTATTTCGTCACAACACGGGGTCTACGCTACAAGCCTTTTCTGACTCTCATTGGGCTACTAATCTTCGGGCGTTCTCGGATTCTGATTGGGCTGGTTGCCCTATCGATCGTCGTTCCACGGGGGGATATGCTGTCTATCTGGGTTCTAATCTTATTTCGTGGTCTGCTCGAAAACAACGAACTGTCTCTCGATCTTCAACAGAATCTAAATATAAGGCTATTGCGGATACTGTAGCAGAACTGATTTGGCTGAAATCTCTTCTTCATGAACTCGGTTTGGTTAGCAAGGCACCAACGCTTTGTGTGATAATCTTGGTGCAACCTATCTCTCTGCTAATCCAGTATTTCATGCTCGTACAAAACATGTTGAAATAGACTATCACTTTGTTCGTGAACAAGTTACTCAAGGGAAGCTGAATGTCAAGTTCATCTCCACTGATGATCAAATTGCTGATGTGTTTACAAAGGCTCTACCTTCACAAAGATTTGAGTTTCTACGGTCCAAGTTGCAGGTCGTTCCCCGCCCTCAACTTGCGGGGGATGTTAGACTAAGTTATTTAAATTAGACAAGTTTATTATTATTAAGGGTACCAAGTTGTAATTAGTTTATCTATATATAGGGCCTTGTATTCTTCATTATTCAATCAATAAAACCTAATTACAATTATACGCTTCAATTTTTAATGCTTCTTTGCGACATATAGCCTTTACTAAGTTTAGCTTTATCCATGACTTTGCGACATATAGCCTTTACTAAGTTTAGCTTTATCCATGACATTTCTAGCAGTTCAAAACGACTTGCAGTGGAATGAAAGATTATGTGAACGATTAGAGTTGCTTGAGAACACTTTACAAGTTTAGAAGCATTACACATGACTTTTGACCCATTTGACCCGTAACCTGTTTCCATCTAATCTGTTAGGTAAAATATAACCAGCTGACCAGAATCTGTTAAGTAAAACATAACTAGAATCGGCCCATTATTAAGTAAACGGGTCAAAATTGCAACTCTAGTTTATTACAAAGTGAGTGTAGCTATACGATACATCTTCAGCAGGCACTGTGAATGACTCTCATAGCCGCTAGTGGTCCTTGAATGCCTACTGTGCAAACAATTTGCTTGACTTTTACTTAAACTAGTTGATCCTTGCACGAGTGATGGTTATAAAATTATTCTAGTTTTCAATATATCAGATGGAACTGTTTAGATTTTGTGAGTTATAATATCAACTGAGTTAGCTTTACATTTTTTCCCTTTTTATTATTTTTATATTTTATATTTTATTATTATTCTAAGGATATAATTTTTTTAATCTTTTTCTCAATAAAAACCATTAGATCCCACAGCTGAAGAAGTTTGATTAATCATTTCTTTTGGATGCCATCAAACTCTATTAATATTTCGATAAAAGACACTGATATCTAACTGTGCTCGACAATCATATGCAGTTCACTCCAACATCATTAACTCTTGAATCAGGGATTACAAGGCCACCGCCCCTCTTAAGTGAATCGGATCTTCTAGATTGTATGGACAAGGTGAGGAACAACACGTATCAACTTTTTCTTCGCCTTTTTTATCACCAAATGGTAAAGATTACCGTTGCCGACTCACAGAACTCGGTTTATCTCATTTTCATTATTTTGGCAATCTTTTAGGCCGGCATTGGGACAGATGCTACAATGCACGATCATATCAAGAAGCTCACCGATAGGTTCTATGCTATAAAAGAGGGCTCACATTTCAAGCCAACTAATCTTGTATAATCTTGTTTGCCCTTTTATCTTTTACTTTTTTTATTTATTTTAACTTCAATTTTGAATTTGATCACAGGGTGAGGCGTTAGTTATGGGATACGACGATATGGGGTATGGCCGTATGACAGAAGTTTTTATCGTTTTTCTGCTTGATGTTGGTGACATGTATTATTGTTTAACTTTTGGTGTTTGATTTTTCAGCTACGAACTTTGGAAGCCGTATCTTCGCAGTATGATGGAGGAAGACATGAAAGCAGTTAGCATGGGAAACAAGAGAAAAGATGACGTACTTGCAACATGCTTACAGCAGATGAAGGCTTGCTTTGTAGATGTATGTTGACGCCTTGAAATTTAACGTTTTTGTTTGGATCAAAAACTTCTTTCTTTTGATTAGTTCAATTGGCATACTTTGCAGGCCAGGGTGAACAAAATGAAACTTTTCCAAGCCTTGGAAATCTTTTTCGACCGAACAAATAGAACAACTGGTGGAGATGATCAACATAATCATGCACAACAGATTGTGCGGAAATGTGACGTTTGTCACGACTCAGATTTGGTTCTTAGGAAAAAACCGGTAATTTTTTGTTTACAGTCATTCTACATAACATAGTTGAAGCTTTAGTAGTGCTACTATGTTTGTATAATTTTAGTATTCTCTGTCCTTACAGGATGGAAAGTTCATGATTGGCTGCTCAGGTTATCCACAGGCAAGTGTTTGGTTCTTTAGTGCAGTGTTCTGTTTGAAGGACACATATATGGTATCATTTTATGTTGGTAAAATCAACTAGTGGGTTACCACCCGTGCTCCGCAACGGGTTCGAAACGTAGATAAAACTAAGCATATCGCTAGAGTTGAAGTTGTTTGATGTTTTAGTTAAGGGGCTAAACATGTCGTTATTAAAGTTGAGGGGATAAACATGTCATTATTAAAATTGAGGGTCTAGAGCTGTTTATTATTAAAGTTGAGGGTCTAAAGTTGTGTATTATGAAAGTTGAGGGGATAAGGTTGTTTGATATAGTTAAGGGCTAAACATGTCATTATTAAAGTTGAGGGGCTAACGTTGTTTGATGTAGTTAGGGCTAAACATGCCATTATTAAATTTGAGGGGCTAAACATGTCATTATTAAAGTTGAGGGGTTAAAGTTGTTTATCATTAAAGTTGAGGGCTAAACATATCATTACAAAAGTCAAGGTGCTAAAGATGTCATTACAAAAGTCGAGGGGCTAAACATGTCATTATTAAAATTAGGGGCTAAATTTGTTTAATGTAAAAGTTGAGGGGCCAAAGTTGGTTGATGTGACAAAATAGCATATTTATAGTATATATAAAGTTGTTTTATATAGAGCATACTTTCTGTTCCTTCTACGTGCTGACCTGGCAGTAGAAGCTTTTATATGTTCCCGCACGTTGTATCATACCAATACTATATTTTACATGTCATGTGCATTTTTGAAGCTTTTCTGAAGTTTCTGGTTTTTGTTTATTATATGGTGTACGGTAACAACATGTAGTCCATTTACTTATGAAGGGGCTGATTTGTTTTGACCCATTACTTAAACCACCCGTCTCACTCATCTTGCTATCTCTAAATCAAGTTAACACACTCTTGCAGTGTAGAAATGTCATTTGGCTTCCTGGATCTATATCAGAAGCCGTTGTTACCACAACTGTTTGCAATACGTGCACTCCAGGTTTTTTTTACCTTTCATTTAGTCCTTTACTGCACATGTTGTTTATCTAGAGTCTCTATTCTGTAAAATTTTGACTTAGCTGTGTTAACACGTTAACCATGTTATACTTAAAGATTGTTTCACTGTCGATAGGACCCATTTTTAAGCTTCAGTTTACATTTCGCCGGCTGGAAATCCCACCAAACTTCAATGTCCATCATTTAGGTAAAGGTTGGTTATTGGACAATAGGGCTTATCCTACGAGCGTACGCGATTGGTTATTGTACAATAGGGCTTATCGTACGAGCGTACGCGATTGGTTTTTCAACGTGCGACTTTACTTTTTAACATGCGATTTGTGATAAAAACATGCGAAATTGTACAAAACCAACATGCGATTTTATCAACTTTACCAACATGCTTTTTTATAACATGCAATTTCACAATCGCGTACGCTTGTACAATAAACCCTATTGTACGTTACACTTTTTCTATATATATATATTTATGTATGTATAAATGTATATAAATACTAATTGTACTGAATGATTATGCCTTTAATCTAGGTTGTGTTGGTGGCTGTGATGATATTATGAGACAGCTTATCGAAATGTCTGGTTCTGGACATCGCAGTACTTCAAGCACACCAGGTATACATTTTTTTTTAATATTTATTCAAGACTCTAAGCGGCTGCTCATTACTTAATCAAATTCAATAGCTGCAATTTGATTTGATTGTATAGCATTGATTATCTATTTGCACTCAGTTTCTAACCTTATGTTCTTCAGAGGTGATATGATCACAACAAATTTTAAAATCTATATAATTCACTCATTGCCTCATATTCTTTTTTCTCCATTTTATTGTTTATACACCTTATTTTTATTATAGTAAGATTATATTAGTTCATGTATTTTTATTCAGCAAGAGGAAGAGGGATCGCTGCATCTTCTAGAAACGATTCTCAAAACAATAATAATAATCAGCAGCAGGCTACTTGCAATTTCTGTCACCAAACAGGACATAATTCTAGTGATTGCTATTCTCTCACTTCTCAAAACCGTAGTGCTCGATCTCAGAGGGTGAACTCAAATAGCGGTATTTAGTTATTTATTTATTTATTATTTTTAATGGATTTTTACTTAGGAAGATATTTATAAATATGGGGTCTTTAATCTGTTATTCGTTGATGCAGGTGATTCACCAATTTCGTGCCCTACTTGTGGTTCGCTCTGCGTTTTGAAAACCGCAAACACAGAGAGCAACCGTGGAAGAAAGTTCTACTCTTGTGAGACCAGGGTTGCAAGTTCTTTGTGTGAGTACACAAACTTGTCGGCCATTTTGAATTTTTTATTCTGATTTCAAAACAACAATTATTACAATAATAAACTAAAGAGTAAAATGCCATTTTCGTTCCTAAGGTTTGGCCAGTTTTGCGACTTTCGTCCAAAGATTTGTTTCCGCATCTGGATCCAAAAGATTTGAAATCTTGTCAATTTCATCTGGCTCGTTCACTCCATCCATTTTTCTCTGTTAAATCAGGGTTTTTTTGTCTTTTAACGGAGAAAAAAGACGAAAATACTTCTGACTTAACGGAGAAAAATGGATTGAGTTAACGAGCCGGATGAAAATAACAAGATTGCAAACCTTTTAGATTCAGATGCGGAAAAACAAATCTTTGGACGGAAGTCGCTAAACTGGCCAAACCTCAGGGACGAAAATGGCATTTTACTCCAAACTAAATCTTTACATAAATCTATTTAAATAAGTTAAAAGACTCTTGCAACCCTTCCTAGTTAAATTCAATTTTTGACCAGTTAAATATGTTTGAAATAGAATACAATGGGTTGACTTTTTATGATGTAATGAGAACAAACTGTTTTTGCATTTTATGAAGCTGCTGGGAGGATAGCGTCCCCACTACAAGAGGTGGCGGCAGTGGTTCAGCTACAACAACCAGCAGAAGGGGCGGTCGTGGGGTGGTCAAGGTGGTGGTGATGTGAGATTCATATCAGCCACAGGTGATCCTGTTTCTGGTAGAAGTTGCTTTATTTGTGGTGATCCGTCACATTTTGCAAATGCCTGCCCAAACCGTGGTATGCGAAACTGATTTGGCTCCAGGTTTATGTTGTAAATCATCTAGAGAAATCTGCCTTTTGTTCATTTAGTATGTAACATAGTCATGTTTGGTACTAAAAACTTATCTTTATACTCTGGAAGCCAAATTTTGGTGCAGCTGTAATACATTAAAATCTGTGAATTTTATGAGATAACTGCTAGTTATCTTGTATATAAAAAAGCGTGAGGTGGTCCGAGATGTTTAGGTTCAAAAAGTGGAGGTGTGTCGCTAGGCGTGTGGTGAGAACTTTACATTTATATAAATTTATAAATTAAATCTTATATAATATTTACTGCATTATTGGCTATATTTTGAATCGCAGTATGGTCGTATTTGGTAGGGAATGTGTTATGTAACACCCGAGCTGAATGAGATGAAATGATAAGTTAAAATAAGTTATTTTTGGAGAAATAACGACATTGTTATGATTGGATTCAGATTAACATAGAACTGGCGTAGTGTAACAATCGATATTATTTCATTTATTTGAAGAATAAATTAATGGGATTGGTTTAAGTCGATGACGGGATGTAAATTAACACTTGGAATTTTAATATATTACGACAAAAAATTAACAATGTCTCAACATTTATTTTTGAAACCTAACAATATCTTAACTAGGTTTGCTTCAATGTGGTACCATCACCACACTGCTTAGTATAGGTTTAATTCATTTGTTATAAATCTAGGGATCATCATTGTAGGTTCCTTTGGTCATAAATCTAAGTTAATCTCGGTCATTCCATTCACCCGTCTGTATTTTCATCATATATGAGATATAGTTGCCAAAGTTTTGGTTTTTAAACAATGACTTTTGTTGGTTATTTTAGACTTGTTATATTTGGGTTATGTAAATCTAAACACATTACTATGGTTATAACTTCTAATCACCTGGTTATAACTTTTAAACACTTGCTATTGTAATGATGTTTTATCATATAGATGTTTGTTAATCAAATGCTATGAAACATTTCATGGTCATTCCTTGTGTTTCCGCCTTCGGCGGTGGTGTGACAAACTGGTATTAGAGTCACTATTTTAGCGAACTAGGATTCAGTCTCGAGTCTAGACTATAATCTCAATCTCTAGGGTGCTCCTCACAAAATGTTTTCACTTGCGTGAAATGTTTTCATTGTATCCATGGTTTGGTCTATGTGTCTAAAACAAAGCCCTTAAAACCCTCATTTGTGGTTTTGTATTCCATGAAATATTAGGCATGCATTCTTTCTTCCTTTTAAGCAGTTTGATCACTATGTCGGCATCATACTGTGTATGTATCTATTTAGATCTCTATTAAAATGAATAAAATTAGATTTGGTTGCCCCATCCTTAGAAGTAGCACTCATGGAAATTGTACAACTCAATAGACAGATGTCAAACTCAGATGATGTGAAGAAATAGAGATGTCCATTGAAAATTCCATGGGTAAATTTGAAACCCGGCTCAATTGAGACAGGTTTGGGACTAGATTTTATTTTTTTCAGGGTTTTGGATTTGATGATACGTTCACCCAACCCTATTACTTGATAAAGTGTACCCATTTACCCGATGTAATTTCTTTTATATTTTTAAATATGTATACGATAATACTAAATATAATTGATTAGTGGCCACTTGGTAGATACTCGATGAGTTTTGGGTTGGGTATACCCAACTTATTGTTTTTTTAAATTAACGGTTTCACCCGAAACCTGCGGGTATACCTGATACCTGACGGGTATATACCTGCTAGAAACCCGACGGATTTGAGACAAGCTTATTTAACTGGGTTTGGGTTTGGATTACCTAAACCTGTTCCAAACTCGTCCCAAACCCGACCCATTGGCATTCTTATTAAGAATGTCACACCGTGCTCGTAGCGGAAGCGCATATATACGACCATGAGTAGTTCTCATTGCACATAATAGAGTAAACATTCTATATCTATATCTGTTCTATACTATATAATAAAGTAAACATACAAGAGAGACATATCATTCACTTCACTGTAGCTATCTTCTTTTTGTTTTTCCGCCTTTCTTCCCTATCTAATTATCTCTTATTTTCACTTTTAAGTTAATAAAATGTATTATTTTTTATGTCGTTAGAATAGTTTTGAGAAAATAGAGATTTATCATTATTTCTTTTTATGTTTTTTATAAACTTGTAATATAATACGTCATTATCTTTTTGTTCGGATAAACATAAAACATAACTAAATCGATATTTATGTTTTGGGCTAGCTTTCTTTTTCAAATTTGACTAGCTTAAACATATTTTGACTTTGACTTATTATATACCTAAAAAGTAATTTTACATTATTGTTAAACTAAAACTTCAATAGAATCTTAAATCCTAGCTAAACAAGTTTCGAAATTCATAATATTAATATGTTATACTCTCTCTCTCTATATATATATATTAACATATATTACCGATATATATAACTAAAATTATTATCAATAATATTAATAAAAGGTTTAGAATCAAATAAAAAGATTAAAAAATAAGACGTCGTACAAAGGGTATCAAATAGACTCTGATTGATCTCATTCAAGCGGCATTAGAACCATCTTATTGAACTCTACGGTGTGAGATTTTAGGTTTTCACTTTTGAATTTATATGTTGTAGATTTTAGAAACTTTGTTTACTATCATTGTGTTTTTTATTTATCATTGTGTTTTTTCTATAATTGCGTCCTTGTGTCTTTTTTTGCGACTCACTGTGTCTTTTTTCCTCCACATTGCGTTATATTTTGCTTGACATTGTGTCATCTTGTGCGATTCATTGTGTTTTTGGATACTTATTATTTTTAAGAGCCTTAGTAGAATAATATAATCCATTGATAATAAGTACGTATATTTTATGTAGATGAGATTTTTTAATATAGAGATATATATATGTATTAATCATTTTAATTAAAGTTGAAGGTTGGAGTGACACGTAGTATTCACTTTAACCCTTTATTAGAAATTAGATTTCTAATAAAAAAATTATTATATCAATTTTATGAAATAATTTATAAATTAAAATGTCGGAATTAACTTCAACATTTTATCACTCAAATGATTACTGATTTACTTAATAAATGCCGCATCTTCTTTTCTAGAACCACCTCCGCAATCACATTATACATCGCGTATCGATAATAACCGTTAGTATTTTTAAAAATATAGTTTTTTATTATTTGATATATAAAATTAGATTTACTCAACCCGTTGTAATACATGTGTTTTTTTAAATATATAGTATACCAAATTAACTTTATTCAACTCGTGTAATACACAAGTCTTTAAAGATATAATTTTTTTATTATTTGATATATAAAATTACATTTATTAAACCCATATAAAAAACAAAGTTTTTAAAGATGTATCGTATTATTATTTAGTATATAAAATTAATGTATTAAATCCGTATAATACACGAGTTATAATATAGTGATAAATAAACCACAATGCGATTGTAAATCTTGAGGTGAAAGATGAGTCGCAAGATGTTCAAAGCATTTAGATCTCGAAAGTTAATGTGCAAGATGAGAGCTTCATATGCCAGAAGTGTTTTAAAACTCTTATTTTTTTTAACATTTTAACCTTTTAATAATTCTCTAAAACCTTTATTTGCCCTACATGTGCATGGAACGTTTGTATTAATCTTGGTGATAAATTCTCGAAAGCAAGCTCTCTTAGTACATATTATATATGTCTGCCACTATGTGAATATGTTAGATAAAGCGTGCGTTGACTATTGTATAGTTGTGTGTTAGAAACGAACACATGATATTTTGGAGAGGATGATAGTGATTCGTACGGATGAGACTCATCCGCACGGATGAAGCTCATCTGTACGGAAAAACCTAGCCTATCCCAAAACCTCATGTCTATATATAGGTGTCATGTGTTAGAATTTGATAGTTTTGGAATCTAGGGTAAAGGCTGGAGAGATTTCCATGCTCTCTCCAGCCTTTAACGATTTATGCTCTTTCGGCATAAATGAAAGCTTTCTACTTATGACTATTCTTACGAGATTTTACCGAATTAGCTCTATTCTATCCAAACTTCCGTCTAAACCCGCCTAATTCGGAACTTTCAAGCTCCATACATTTATCTTGATGATAAATTTTGTTTTTAAGTGGATCCAAGTAGTTATGTTTGCTTGAAACTTTGATTGGACCTCTTATATCTTGTTAGGACTCTTGATCAATGAAATAATGCTACTACCACATGGTTGGTCATTGCATTTTAGGTGTATGGGTTGACCGAAACCATAGGGGAGTCTCATGATTTGTAGGTTCGTATGGGAGCATGATAGTAGACACCATTGGGCGGCTCATAGCCAACTGTGAAGCAAAGATAGTTGACCTAAACACGGGCGGGTTGCCTTCTATGAACCGTGGTGAACTATGAGTTAGAGCTCATTCGTTATGAAAGGTAAACGTTATGTTTTCATTAAGTCAAACTGCATCCCTTTACCATAAAGGGTAAAGTATCTGTAGAATAACTTAAAACAAAATTCAAGTATATCTCCGGTTTTCATCTGTCAACAAGATGTAAATTAGAACCAAAATTTTGATGCTATTACCTATTAAATTAGTGATTTATGTCATGATTGATATCTGACAGAGTGACGTGTCATTAGACGAATGATAAGGTTATAATTAGTTTATAATAGAGGGTATTAGAATATAATTTATTTATCTATATATACTTGGTGTAATCAACAATTATGATTCAATAATAATACAATTCTATTGTTTGATTTGGTATCAGAGCATATCAAACGAAACACTATTCCTTTCCAAAAACAATAAAAAAATCATCAGTTCCTAATCTAATATAGCCGCCAAACAATTTCTGGCCAATAATCCATGCCGACCTGCAACTTCTAGCCTGAATAACCTGCAAAAAATTGATACCGACTTGCACCTTAATTCTGACTTGCAACTTCAAAACCTAAATAACTTGCAGAAAATTAATTCCGACCTGCAATTTTCAACCTGAATAACCTATATCATGGCTGCTATCACAATCTTCACCAACCAAGAGAAAGCGACCCATAATTCCCATAGGTTTGCTTTTACCTTAAAACCCACGAAACAGATGGTAGAACATTTTCTGATCTCTCACAACCTCTTGGGTTATGTGTCACACCCTGACCCGCAGCTGAAATGGTAGTCGGAGCATGGTTGGGTTTTCATCAAAGCTCATGATATTTACTATAAAGTTTTATATTTATTATTTCCAATTTAAAAGGACAAATTACAACAACCATGTTTTCATACAAATAAAACACAACATTCATGACTTCTTTATTTTCTTCTAAGGCAATTTCCTATGTGTTCCTTACTTCGACCTGTCCACCTGTATCATGCGTAAAAATAGGGTTTTGGTCAACAAAAGCTGGCGAGTGAATCCTATTTAAACTTTTAAACGATTTAGTTATATTGGTTATTTAAATAAAAATGTACATAAACCAAATATGAGTAAACGTATATGTAACTCTAACAACAAACCACATATCAATCAATGCACACACAAGCATGAGAAATGATTAACAATGAGATCAAGGCTCAATCAAACGGAGCCGATCTAATGAGGCACCTGATGCTCAACTCGTCTCCAACGAGGAACTGATGGGTCTAATGAATGATTTGCACGCAACTGACAAAATGTAAGCACACAATATAACAAGTAATATTTACATCACACGTTAGATCATATAATGGTAATAGTACAAGTGTTTGAATAAACAAAATATGTAAACGACACATGATACACCCCAAAACATGAATAAAAAGGGGAATTTGTAAGGATTCACTCACAGTGGGTGCGTTTCCTTGATTGATGAAGAGTGCGCACGAATTAGGATTTACCGACGAAGGAGACTAACCTAAATAATAACGCAATAGTTCGATAAATATATAAAAAATTATATTTTGATTTAATACTTTTTGTTAGTTTTTAGGTTATTTTTGTGGTATTTGTAGAGATTTTAAAACCTTCGAAATTGTATCGTTAAGTATTTTTAATTGATTTTAAATAGAATATAAATACAAAAATATAATAAGATAAAATAAAAAATAATATTAAATTACAAAAACCTTGTCAGACCTGACAAGGTGGTCTGACCGGATCGTTGACTATTTATCTGCGTGTGGTGAGACTCGAACTTGTGACCTCTCGTTTACGTGCACGCAGCTCTTCCAACTGAGCTACATGTCTAACCCGTTAGTATCTTGATTTTATTATACTTATATACTTGTTAGATTAATCCAGAATTAATTTAATTAAAAAGATTTTAAGATCAATTGAACCGGCGTGCATACAGAGTCTCGAACCCGCGACCCTGACGTTGTTTTGCACCCAGCCCAACCAACTGGGCTGGGTGTCTAACCCGTCATATTCTGAAATTATATTATACTAATACACTTCTGAGTCTTCATCGTTTTCCTTTTAAAATCCGGAAGTCTACCCGACTGTTAATTCGTTTATACAGATTTGATTAACCGATTTATAACAACAAAACATTAAACACAAGATAATAAGGAGATTTAGATGTTTGTACCGAATTGGAGAAATATTATAACTTTTCCGGTTGAATTCCGACGACTGGTTGGTTGAAACAGAGAGTTTCTTTTTGAGTGGTGATCGAGACTGAGCGAGTTCATTAGAGGTGTATGGGTTGTTATTTATAGGTGTAAGACAATTATGATTTCAGTTTCGCAGCTTCAATTATGGGTCAATGATTTCTTAAGGTTTTCAAACAAATTGATTTCAAATTTCAGTTTTAAACTGATGACTGAATTCGGTTACACGCGTTTAGTCAATAGAAGACAGTTAATTTGGTTTGATTGCACTGAATATGCTTCGGTGGTTACTGTGATTTAAATTGCAGGTTTAACATTAAATGACTATAAAAGTTATTTGATATGGGTTTTAAACCAAATTGTGCGTGTAGCTCAGCGGTGTATATGGTGTGTGTGGGTATGGGGACTCGGGTTCGACTCCCGGCTACCCCCTTTTTGTGTTGATTTATTATATTTTTAACTTTTATTTTTATACTTTTATTTATTCAATATATTACCTATCGAGCTTATTTATTAACTATAAAAATTAACTAACACAATTTATGAAACGAATAAAATGCGTAACAAAACGTTTAATAATTTCTTGAATTTTAAACGGAGCGGGTTTTGGAACCCGTTTTACGACGAATATTACATTATGTGGATGGAACGTTTTTATGTCTGCCATCCAAGGTCACTACAGGGACCAGAACAACCGACAATCCCAACTACATTTGGTGGGTTTCCAACAATGCCCATGGGTTTCCAACTACATCTAAAGAATCGTTTTACCACATTCAAGGACAAACCTCTCTTGAGTTGTGGCTGTCCCTAGAACATGTCATGTGCACCGGTATCCTCTTCACATGAATTCACGCTTAAAAGCCAACTCCTATGAATCACCATGAAGGGTGATGAGTACCCACAGAGAACCTATGACGTGCTCAAGAATATGCAACCGCTCTAGCAAACATAAGTGAACCAATGAATGATAAGGATCTTGTCATGCTTACCATTATTAGTCTTTGTGAAGAATACAACGGTCTCAAGAAAAATCTTTTAGCCCGTTCTCCACCAATGAATTTTAATGAGCTTCATGGTCTCCTTAGCCACCATGTAGTGGAAAATTTCATCAGGATCGTAGTTAGGAAAATTTAGAGTTTGTAAAACACCAAAGTTTTATTTTAAAAACAACTAGGATAAACCCCATATTACAAACAAAGGTTTTTACATGGATAAAACCTATTTGATAAAACATAATTTCTTTTCCTTATTCTGGTAACATAGCCACTTTATTTAAGCCTTCAGTGCCTCATAGCATGCTTCTTTTACTTTCACAGTAAGTTACCTGAAACGCGTTTAAAAACATTTTGTCAGCAAAAAATATGGTGAGTTCATTCATTTGTATAAAAAGACACATTGTTATAATTTACATCATTAAGAGTTTTTACATTTATTTATGTCTATCAATTACTCAAATCTGTATTTGTCACTCGGTGGCAGTTTCGATGTGACGATGGTCATATCACTCATTGGCTAACTTTCTTTCAATAGTGAAGATTATCAAGTAGTGTATACAAAACCCCACCTACCGGCGGTAATTTCAGACTACAAAAACTTAATCACTGTAAATACAACTAGAAAACATTCAAGGTTTTAAAAGCCTTTGATAAAAAGAGAATGACTGACTTTGTAGACTTAAGGTTTATTACTATAGTTTCCTGGTGGTAAGCCTGGGTTCGTAATAAAAAACACAATGCAACATGTATATTAGCGTATCAACCCAATTCAAAGTTTAGCGATAAGTCACGAGATCAAAACCCCAACATAGTTAACAAAGTATAGCCTTATACAGGAAGAACCTTGACATCCATTGATAGGTTTCAGACCGATCGAACAGGGTATCGTACTAGTGATCAGGGTTAAAAACACTTACTATAGAGCAGATTTAGGATTTCAGGGTATCGTGTATAACATCAAAGAGAGCGAGAGAAGAATGTGAGTAGTTTTGGAAAGCCTACCAATATTTCTATTTATAGTTAAAGTATATGGTATTGAAGTATATCAAGTTTGATTATGTAAACATTATTCTTTCTTATCCTCCTAGACTTTAGACACGTACACAAAAATTCTCATATGTGTTGAGATTTTTAATATTATTTTATATATTATAATTAATTTAGCTGCTTCACTCATTTATTATTTATAACTTTTAAAATATAACGTTTTATAAAATGATGAATATGTCTTTAGAACGAACATATTTTTATCTACATTTTAACCTAAGTTTCATTAAAAACATAGTAAGATCAATTATAATATATTTTATGATTAATTATTAAACGGTTACTATGTTCGTCTAGATACCTCATATTTCTAACAGTCAACTTACTCGTAATCTACCCGTTTAATAATATAATTTTTATATACTTTATTTTAATCTATAAAATGGAAATGTTACATCCTCCCCACCTTTATTTAAATCTCGTCCTCGAGATTTAGTTGAACAAGTGTGGATATTGTAACATCCGTCAAAAACCGGATTTACCAAACCCGCTCTGTTTATTAACCGAACAATCAGTTAAAAATTTCGTTGCGTATTTAATGCCCAAATTAATTTTAAACGGTACATAATTAATAAGTATATTGGAATATATAATTTGTTTTTGAAAAACTGTTAAAATTGTGGTTTAAAAATAAAAAATTGCTGCCGGGTTTCGAACCCGGGTCAGCAGCGGATTCAAGCAAAGACTTAACTTTCACCCGCCCAACCACTGCGCCACTTATGTTTCTTGTTAAATATTGGAAACAACTAATACATAAAATAAATCTCGAATTCAAATACCGACGCGCCCAATTGCAGTCGTCGGAAATCCCGACTAACTCGCCAAGATTGAACGGTTTCTTCAGTCTTAACGTAAACATTAAACCTACATCGGTTATAACCGACGCCTGAACCCGCGACGTAAGTCATAACCGCCGGAAAACGTAATGATTTTGAATCAAGTCTGAAATCCGACTCTATACATCTCGATTCCTCCCTATAAATTCACCCACAATCCACTGGTAGCCTTTTCGCTCAAAACCGCACCCTTTCTCGACGAAAATTCACTCGCCGGAAAATACCTGCAAATCGCCGGAAAACCGAGTTTTTCACCTTTGAGCCTTACTGAACCCCCAGAGCTCATACCGGAGCCACCCACACTCATCTCAAGCTCCCTGAAGACTCTCTGCCGCAGGACACACGTCGCCGGAATAATCTGCTGTCACCGGAGTTTCGCCGGAGAAACAGAGGAGTCCAGTTCGGTATACCTTACGCTTAATTTTTCATTCTTTTTATTTTTCTCACCTGTAATTAATCATAACACACTAAAGAAACTTGATAAAATCATCGAACCAGTCGGACTCCGTTTCTGGTTGAGTCCAACGAAGAAGACGAAGTGTTTGTTGTCTATAAGTTTAATTTAAATCAAGATATAACTCGGGTTAGACACACAGTCCAGCGGTGGACTTTGTGCACATAAACACGCTCACGTCCCGAGTTCGATACATGTCCCACGCATACTCGCCTTAATAAAAATGTTCCTTTTTATTACTGAACCGGATTCACTTCATATAAATGTTAAGTTTAATAAAAATCGGAATAATAACCAAGATAGACACACAGTCCAGTGGTGGACTGTGTGAACGATTAATCACATGTCACGAGTTCGAGTCCGGACTACCGCACCGATCCGGACAATTATCAAACTTTTTATAAGGCAGAAATGAAATAATGTAGTTTGTATATAAGTATAATAAAAATCAGATTATATAACAAGTTAGACACACAGTCCAGCGGTGGACTGTGTGTTAACTCAACCCACAGGTCCCAGGTTCGAGACCTGTGGAGAACACCGGTTCGATACATTAAAATCATTTTTAAAAATAAATGATTTTCGGATTAATCTAATTAGTATATAAATTTAATTAAAAACAGAAATATTTCGGGTTAGACACGTAGCTCAGTTGGTAGAGCTGCGTGCACGCGTACGGGAGGTCTCGGTTCGAGCCTCACCCAGCGCATACATACACACATACGAACCGGTCAACAGTCAAAGTCAATGGTCAACGGTCAACGGTCAAAAAGTCAACATTTTTTTATTATTTTTATTTATTTATTTTATTTACAAATCAATTAAAAATACTTAAAAATAACATTTTTAAGGTTAGAAAATAGCCTTAAACTCACAAAAATACACCCAACAATCCTACTAAAACGGATTAATAAAATCCGTTTACTTACCGAACCATTATGCCATTATCTAGGTTAGTTCACTCGTGGTTAAATCCAACTTCGTGCGTATTCAACATCATCAACCGAACGCACCCAATGTGAGTGAATCTTACAACTCCCCTTTTTAATTACACGTTTTGGGGTGTGTCATGTGTCACCAAAAATTAACTCGTTTATTTAAACTTGTGCCATACCATATTGTGATCTAAACTTAGATTGTATACATTGTTTGTAGTTATGTATTTCATGTTGTCAATTTATATACAATTCATTCATTAGGCCCATCAGTTCCTCGTGAGAGACGATTTGAGCAACGCGTGCCTCAAAACAAATCCATTGTTGTTCGTGTGTGTATTATTTAGTTTATATTGTTTGTAGTTATGTATTTCATATTGTCAAGTTTATGAAAATCATTCATTTAGGCACATCAGTTCCTCGTGAGAGACGAGTTGAGCAACGCGTGCCTCAAAACGATCCATTATTGTTCATGTGTGCATTATTTAATGTTAATTGATTGATAAATAAGTTTACATCTATTTTTACTCATATGTGGTTGTGCACTTTATTTTATAATCAATTGAATAAACTTGTTCAAATGTTTTCCATAGGATTCACTCGCCAACTTTTTGTTGATCCAAAAACCATTTCTACACATGATACAGGTGAACAGGATGAAGCAAGGAAAACATAGGAAATGCCTTAGAAGAAAACAAAGAAGCCTAGATTGATGTTTAGGTCATTATGTAATAATGATTGTATATTTCCCTTTAAAATTGTATTAATGAATATGAAACGTTATAATAAATGTCATGAGCTTTGATGATAACCCAATCATGCCCCGATCACCTTTTTCCGCTGCGGGTCGGGGTGTGACAGATTGGTATCAGAGCCATGACTATAGGGATATAGGATAGGTTATTAGACCCTTAGAGCCTATACTATAGTTTGCCTAAATTTTAATTGTTTAGGTGGTTACATACAAACTTATGATATTTATTTGTTTCATAATTGTTTATACTTACAGTCAAACATACATACTTACATACACATTCATCATACATATTTCAATGTTCATATATTCAATTCATCTTCATACTTTTGTTATTCAAAGATTTTGTTACAATTTTCAAATCTCATCAAAGTAAGTTCTGCGACGGGCATGTAGTAACTGGAAGGGTACAAGTACCGGTAGTCGGAACGTCCTGTCTAGGTTGGCATTCGTATAAATCCAATATAACGGACCAGTTTGCCTACCTGGGGACTAACGGTGAGAGTACGAAGGACCTATTAGGCCAAAGCATGCCACACCAAACGTCGTTCGAACTAACCCCACTTTGAGGTGTCACCGTGTCTACACCTGGACACATTCCGAATCTCATACGTTATATACATATTTCTCGATTTTCTCTGGGTTTTAGTGTACGTAACCAGGCTAACACATGCGAACTATATGAAAAACCCGGTATTCATGGGGGGCCACATGATTACGAAGGTGAAGTATGGCGGCATGCAAGGCCTAATGACGAGCAAAGCCCAAGACATCCTATGGATGTAGTAGATTTATTTTTCTGTATTTATTTTATGAATGTTCATTCCTAAATACGACCCATGATCCCAAAAACATCCAACTCATACTCATGATGCGTATTCCTTGTAGATGTCTTCTAGCCTCGCCCGTAGGAAGATGAGAGCAGGAAAAGCCCGCGAGCGCATGGCTGCCCTAATCGCTCAACAAATGGCTGCCGTAATACCCAACATTGTGATTCAAGTCCAACAAGCACTTACTGCTAATCCTGTCAATCAAGAAGATCAACACGTTATCAACCCTCCCCCAAATACCACTAAATGCACCTACAAGCATTTCAAATCATGCGACCCTCCAAAATACGAAGGGACTGAAGGTGTCACCGCTCTCCTCCATTGGTTTGAAGAAATGGAGAACACTTTTCTAAATTGCGATTGCCCCGATGATCGCAAAGTGCGATATGCTACCGGTCGTTTATATGGAATAGCACTTACTTGGTGGAATACAGAGAAGGCCAAACGAGGTGTTGAAGATGCTATGACTTTAACTTGGGATGAATTGAAGGAAATCATGACCAGACGATTTTGCCCAAGGAGCGAAATCAAGAAATTAGAAGATGAGTTTTATTCGTTGAAGCAAAAGGAAGGAGATCACACCACATACAACAAAAGATTCCTCGAGTTACATCAAATGGTTCCCAACTTGTTCACTCCCCTCTACCGTTTGATCGAGCACTACATTCGAGGTCTTCCGTCAAAGATTCAAGACTCTGTAATAAGTACCACGCCTGCAACTTTGGAAGCAGCAATGGAGCTAGCAACAGAGCTCACCGAGAACCGAATCCGGAACAAAGACTTCAAGGAGGAGAAGAAGAAGGATAAAGCATCGACTGAAACTTCAAACTCCACCCAAACCGAATCCACTTCTCAACCCACTTTTAAGAGAAAAAGAGACGGGCAACTTTTCGCTACTATCCAACGTAATCAACCAATTTCACACGCCATACCCATCCAAGCTATCCCAATCACTCAAGTGGCACCCAACTCAACTTACCCAAATAAGAAACCATATCTTGGACCTCACCCTCGATGTAACACCTGTTTTTGTCACCATCCCCTTACCTTACCTTGTCGACTATGTGCAACTTGTGGACGCTATGGTCATTTGAGCAAGGTTTGCCGCACCCCTCAAAACCAAATCTCTCCCCCCTACTCAAAACATGATACAAACCTATCATCAACCTCAATACCCCATGTTCCCATATGTTCGAGCTTGTTTCAATTGTGGCGACCCTACCCACTTTAGAAACACGTGCCCTCGATTGGTTAACATCATAAACGCTCAAGCTCAATCAAACCCAGTTAACCAAGTAAATCAAGAAAACCCAATCACTAGGCCACCAGCAAGAGGAAGAATTTTCAACATCAACGCCAATCCTGTCGAAGATAATGACGGTCCAAACGAAACCACCCAGCTAGTCCTCTTCACCGAAAATCAAGATTCAACCCCAATCGTTTAGTTTTATGTTTTTCTTTATGTTTTAGAATCACATAGAACCAATCATAACTTAAGGATAAAGCCAATGAGAATTTGACAAGAATATGGTGGATACGCCGCTGGTACTTCCTATATATAAGTATTCTTGCCAAAGGATCAGAGGCATTATCTGGCGGTTATGAGAGGTTCCATGTATAAACTGTTTGAGTGATTATTGTTTATTATTTTCAGTACATGCAATACGATCGGCTCCGTTTGATTATCGCACAGACATTTTTTCATTTTCAGTACATGCAATACGATCGGCTCCGTTTGATTATCGCACAGACATTTTCATTTTCAGTACATGCAATACGATCTTGTGGTTGTTGTATTTGTTGTAGAGTCACATAGAACTAATCATAACTTAAGGATAAAGCCAATGAGAATTTGACAAGAATATGGTGGATACGCCGCTGGTACTTCCTATATATAAGTATTCTTGCCAAAGGATCAGAGGCATTATCTGGCGGTTATGAGAGGTTCCATGTATAAACTGTTTGAGTGATTATTGTTTATTATTTTCAGTACATGCAATACGATCGGCTCCGTTTGATTGAGCCTTGATCGCACAGACATTTTTCATTTTCAGTACATGCAATACGATCGGCTCCGTTTGATTGAGCCTTGATCGCACAGACATTTTCATTTTCAGTACATGCAATACGATCTTGTGGTTGTTGTGTTTGTTGTAGAGTCACATAGAACTAATCATAACTTGCGGATAAAGTCAATGAAAATTTGACAAGAATATGGTGGATACGCCGCTGGTACTTCCTATATATAAGTATTCTTGTCAAAGGATCGGAGGCATTATCAGGCGGTTATGAGAAGTTCCATGTAGGATTTAGTATGTTTTGGTTGAAGTTTGTTCATCATACATTTCAGTGTATTCAATTTCATCATTTATAGAAGTTGAGCTATGTCTCACTTCCACAATGACTAACCTCTCCATCATAACAGACGGGAGAGGTACTGTCATCATTCAAACATGTATACTTTCAGAATTTAGACTCAAGCTGTGGTTGTGGTGTTGTTTATGTTTTATAGTCACATAGGACTAATCATAATTCACTGATAAAACCAATGAAAATTTGACAAGAATATGGTGGATACGTCGCTGGTACTTCCTATATATAAGTATTCTTGACAAAGGATCAGAGGCATTGTCAGACGGTTATGAGAAGTTCTATGTAGGATTTAGTAATTTCTTGGTACATTAGTTGTTGTGTTTATTTATGTTCTAGAGTCATATCATGGAACCAATCATAACTTACTGATAAAACCAATGAAAATTTGACAAGAATATGGTGGATACGCCGCTGGTACTTCCTATATATAAGTATTCATGTCAAAGGATCAGAGGTATTGTTAGACGGTTATTAGAAGTTCCATGTAGGTTGTAGTATTAGAAGTTTTGCTTTAGGATATAACCATATCCTTCCAAACATATCAAAACTCTTACGCATAATATCATATTTAGCGAATCAACTCTGCTTATCAATATTTTACCGTAGGCAACAAAAAGCGATTCCTGTAACAGGGTACTTAACCCTTACAAGGGACGTTACCGCCTCAAACAAAATTTAAACTCTTACACTTTTTCTAAGTATGTAACTGTCAAACTAAACACCATCCTTTTTAGACAAATATAACACTACTTAAATTTCGGGACGAAATTTCTAAAAAGCAGGGGATACTGTAACATCCGTCGGATTTACCAAACCCGCTCCCTTTATTAACCGAACAATCAGTTAAAAATTTCGTTGCGTATTTAATGCCCAAATTAATTTTAAACGATACATAATTAATAAGTATATTGGAATATATAATTTGTTTTTGAAAAACTGTTAAAAATTGTGGTTTAAAAATAAAAAGTTGCTGCCGGGTTTCGAATCCGGGTCAGCAGCGGATTCAAGCAAAGACTTAACTTTCACCCGCCCAACCACTGCGCCACTTATGTTTCTTGTTAAATATTGGAAACAATTAATACATAAAATAAATCTCGAATTCAAATACCGACGCGCCCAATTGCAGTCGTCGGAAATCCCGACTAACTCGCCAAGATTGAACGGTTTCTTCAGTCTTAACGTAAACATTAAACCTACATCGGTTATAACCGACGCCTGAACCCGCGACGCAAGTCATAACCGCCGAAAAACGTAATGACTTTGAATCAAGTCTGAAATCCGACTCTATACATCTCGATTCCTCCCTATAAATTCACCCACAATCCACTGGTAGCCTTTTCGCTCAAAACCGCACCCTTTCTCGACGAAAATTCACTCGCCGGAAAATACCTGCAAATCGCCGGAAAACCGAGTTTTTCACCTTTGAGCCTTACTGAACCCCCAGAGCTCATACCGGAGCCACCCACACTCATCTCAAGCTCCCTGAAGACTCTCTGCCGCAGGACACACGTCGCCGGAATAATCTGCTGTCACCGGAGTTTCGCCGGAGAAACAGAGGAGTCCAGTTCGGTATACCTTACGCTTAATTTTTCATTCTTTTTATTTTTCTCACCTGTAATTAATCATAACACACTAAAGAAACTTGATAAAATCATCGAACCAGTCGGACTCCGTTTCTGGTTGAGTCCAACGAAGAAGACGAAGTTTCTGTTGTCTATAAGTTTAATTTAAATCAAGATATAACTCGGGTTAGACACACAATCCAGCGGTGGACTGTGTGCACATAAACACGCTCACGTCCCGAGTTCGATACATGTCCCACGCATACTCGCCTTAATAAAAATGTTCCTTTTTATTACTGAACCGGATTCACTTCATATAAATGTTAAGTTTAATAAAAATCGGAATAATAACCAAGATAGACACACAGTCCAGTGGTGGACTGTGTGAACGATTAATCACACGTCACGAGTTCGAGTCTGGACTACCGCACCGATCCGGACAATTATCAAACTTTTTATAAGGCAGAAATGAAATAATGTAGTTTGTATATAAGTATAATAAAAATCAGATTATATAACAAGTTAGACACACAGTCCAGCGGTGGACTGTGTGTTAACTCAACCACAGGTCCCGGGTTCGAGACCTGTGGAGAACACCGGTTCGATACATTAAAATCGTTTTTAAAAATAAATGATTTTCGGATTAATCTAATTAGTATATAAATTTAATTAAAAACAGAAATATTTCGGGTTAGACACGTAGCTCAGTTGGTAGAGCTGCGTGCACGCGTACGGGAGGTCTCGGGTTCGAGCCTCACCCAGCGCATACATACACACATATGAACCGGTCAACAGTCAAAGTCAATGGTCAACGGTCAACGGTCAAAAAGTCAACATTTTTTTATTATTTTTATTTATTTATTTTATTTACAAATCAATTAAAAATACTTAAAAATAACATTTTTAAGGTTAGAAAATAGCCTTAAACTCACAAAAATACACCCAACAATCCTACTAAAACGGATTAATAAAATCCGTTTACTTACCGAACCATTATGCCATTATCTAGGTTAGTTCACTCGTGGTTAAATCCAACTTCGTGCGTATTCAACATCATCAACCGAACGCACCCAATGTGAGTGAATCTTACAACTCCCCTTTTTAATTACACGTTTTGGGGTGTGTCATGTGTCACCAAAAATTAACTCGTTTATTTAAACTTGTGCCATACCATATTGTGATCTAAACTTAGATTGTATACATTGTTTGTAGTTATGTATTTCATGTTGTCAATTTATATACAATTCATTCATTAGGCCCATCAGTTCCTCGTGAGAGACGAGTTGAGCAACGCGTGCCTCAAAACAAATCCATTGTTGTTCGTGTGTGTATTATTTAGTTTATATTATTTGTAGTTATGTATTTCATATTGTCAAGTTTATGAAAATCATTCATTTAGGCACATCAGTTCCTCGTGAGAGACGAGTTGAGCAACGCGTGCCTCAAAACGATCCATTATTGTTCATGTGTGCATTATTTAATATTAATCGATTGATGAATAAGTTTACATCTATTTTTACTCATATGTGGTTGTGCACTTTATTTTATAATCAATTGAATAAACTTGTTCAAATGTTTTCCATAGGATTCACTCGCCAACTTTTTGTTGATCCAAAAACCATTTCTACACATGATACAGGTGAACAGGATGAAGCAAGGAAAACATAGGAAATGTCTTAGAAGAAAACAAAGAAGCCTAGATTGATGTTTAGGTCATGATGTAATAATGATTGTATATTTCCCTTTAAAATTGTATTAATGAATATGAAACGTTATAATAAATGTCATGAGCTTTGATGATAACCCAATCATGCCTCGATCACCTTTTTCCGCTGTGGGTCGGGGTGTGACAGATATTTCTTTTTCATCTCTGACTCTAGTTCCCAGGTATATTTTGGTTCTCTTTTTGAATCTCATTTCACCTTGACTAGAATCAATCTTTTACGCTTGAGGTTCTTGACCATCCTGTCTTCAATTTTTAAGGGTTCCTCAACAAATTTTAGTTTCTCATTTACCTGTACGTCTTGAAGAGGTATTATCAATGATTCATCGGCTAAACATTTCTTTAGGTTACATACATGAAATACATCATGTATATTAGCCATTTCTTCGGGTAACTATAGCTGATAAGTTACTTGTCCTATTCGCTTGATAACTTTAAATGGTCCAACATATCTTGGGCTTAACTTTCCTCTTTTACCAAATCTGATGACTCCTTTCCAAGGTGAAACTTTTAATAGCACTTTGTCCGTGACTTGAAATTCTAATGGCTTTCGACGATTATCTGCATAACTCTTTTGACGATCTCGTGATCTTTTTAGTTTTTCTTTGACTTGAATTATTTTGTCAGTTGTTCTTGCACAATCTTGGGTCCTGACAATTGCTTTTTTCCTATTTCTGCCCAGCACACTGGTGTTCGACATTTTCATCCATAGAGTGCTTCAAATGGAGCAACATTAATGCTTGTATGATAACTATTGTTAATAAGAGAATTCTATTAGTGACAAATGTTCATCCTAACTTCCTCCAAAGTCTATCACACTGGCTCTTAGCATGTCTTCCAAAGTCTGAATCGTCCTTTCACTTTGTCCATCTGTTTGAGGGTGATAAGTTGTACTTAAATTTATTCGGGTTCCCATAGCTTTTTGAAAACTTGTCCAAAAATGTGAAGTAAAACGACTATCTTTGTCGGACACAATAGATAAGGGACTCCATGTAATGAAACTATTTTATCCACATATAGTTTAGCTAAACGTTCTATAACACCTCGCATTCTTGTACTTTCCTTATTTAGAAAGTGTAATCATATTTTCATTTATGAAAACTTTTATTCATGTCTTATTCGTATTATATTTACAACTTTGTAATTTGAAACGTTGATCATAATGAAATACTTATTTTATCTATACTTGTTATACTTGCAATCAAACATTCGAATACGTGCTTACATGCGAAATAAACTTATCATACGTGCAAACAATCATTCAAGTACATATTCACATGCAAATTTATACTTATTATACATACAATACTTATATGGTACAAATTAATGCTTGAAATACTTAAAAATTGGCTAAAATACGAGAACATAGCCCAAAACCAAACTCTTTGTGCGATCTGGCTCACTTCGCACGAAGTGCACCTCGCACGAAGTGGTGTCCAACTTGTACGAGCAGATCGTGTTTCCTATAAATACGCACTCCACTCCACACCTAAACCCTTTGCTCACATCCGAAAATTACTCTCAAGCTACTGATCTTTCCATCTACATACCAGAGCCGTATGAGAAGGTTTCTAAACCTTCCAACTCATTTTCTCTACTTACTTTTGATGATTTCTTCTACTCTTTCTAATGCATGCATCTTCAAGTGTTGAATACCACCAAGTTCATCATCCTCTATATGATTAAGCTTGTGTTGGTAGTAGTGTGAACACTAGAAGCCTTGGGTTCCAAATTAGTTCCACCACCTCATTTGTCCATTGCATGTCATTCAAGTGGCTTGCTAGAACCAAAGTAACCTAACCCCGTCTGGCCTCTGACACTTAGTTAACTTTTTCCATGTCGGGAATGGCTCACCTGGGTTAATCTTACTTGGCCACTTATATAGCTAGATTTACATTCTGTTATTCATGACCAACCGGGTTGTTACAACCTTGTGCTTTGGTGAATCATATAATGAGGTGTTCGCACCCCCATGCATGACTTCTATGACGAACTTGACTGAAAAGGACATAAACTATACATAACTATTGTATTTTCTTAATAAACTGGTCTAGACATAATCTTAACCATATTCTGAATTAAGTGTTATAATCCTAGACTATTCTGCCTTGTGGTCAAAATTCCCGTTCACAGAAACCATTGTTCGTGCGAAGTGGAGTATTCTACGTTTTCCTTCCGTATTTTCCGACTCAATCTGAATTCTTTGCTGAATACAGTCTATTCACACACCTCTGTTACCCATTGTAGGGTAACTTCGGTGTGCATCACTTCAACACTCCAACTCAACAACTCGCGGATTTCTAGGATGCTTGCAAAACCATGAGTAGACTCGACTCGTTTACTTTTATCACTTTTGGGTGCAGTCCATGTAAACTATCAAAATCACACAAACGTGCTTATACTTAATCACAAACAATCTTTATACATGCTTACGTGACAAACTTGAATTCATACATGCTTATACTTAATACGCTTATACATTGTCATTAACTTTGATCAAGCCTCGCTTAACATGTATAGCGCTATATGATTAACGCACCACCCATATTCGTGAGGTCGTGTTAATTAAACAAAACGGTCAAGTCATTGCTATGACTAGATTATGCTAGCGGTAAACATTAGGTTGACACATATAATTGCATGATAGTTTTGCCATGTTAGTCTCGAGTTTACATTTATGCATGAGGATATGTTAAACGTTTATATTATGCTATTAGCCAAAGCTTGTATACTCGCCAATGCCTTGTGTGTTGCACTATACTTTAACATGTATTGTAGATTGACAACGACGACGATCCCTGGAATCTAGTAGGATGGATATAGAAACTTATCTTAAATTAGATTTATGTAGGATCGTGTTTCTTTATTATGATGTTGTATTTTTGTTGTACTTGTACTTGAATTTGATGTTGTATTTTGTTTCAAATCAATGTACTTGAATTTTAGTAGTGAAATGAAATATTGTTCCTTTATATACTTGTCACAATTTAGCGTTATGTTATCTCGAGCAATCTATTTATGCCCGCCTCGATGATTCCGCCATCAGTTGGGGTGTGACACGTTCCATACTGAAGGTTTCCTTCACTGGTAAGAAATGTGCAGACTTAGTCAATCTGTCCACAATCACCCAGATTGTGTCGTTACCTTTTCATGTCTTGGGTAGTTTGGAAACAAAATCCATTGTTATTAGTTCTCATTTCCAAACTGGCATCTCTAATTGCTGAAGTAAACCTAAAGGTTTCTGATGTCCAGCTTTAACTTGTGAGCAAGTTAAACACTTAGAAATATAACTTGCTATGTCCTTTTTCATTCCTATCCACCAGAAATTTTTCTTTAAATCTTGATACATCTTGTCACTTCTAGGATGCATCGTATACTTGGATTTATGAGCTTCTTCTAAAATTTAGTTTCATAAATTTCCTTGGACAGGTACCCAAACTCTTTTTTATGAAATTTCCAAATTCCATCTGTTCCTTTTTCTAATTCTTTCATCATTCCTTTTAATCCTTGAGCATTATCTTTGATTGATGCTTCCTGAGTTTATTTCAATTGTTCCATTAGCTCTATCTGCAGGTTCAATCTGAGAGCGCATACCCTTCTTGGCTTCTCATGATACTTACGACTTAAAGCATTAGCTACTACGTTAGCTTTACCTTCGTGATATTGGATATCACAATCGTAGTCACTAAGCATCTCCATCCAACATCTTTGCCTTATGTTCAGTTCTTTTTGCCCGAAAATATATCTTAAACTTTTATGATCTGTAAAGAGAGTGAACTTACTACCATATAGATAATGTCTCCAAATTTTGAGGGCAAAAACTATCGCTCCTAATTCCAGATCATGCGTTGTGTAGTTTTCTTCATGTTTCTTCAATTGTCTAGAGGCGTAAGCAATCACTTTCTGGCGTTGCATCAACACACATCCAAAACCTGATTTTGATGCATCACAGTATACTATAAAATATTCAGTTCCTTCTGGTAGTGCAAGATCGATGCGTTAATTAATTAATCTTTGCTTTAGGATCTTGAAAGCTTCCTCCTGCTTTAGTCCCCATTCAAACTGAACCGATTTACATGTTAACTTGGTTAATGGAATGGCTATTCTAGAAATTTTTTGAATAAAGCGTCTATAGCATTTGCCAATCTAAGAAAACTTCTTACTTCCGTTGGTGAATTAGAGACTTTCCATTTGGTAATTGCCTCGATCTTTGTAGGATCCACATGAATTCCTTCGTGATTAATCAGATGTCCAAGGAATTGTACCTCTTGTAACCAGAACTCATATTTTGAGAATTTAGCATAAAGCTTTTCTTTTCTCAATACTGTTAGAAGTACTTGTAGATGTTCAGCATGCTCTTCCTTACTCTTGGAATAAATAAGTATATATTCTATGAAGACAATTACAAACTCATCCATGTATGGTTTACATATTCTGTTAATCATGTCCATAAATGTAATTGGAGCATTTGTTAAACCAAATGGCATAACTGTAAACTCATAATGTCCATACCTTGTTCTAAAAACAGTTTAAGAATGTCCTCTTTATGTACTTTCAATGGGTGATATCCTAAACGTAAATCAATCTTTGAAAATAATCGAGCTCCTTGAAGTTGATCGAATAGATCATCGATTTTCGGTAGTGGGTACCAATTTCTAATTGTAACCTTATTCAATTCTCTGTAGTCAATACACATGTGGATCGATCCATCTTTCTTCTTGACGATAAGATAGGTGCTCCCCAAGACGATGAGCTAGGTTGTATGAAACCTTTTCTGATAATTCATCCAGTTGTTTCTTCAGTTCCAGCATCTCCGTTGGTGCTAAACGATAGGGTGCCTTGGCAATCGGTGTAGTCCCTGGTATTAGGTGAATTCCAAATTCAACCTCGCGATCAGGCGGTAGTCCATGTAGCTCTTCTGGGAAAACATCTGAAAAATCAGACACTAAAGAAACATCTTTTAATTCTTTCCTTTAGTGCTAATGATCGCAGAGATCATATACACTATTCCTCATCTTCGTGCGTAGTTTGCAGCTTTCATCAAAGAGATGAGTTGTGTTGATGTTGTCGGCTTGTCTCCCTGGATTGTGATATTTTCTCCTGTTAGCGTACGAATCTCAAATAATTTTTATCACACAAGATTCCCGCATGATTGGCTACCAACCAATCCTTTCCTAATATAACATCGAATCCGGCTAGATTCATTGGTAGCAAGTTGGCTGTGAACTTATGTCCTAATAATTCTATCTTTCCTTTCTGAAGGATTTCGCGTATACTGATAGAATTTCCATTTGCCGTTTCCACCGTACGGTCTTGGCAAAGTTTAGTTAATGGTTGATTGAGTAATTGACAAAAAGTAGTATTTATAAAACTTTGGTTTAAACCTGAGTCAAATAATACTTTAGCATAGACATCATGAACGAGAAACGTACCGGTGATCACATCGGGAATTAATTATGCTTCTTGTGCTGTCAGTACAAAAGCTCTTGCATTCTTCTTGGGTCCTTTAGTTGCTTTTGCCTTGTTGTTAGGTGCTGTGGCTAGTTTTAGGTAGTTTGGTCGGATATGGTCTGCCTCTCCGCAGTTGAAGCATATTTTAGTGTTAATTTTTCTTCTACACTCTTCTTCTTTATGTCCAGGTGTCTTGCAGAAGTTGCAGTATATCGTACATTTTCCTGAATGCTTCCTTTTACATAACTTACAGAAAGGTGGTGAAGAAGATGAACATGCTCCTTTTCTACGGTAGGAATTACCATAACGTAATTCTTGGGTAATCTTTAGGGCTAAATCTTTTTTCTGATTCTCTTCACGTGTGCAAATCAGTTCATCTGTTAAATTGTTAAACCCCAGATATAATGGGAAATTAATATCGGTTCTGGCGAAGCCAGGGCTGGTACTATCCTTGTATATTCGAAGAATTTGGTGTAAATTCGCGGAAATTTACACCAATCATCTTATGGTTTAGGAACTTATTGGCTATCTGTTCCTTTTCGTGAGGAGGACAGAATTTTCTTTCGGTCATTTCCTTAAATTAATTTCATTCCATTGTATAAACCATGTCACCCCCTTTTGATTGAAGAAGGGTGTTCCACCATTCTAATGCTTCATCTTTGAAAAGATTAGAAGCATACATTATTTTTTCTTCTTCAGCACACTTACTAATTTTCAAAACTGCTTCAGTCTTTTCTAGCTAGCGCAAAGCTGCAATGGCTCCTTCATTACCAAAAAATTCAATTGATTTACAAGACAAGAATTCTTTATAAGAACAACCATAGGCGATGGTCTTCTTTCGTTTGGGAAATGAGGCTTTGATAAGGATGCCATTGTCTCCATTGACACTGTGGCTAGGTTCAACGTGATGAGTACGCTTACTGCCTATAATAGTATTATTGTTTATAGGCATAGAATTTTTAATAGCTTCAATGCTTAGGGGTAAGGTATCGGCTATTCCTTGGGCGACTATATAGTGTGTAGCGCTTTTATCCATATGATTTCCGTTATTGTTACTAGTGTGAATTTCTTGATTTACTTCATTCGACATCTGAATTGTAACATTATCAGGTATTTATATCACATACTAATTAAAAAAAAAAACAGATACTCAACACATTTTATCAAAATTGTCGAAGATATTCTACTCTTTTTTTATATATTGAATCATAACTACAAACCATACTTTTCACATGTCGGTATTTTAGTTTTAGTAGGCGTCGATTAAATTATATATATATATATAATTGGGTGTGTGTGTTGATATATTATTTTATTTTTTAATTATTATTTATTTTATTTTTTAGTTATAGGAAAATAAACACACACAAATAAAAACACACACAGATAATATATATATATATATTTTTAGTAGGCCGGTCTTGTTTTCAGAATTGAACTTCTCTCTCGTCATACTTCTAGACTAGATTTTCCCCAATTGTACGGATCTGGTTTCCTTCCGTCATTAGCTCCTCTCCATATTGCCTAAGCTCAGTTACGTTCTCGGGGCTCATGGCTGGATATGCATTTGGTATGTATGGTGGGAATTGTGATGACTGGAGGTAAGGGTCTTGCATGAGGTTTTGGAATTGCCAGTCATTAGTCCACCACTACTCCATAGGATCCGGTGTTGGTGCAGGTATCGTTCGGATTTCTTCTAGGTTAAAAACGGGCATTGGTTGAGGATTGTTTGGTATAGGTTCGGGATAGAGAGGTATCGATTCTAGTAGTTGATCTGGTTAAAGTGGTAGGATTGGTTCAGGGTTTGCTAGTAGGTTTAAGTTTATCTCGTTTTCTATAGGTTGGAATAGGTCACAATTGGCCAACCTTTGGTCTAGTTCTTCCCACAAGGGTTTGGTAACAGGTATTTAGGCTGAACCTTCCATCAGGGTTATAGTGGCAACTTGGTTTTTCTTCTTCCTTCTCTTTTTTATTTTTTCCTTATTAAACCAACATCGTTGGCTGGCTGGCTTGGAAAATGATAGGTTCATCTGTATCAGCTTCATATCCTGATTTCGTTCCGGATGGCCGTTCGCTCATTTCCAGATCAGAAATGTGTTGAAATGCTTTAGATACGTTTTCGTCACTCATATTGTGGACTAAAAAAGTCGTTAAAAACAATACTTTCAAAAATTATTTATATATGTCTAAATTTATATCGTACAAACCATTATCCAATAATATTAGTAGTTATATATAGTCTTTATATGGGTATGTTTTAATAATTAAAATAATATATTAATAATTTACTTAACATAAATTCTACACCATATGTGTTTACATATATATTTATTATATATACTAATATATACTATTACTAATTTAAAGAAATTAATTATAATATAAATCTAGATGAGGAACTCAAATGTTTTAAAAACATAATTATGATTTATATTATAAAAGGGTTAATGTAGATATGGATGAGGTATGCATCTCATCAAAGTAACTTGTGTCAGTTTTTTTTAAATACCACCTAGCAGTCAAAAATCATTGTTACCGACACCTCTAGGTTGCAAGTTTGACATCCGTTAGAAATGGATAATTATCATGAATTAAAGTATTATAAATATACGGGTAGCAGCTATATAGATGGCTCTATATATAGAGTACTTAATAGAGGGGAAAATTATATATAATAGTATTGTGAAGAAAAATACACAAAGTATAAGATAATATACATAGGGAGAAGAGTTAAAGTTTTATTGTGATCCACAAAAGATGTGGTTCGTAACACATGGGTTATTTTATATTAGAGTAAACTGTTATTTTGGTATTTGAGGTTTGGTCACTATTGCCACTTTAGTCTAAAACTCAAACTTGTTGAATCTGGTTCTTGTGGTTTCAATTTTGTTGTCATTTTGGTCCAAAAGCAAAGTCAGCTCAGATTTCTCAAAAAAAATCCCAGTTTTTTGTTATTTTCCTTAGGGGCAAAATGGTCATTATAATTTTTATTATAATACATTATTAGTTAAAATAACAAAATTAAATAATCCCTATAAAAGCAGCAGACTTAACATCTTCCGCCAAACCAAAACCCTAATCCATCATCTTCTCCAAAGTCCACACCCTATTCTCCTGCAACCATCATCTTCTCCAACAAATCCCAACTGATCCGCATCCGGTTATGGCACAGCCGTGCTGATCCGCCCATCCGTTCCACATAACCCGACCGCAGTCGCACTCGCTTTGTTAATCAACCCAACCAAATGCTTATTCACCTTACCCACCAAAACCATCGACACAATCTCCATTGTGGTGGCTGTAGGTGGCAGGGGGAGGGGGCTTGCGATGGCTAGGATGGCGGGGGGTAGCTAGGTTTGCTTTCTTCGGTGAAGAACTCCATTCAAGCATATCTGAATTAGGGTGGTGGGGGAGGCGGTGGAGAACAAAGAGAGATAAAGAGGGGTAGAGAGAGGTTGTGGTGGGAGGTTGATGGCGGTGGGAGGTTGATAGTGATGGTGGGTGTGTGAGAGAGAGGGGGAAGAGAGAGATAGAGAGAAAAAAAGGAAGAGAGTGAACTGAAGAGTGGTGGGGGTGTTTATAAATTTTATATAAATATTATTTTAAATAATAATTAATAATTTGTTAAAATAATAATTGTAATGACCATTTCTTCCTTCACTAAACTGAGGAAAAGGACAAAAACCAGATTTTTTTTAAGAAATCTGAGCTGACTTTGCTTTTGGACCAATATGGCAACAAAATTGAAACACAGGGACCCATATTCAAAAGGTTTGAGTTTTGGAGTAAAGTGACAAAAGTGACCAAACCTTAGGGACCAAAATGGCAGTTTACTCTTTATATTAATTTCTAAACTTTATTGTTTAAGTTTAGGTATTAAAATAACACTTAACTAGCTTAAATCAGTGGCTCTGATACTACCTTCTGTCACAACCCCCGACCATACCCTTGACGGAAGCTGTGAGTAGTTACAAGTGGTACCGATGTTTATTAAATTTGTAGCGGAAAATCTCATCAGGATCGTAGTTAGGAAACTTTCAGAGTTTGTAAAACACCAAAGTTTAATATTAAATAACTCGGATAAAACCCATATTACAAATGAAGGTTTTTATAGGGATAAACCCTATTTGATAAAACAAAATTTCTTTTCCTTATTCTAGCAACATAGCCACTTTATTTAAGCCTTTAGTGCCTCATAGCATACTTCTTTTACTTTCACAGTAAATTACCTGAAGCGCGTTTAAAAACATTTTGTCAGCGAAAAATACTTGTGAGTTCATTCATTTGTATAAAAAGACACATTGTTATAATTTACAACATTAAGACTTTTTACATTTGTATCTATCAATTACTCAAATCAATATTTGTCACTCGATGGCAGTACCGATGTGACGGTGGTCATATTCACTCAATTGGCTAAGCCTGGGTTCCTAATAAAAACACAATGCAACATGTATTAGTGTATCAATCCAATTCAAACTTTAACGATAAGTCACGAGATCAAACCCCAACGTAGTTAACAAAGTATAGCCTTATACTGGCAGAACCTTGACATCCGTTGATGGGTTTCAAATCGATCAGACAAGGTATCGTACCGGTAATCAGGGTTAAAAACACTTACTACAGAGCAAGATAGGAAAATTTCAGGGTATCATGTATATAACAGAGAGAGCGAGAGAAGATATGGGCAGTTTGAAGACTACAATTACTATTATAGTTGAAGTATATGCTACTGAAGTTTATCAAGTTTGATTATTTCAACATTATTCTTTGTTATCCTCCTAGAATTTAGACAAGTATACTTTTATTATTATTTTATATATTATAATTAATTAAGCTACTTCACTCATGTATCGTTTATAACTTTTAAAATATAACGTTTTATAAAATGATGAATATGTCTGTAGAACGAGCATATTTTTATCTACATTTTGACCTAAGTTTCATTAAAAACGGAGTAAACTCAATTATACTATATTTTATTATTAATTATTAAATGGTTCCTATGTTCGTCTAGATACCTTATATTTCTAAAAGTCAACTTACTTGTAATCTACCCATTTAATAATATAAGTTTTATATAATCTATAAATGGAAATGTTACAAACTAATGCTGCCTAACTTGGTTACCAGTTAAATCCGCATGCTCCAACTTCCTCCCAGCAATCGCAGGTTTTCTATGCTCCTCGGTCTTTCAACAATAACCGAAGAGGTTGTGGCTCCCGTGGATCTTATCGAGGCAATTCTCGCAACAAAAACACTGCTCGCAATCGTGACACTAGCGGTTCACGTTAGTTTCATGGGGTTCTCCTCAAAACATGGTGTATGGTCACTACAACCGATGTGGAATTGGCCATTTACCATCTCAGTGCCAAAATCAGTCTTCTCAACCACGTACACAACCACTAGCTAACTATGCTAATCATTCAGATGTTGGCTCACAAAGGGGTTTTACTTGGCTTCCTGAAACCAGAGCTAATGATCATGTTGCCACAAACTTTGAGAGCCTCGACAACTCCGAGGCGTACTATGGTAATGATTCCCTCCTTGTTGAGTAGTTATATGTGACACTGAATAAAAAGAAGACATAAAGTCAAGTTACTAATATTAGACAAGATGAAAAAGATGACAAATGTGATGTACAAAGAAATATTTGGCGATTTATAGATTGCTTATATGTTTGTTACTTATATATTGTAATTACCAATGAGGTTGGTGTAATATACGAGATCTTAAACTAGTTGGAATAAATAAACACTAATAATCTTGGTGCTTATACAAAATATTTTGGGACAAGGGGTATGATGGTAATTGTTTAGTAGTATAGGGTTTGGTCGTAAAAATATAGAAAATTATGTGTGAGAGGGGTACTTAAACGTCATTAGCGTATTGATTTAAATGGATTAATCCATCTTCTTCTCTTATATTTAGGGATGACAATGGGCTGAGTATGGGTCGGGCATAGCTAATCTCATACCTATACTCGGTTGTAAAATCTTGTCTCATACCTGGCCCATTACTCGACAGGTATGAGACGGGTATTTACCAATTGGGTTCGGGTATACTTGGTGAGATTTTCATGTATATATATTTTTTATTTTTCTTTGTAATTTTATGTTTTAAAAACCAATATAATATATTAAATTGTGATTAATAACATAAATATCATAATCATCGCAATAATATTTGATATATTTAAAAATATAAATATATTATAAGATCAATCCTAAAAAATAATTTTTTATTTTATAGTATATAAATATAAATAATGTTATCAAAGTATATATTTAGAATAAAAAGTTTATTTTTCAAATAGTAAAGCTATAAGAATAAACATTACTTAACTATAACTAAAAGGAAAATAAATATATAACTTAAAAATTTTCGGGTATACATTGTGAGTAAACAGGTATATAGTTTCGGATAATTAGGTCGGTATCGTCTAATCTCATACCCGCAAAATATTTGATCCCAAATACTTCGGGTATACCGTCGAGCTCGATATTTTTGCAATCCCTACTTATATTTCTTCTTCTCAAAACAATACGTAACAATCGAAGAAAGTGACCAAATGTATCCAAATGTTAAGGCACCCACGTGTTCTTGGTAGCAACGATAGAAGGCAATTCCTGTGATTGGCAACAGAAATAATCAATATTTCATCAGAAATTCAGAACACCCTGGAAGATGCTTAGGACCAGATTACGTCCTTGATGCAAGAGGTACGGTTAGCAAGTATTGTCTTGAATTCCAGTTTTTGTTGGATCATTTTTTTAATTAGCCTTGAAATTCGATGCAAATGAGTTGAAAGATTCATTTTCTTCTTATGCTACAAAGTCTTCCCTAACAGTTGAGTATGACCCTATGGTGGTTGATGAAATGTCCCATAGTTTTAAAAAAGAGATTCAAGAAACAATGGGCGAATTGAATAATTGGAATGATATTCAAGAAACAACTGTTGTTGAGGTTTTAGAAACTCAAGAATTGTTTGGCAGAAATGATACAACTATGATGGTGAAGTTAATCCATTTAACTTTTTTGAAAGAATGATTAATGGGCTTCTAAAGACTGTCGGAGATGTCCTCACCTGGAGTTGCAACTACAATTTTGACACCTCAAAATATTACCATGAAAACTCAAAGCTACAAAGGGTTCTGTAGTGGTTTTAAAATCAAGGGAAGATTGGTTTCAACTGTGGATCTGTTGGTATTTGAATGGTGGTCAATGCAGATGAAAGTCAACAAGTTGGTGTTTAAGGGGTTTTAGATTAAGCTGTCAAAATGGAGAGTACTCCCAAAGAAAATCAATAAAGCACTTCTTTAGTTTTTGGTTGGATCTTCAAAAGAATGGGGAATAGGGTATGATGGTAATTGTTTAGTAGTATAGGGTTTCATTGTAAAAATAGGGAAAGTTGTGATGGGTACTAAGAGAACGTAATGCAAGCAGACGGAATCAGCTTTATTGCGTTCTCACTGCTGCTACAATACATCTTAATTTGTTACTTGAAAGCATTAGAAAGACTTTGTAAGACATTTAACCTCAGCTACATGTTTCTGTTGTAGTTAACCGTTTTATTGTTGAATCACTTGACTGGTTTGAGATACACCAATTTACAAGTAAACAGGTCGAATTTGTCATCTTCGAAAAAAATGCATATTAAACTTAGAGAGACCTTGATCATGCTTGCAGGTGCTCATTCTCAGTGGCAACCATTCTAATAAAACTGGATCGTTATTGATTGCAGGGTTTTATGGTCTTCTGTCACCTGTTATTTCATAATCCAATCTATGACTTAGAGTTTGTGCATTTGTTGGCGTGATTGAGATCTTCTGTACAAGACACATCCACTTACAAAGATAAAAATGAAGCCATATCATGAGCAGGGCTACCCTGTTCGATCTCATTGCCTCTGCAACCTTTGCCTTTAGTGCTTCTGGTGATTCTAGCAAGCGAAGAAGATCTCCTGTTACCCTTGCTTCTGACTCAACCTCCAGCTGTTCCAATGGTGGGTACTGATCCTCACCCGACATCTAAAATATTTACACGTCACACATATATTTAAAACATAATGATTTAACAAATTGTGTCAGTTTTTCTGAACCATTATCAAAAGCGCTTACAGCCCTTTTCTCTGTTGGAACAGAAGCCATTAACACATTACCAGTGTCACTACCAGGCGGGTGAGGATACATTAGTCCAAATGGCACCATCTGTTATTCCCAAAAATTAGTTACTATTTTAACCTTCAATAAAACAGAGACAGAGAATAGTAAAACAAACCTGTTGCTGCATACGACTAAGATGTTGTTGGTGATTCTGCGGCCGTTGGTGACATGTCGGAACCATTGGAATGTAAAAGTTTGATGCTGGTGCCCCAAATGAGGCTATCCAGGTATTACCACAAAATTAGTAATAAATAAGAAATCTCAGGTTTCAATCTAAAGCAGTTTTCAGTCTCCTTTAGAAAGTGTTTAAAAATGTGATTATGGGAGATTGCTTGGGGAGGAATGAGAGTAAGCTGAGGTTGACCATCAAACGTGTGTTGACCTAAACCATATGGGAACATCAAACGGCTAGACAACTCAAGTCCATGGGAAATGATTCATTTGACAAATTATTATCTGCAAGTGACAAAATTCTCAACGAGCTTGGTAAAAAGGTCACAAAGAACTTGAAATCACTTTGCATAGCCTCCCTTATAATGGCTGATGAAGAGGTTTGTGAGCTTATGCTAAGATCTGATGAATCCATAATGGCAGATTCAGATAAATTAACACCATTTAGCAATAGTGTTTGAACCTTTTGCAACTTTCCTAGGGATATTGGAAGCTTTTTAAGCTTGTAGCAGTAACTCAGATCAATGTGGACAAGTTGAACACACTGCTCGACTGATTCACACACCTCCATCAAACTTATTCACCTTCTAACTATTAACTTATCAAGTGCAGGTAGTTCAAAAAAACCACCAACACTATGAAGCTGTTCACATAAACTCAGATTTAGAATCTTCAATGATCCAAGCAATGGTTCGTCTTTTGAGCATGATCCAACCAACTGGTGAAACAGAGATAAGTTAAAATAAGTACAACATGCATTTACTCAAGATGATCGCATGATAAGCGTTATCTTGTATGGCGATTCTAGTGTCATCAGTCATGTTAAGTGATTGAAATTTACACCAGACGATAGGATCTTAGTGTCTGTGAATCATCTGATTGTGATTACGTGTAATCCTAGGCAATTCTTGGGTTAAAATACTATTTTGTAATAACTTAATCATCACCATTTAAAGTTTATCCAAGTGATTATTAATTATTTGGAATCTCATACAAATATTTAAAATCTTACCTTTTGCTTCTTCGCAGGTGGTCGTGGGTCACTGTATGACATGTCAAAAGATTCAATATTGCTATAAGACATGTCCAGAGCAACCAGATTCTCCATTGGTTTGTTTAAGTGTATAGCCATTAAAGGGAACCCATGCATACATAACCATCTTAACTCATCTGGAAAATTCAGAAACCTATCATTTAATTGTACGTAGTTGAGTTGAAGTAGCAGTAGATTATGCATGTTACTTAACGAGTTTGTTTTCAGCTCAAATGATCCATTAAATTTCTTTTCATCAAGTATTTTCATGTCGAGGGCAAGGCCTAGCAGATTTCCTTTATCCTACGAAGAAATGGATTGCAAACAAAATTATAGAGGTTGTATACATGTATATAGGCAATTAAAAATACTCTAAACATGCATAACTACTAAAACTCATGAGGTCTTACTTTTTTCATTTTCATTACTTTGAATGACTCCTCGTGACGCCATAATCTACTACGCTTCCATGGCTTCTCAGGATATTCTTGACACACCAGATCTCTTCCCATCTCTTGAATCAGTGAATGCATGATCAACTCGTTTTCCCATCCAATACTAAGAAGGCATCTGTTAATGAGATTCCTCATCCCGTGTGTTGTCTTTATACCACATGCTTCTAGTACTGTTTTAGTCAAATCTGCATCTGTTCCAACAAAAAAACAGGCAATATGCTTAAACAATTCCTTATCATTTCCGAATGACAGAGAGTCAAAGCTCATCCGCAAGACATTTTTTATGTCGGGATGTGGTTCTTTATTTAGCACTCTTATGCAGTCTTCCCAATAGGTTACATCTTCCTTTTGTAGAGAGCTGCCCAAAACTTGAAGAGCCAATGGAAGCCCATCACAATATTCCACAAGCTCTTTTGAGACCTTTTCATAACCTTTTTCGGGCATACGGCTATTGAATGCATGTATGCATAAAAGCTCCAGTGATGTGTATTCACCTAGCCCCTTAAGTATGATCTTTATGTGATTGGGTTGAACTTGTGGGTTGTTTAATGAACACTTTTCTGTGAAAGATGAATCCTTGGTTGTAACTATGATTTTGCTACCTGGATATAAACCTTTGTTTCCAAGTAAATCATCCAACTGCTTGAGATTGCCGATATCATCGAGCACGATAAACACCTTTTTAGAGACATCGTTAACTTGTAGTGGAGTTCTTTTTGAAATGACTTTGTGAAGCTGCTTTTGTAAATTAGGCAACTCATAAGAGTGGTCATTGCACTTTGTATTGATACTTTCAATAAAGCTACTTTTGTGGAACTTAGAAGAGTGTAACTGGAAAACATATTTAGCCAAAGATGTTTTCCCAATCCCACCAATGCCTACAATTGTGAGAATGTCAGCTGTATGACAAGATCCATCTGTCAACCATGAATTTATGACATTGATGTAATAGTCCATCCCAATAAGGAGTGATGGGGTATCACGTAAAGGTACAACTAATCTACGACGAATGTCCGCAACAACTTCTTCAATAAACTCTGTTTCGTTCCTACAAATTGACTTGAATGAGAAAATGTATCGCAATTAAACAATGCAAACCCAAGGATTACACATCTTTTCGTTTTAGATCAACAACATCTCTTTAGGTGTATTTTCATCTATTATAAACTGTGTCTTTTCCTCAGCTTCTTTTTTAACATTAAGCTACAAGGTTTTGCAAAATGACTAGTAAATTTAGGTGTATTACTAAAAGGATTTTTATAGAATGGAGAACATACTTGTCTTTTGCATCCTTCCCTTTTAAACCAGCAACTTCTGTGAGTGCCATTCTCCATAACGCAATCTTTTGAGCCCATTCACTTCTTTTCTCCACATCTGTTTCTTTCTCCATCCTCTGTTTATGCTTTGCTATTGCTTCCCCGAAGCTGTTTTGTTGCTTTCTAACATCAGTTGGCTCCACATCATAGAAGATGGGGATGACAAATTGGTTAAACTTCTTCTGTTGCTCTAGGATTAATACCAATTCATCTAGGCACCATGTTGAAGAAGCATAATTCTTGGACATTACGATAACAGAAGCCCTGGATGATTGAATCGCACTCTCCAGTTCGGGTTTAAGTGGTTCTCCGGTTTCAATCTCTTCGTCATCCAGAAATGTGTCGTAATTGGCCTCCACTAGGGCTTTGTAGAGGTGAGTGGTGAAACGATTACGAGTGTCAACACCTCTAAAGCTTAAAAATACGTCATATCTATGAATATGATCATGTGTTGAAGATGAAGAAGAGGATCCTGGTAAAACTTCATGTTCAGTGAGAACAACCATTGAGGCTATGAATTACTGGAAGGTTTAAGTGAAGAGGTGAAAATATATATATTTTTTATTAAATAGGGCGGTTTACTTAGAAGAAGAGAGAACTTAAGAGGAACTGAAAAAAGGGTACAAGAACTGAAAAAAAGGAAAGACAACTAAGCTGTGAAAGAGAAGTGAAAGAGAAGTGTGAAAGGCTTTAAAGTATAAGTCCACATATACATTCCTTTGGTACAACTGTTGTGTAAATTGCCTGGAAGTTACAATCTTGGATGTGAAAATAATACAACTTTTATAATTATATTTTGTTATAATAGTTTAATGTTTTTACGTCTTTAAAATTTGTAGTTATTATTTATTAATTAATAGTATATAATAAAAACTAGAAAACTAAAGATATTGGTAAATATAAGTTTATACTGTAAGGAAAGTTACTTTATACATTACGTTTATTTATACACGCTAAGTGTTAGTTTGAAATCCGGACGAAGAAAGGACAAGAGGTAGCAATGGAAGTGCTTAGGTGGATTGCTTTGGAGGTGGAAGGTGGTGGATAAGGCCCTATGGTGGATTGCTTTGAAATCCAATGAACGCTTGTCTTCCCATTGGTATGTGTTGTGTTACTGTATATTTGTATGTGTATGTGTCGTAACAAATCAAAGGACTATGATACGTAGCTATGAACCTGGTCGCAACGTAGTGGGTGTAACATCTCGTTTTTTAAAGAGAAAATATATACTTTTTTTTGTTTTTTTAAAGAGAAGCCTATAAAGATAACATGTTGTCTCTATAGGGCTTAAATGTTTTTTTTAAAGAAAAAAATATAGAGAGGACATTTCATCGTTATAGGGCTTATAGAGTTTTCATTGTTATTTATTTTAAACGTAGAAAGACGACATGTACTCTTTATAGGGCTTAAGCATTTTTTTAAAACATTAATTAGTGCTAATTAAATAGATTAATCATTCCCTTAGAGAATGTCGATTTGTCTTTCCAAGGTTTTGACTCATCTAATCATGGCCTCCGCCAGGTAAGGGAAAAGGTTGTTTTTTTTTTCATTCTTCTGGTGTCGAAGTTCCTTCCCCTGGACCAAGATCACCTTGGTCTGTAAAGTGGGTTATGGTACTTCTAAGGGTTTAAAAACAGTAGCAGGTGAGTTTCCGGGGAAACCGGTTGATGTGTCAAGCCGTAATGTTGCCCATCCCGAAGTGGAATCCCTTTTTATTATTATAAGCGTCAGGTGCCTGATTGAAATCTTATTCACGGATTGCGTCTTGTGTTTCCTGAGGTTTGTGAAGATTTTTTTTATCAAAGCTACTCCACCTGAAGAGCGGGAGTATGTGGACGGTTTGGACTATGTGAACAACAGAACCAAGACCATCACCGGTTAGGAAAGATAACTTGCTTAGAGGAATCACACCCTCAACCTCCGGCGCAACCTCGAGATTGGATGCTGTCAGAAAGGGAAGTCAAACCTCGGAGAAAATCCTTAGCAAAACGGGCGTTGACAGCTGCAAATTGACAGCTGATCAACAGCCGGATCACAGCAAATCAACAGCCGATTGCTAGCAAATCAACAACCGGATCTTATGCACCATTTCCTTTTTATGTTCCTTTGTAAAGTTATAAATCCCTGCATTTGTAATCAAACCATATAACACCCAATTATGAATGAATAGCCTTGTTCGGTAATCCACTCTGAAACTCTGATTTTAACATGGTATCAGAGCGGGTTATTTAGCTTGCTCATCATCTACCTAAAACACAACCGAGCCACAACCGAGTCACCATGTCCGGAGACGGTAACTCGAGTAATGATCTCACCTTACAACTAGCCAACCTTCTCAAAAATTCCCAGTCAAAAAGCCCCAAAATGTCCGATAGTTTACAGATAAATCTGAAACTAAATGGCCAGAATTATCCCCTATGGACCCGAATGATTCGAGTGGCCATAGGCGGAAAATCAAAAACCCTGCTGCAACATTTAACCACAAATTCCCCAGACCAAAATCATGAAACTTACGATCAATGGGAGCAAGATGACCTAATCGTTTTTTCATGGTTAATTCAAAATATTGAACCTGTTCTTGCGGGTAACCTCACCGAGTTTCCCACAGCGAAATCGCTGTGGGATGCCTTGGTAGTTACATACAGCAGTGGACGGACAAGCTCCAAACCTTTAATCTTCATGTCAAAGCGAATGACATCAAACAGAACAATACTTCTCTCGAAGAATTGTGGATCACCCTCCAAGGCGTATGGGGAGAAATCGACCGCATTGATCCGAATCCGATGACTTGTTCAACGGATATTCAAACATACTCCAGAATCCGAACTGAGCAAAAACTCTTCCAGTTCTTAAATGCCCTTGACCGGAAGTATGACCCTATAAAGAGGGAAATACTCCGGTCGGAACCACTTCCGACTGCAGAAGCCGCATATGCCACTGTTCGCAAGGAGGCCGCTCACCAAAAACTTCTCGGAACACCTCTCAATGACGCACAGGGCATCGCAGCAGTCTAATAGCCACAGAAATAGAAGGGGCAGGACTTGCATCGAAAGGGCTCCGACGGTTTGACGGAAGAAGAACTGGATCCGTAAGCAGAGATGACAAAACTCATCTCAAATGTGACCATTGTGGTATGACTAAGCATACCAAGGAGCAATGTTTCAGACTCGTCGGATATCCCGATTGGTGGTCTGACAAGAAGGGCACAAAGGCCACTGCTCACGAGAAAGGAAAGTCACCCAGCACCGGCAACCGAGAGGTTCCAGGAGATGGAAGCCGGAGTAGGGTGGGTTTCGGCGGAGTGGCAGACGCTACAGGCGAAGGAGATGGAGGGTTAGGTAACAGAGGAAAGGATGAAGAAGAAGGTAACTGGGCGGATAACTGGGCGGATAAACCTAACCCGTGGGTTTATAACCCAAATGTGAATATGTCACATTTGGTCCCTGGAAATTATGGGAATGCTAATATGGCCCAAAAACATCATGAAAAACAAAAACGATGGATATTCGATTGTGGCGCAACCGACACAATGACTTATGAGTCATCGGATATTATCTCAACAACTAAACCAATAAGAACACATATTCAAACTGCAAACGGAGGGATAATGGATGTAAAATCGGGAGGGACGATTGAGATTTCACCCACAATAAAAATCTCTAATTGTCTTTATGTTCCCTCGTTGTCACATAAACTGCTTTCCATTAGCCACGTCACTAAAGAACTCAACTGTATTGTTCTAATGTACCCTACGTTTTGCATTTTACATGATATCAGGACGGGAGCGATCATTGGGCGTGGCACTGAAAGTCAAGGGTTATATTATGTGGACGAAGTAACTCAAATGGTGCTGTGATGTTAACTCATGGTACATCGGAACGAGAAGCATGGCTGTGGCACCGAAGATTAGGTCATCCCTCTACAAGTTATTTACATATTTTATTTCCAAAACTATTTCCAGTTAATTCCTTGTCAAATTGTGAAACATGCGTTTTAGCAAAGAGCCACAGGAAAACTTTTAAGCCCAATAACACTAAGGTTGCTTTACCATTTTCATTAATTCATTCTGATGTGTGGGGTCCTGCCCCCGTTCTTGGGGGCAAAACCTTCGCTACTTTGTGATGTTCGTTGATGATTGTACCCGAATGACCTGGGTTTATTTTTTAAAAACAAATCCGAAGTCTTTGAAAAATTCACTATGTTCTACGCCATGATCCAAACCCAATTTCAAACAAACATCCAAATCTTCCGATCCGATAATAGCGGTGAGTTTGTTAATACATCCTTTAAATTGTTTTTTCAAAACAAAGGAATAATCCACCAAACCACATGCCCAAACACCCCAGAACAAAACGGTGTCGCTGAAAGGAAAAATCGCATTTTTGCTGGAAATGACACGAGCCCTCCTAATTGAATCCCAGGTCCCGAAACATTTTTGGCCTGAAGCCCTTGCTACTGCTACCTATCTTCTCAACCGACTCCCAACAAAAATCCTAAAACTTAACACTCCGTTACACACCCTTTCAAATTTTTCAAACTTCCCTCAGTCCTTACCCTTCAACCACGAATCTTTGGATGTACCGCTTTTGTTCACATACCTAAATCAGATCGAACCAAACTTGACCCCTGTGCTGAAAAATGTGTCTTTGTTGGGTATGGAATGAATCAAAAAGGATACAGATGTTATAACCCAAAGACACGTCATATGTTCACCACAATAAACTGTGACTTTCTTGAAACCGAGTATTACTATTCCCAACTCAGTGGTCAGGGGGAGAAGGAATGTTCAGACACACTAAGTTGGTTGAAATATGTTCCCTATGTACCAACTACAGAGTCACCAGAATTCAATTTCAGTGCCACTGAAGGCCCTAATGTTCCTCCTAACCTGGTATCCGAGGTAAGTAATACTCACCCTATTCAGTCTGGTGATACTTTTGGAGTTTCTAATGACCCCGAAGATACCAATACTTCTAACCATGCAACTGCCACAGAACAAGCTGAAAGTTTACAGGCAGATGAATCCATACAAGAAGAATCCACACAAGAAGAAACACCATCAAGATATGTGTTACCCCCTAGAACAAACAGAGGGGTTCCTCCGAAACGGTATTCTCCTGGAAAAGAGCCAAGGAGGTCTAGTTATCCTATAGCTAATGTAGCTAATGGAAATCTCACTAAGGAAGCCAAAGCGTTTATCTCATCTGTTTATTCTGAGGAAACTCCTACAAACGTAGATCAAGCCTTAAAGTCTAAACATTGGAAGGAAGCAATGAAAACAGAAATGGAAGCCTTAATCAAGAACAACACTTGGGAAAAGTGTACTCTTCCGTCGGGAAAGAAATCCGTGGGGTGTCGTTGGGTCTATACGATTAAGTATAAACCAGACGGTACAATTGAGAGATATAAAGCCCGACTGGTAGCAAAAGGGTATACCCAGACACATGGGATTGATTACGCTGAAACGTTTTCCCCAGTTGCAAAAATGAACACAATTAGGGTTCTTTTTTCGATAGCCGCAAATGAAGGGTGGCCACTTCAACAGTTTGATGTAAAAAATGCATTTCTACACGGGGATCTAGATGAAGAGGTATTCATGGATGCTCCTCCAGGATTCACAAAAGATTTCAGATCCGGAGAAGTTTGCCGTCTGAAGAAATCTCTTTATGGTTTGAAGCAATCTCCCCGGGCTTGGTTTGGCAGATTTACCATAGCTATGAAAAAATTTGGATATAAACAAAGTAACGCCGATCATACTTTGTTTCTCAAAAAAAGAGGAAAATTCGTAACCTGTCTAATTATCTATGTAGATGATATGATCATTACAGGGAATGATAAAGAAGAAATGGGAAAACTAAAAGAAAACTTGTTTGCCGAATTTGAAATGAAAGACTTGGGCAGGCTGAAGTATTTCCTCGGAATTGAAGTACTAAGGTCAAAACAAGGAATTTTCATTAGTCAAAAGAAGTATATCTTAGACCTGTTGGCAGAGATTGGAATGATAGATTGCAAACCAGCAGACACTCCTATGAGTGTAAACCAAAAACTCTATATGGAGGAAGGAGCAAAGTTAGCAAACAAAGAGAGATATCAACGGCTGGTGGGAAAACTAATATATCTCTCACATACTCGCCCAGACATTGCATATGCTGTAGGGGTGGTAAGTCAGTTCATGCACCAACCTCAAGAATCACATATGGAAGCAGTTTGGAGAATTATTAGATACCTCAAAGGAACAGTGGGTCATGGAGTCATGTTTCAATCACATGGAAACCTAAATGTTCAAATCTATACTGATGCAGACTGGGCATGAGATAAGGGAAGTCGGAGGTCAACAGCAGGCTACTTCGCTCTAGTTGGTGGGAATCTTGTCACTTGGAGAAGTAAAAAACAAAAGGTGGTTGCTCTCTCAAGTGCAGAGGCTGAATTTAGAGGTATAGCTCGAGGTCTAACAGAAGCCATGTGGATGCGAAGACTCTTAGCTGAGATTGGCTTTCCTTCAAGAGAAACAAGTAAGATTATGTGTGATAATGAAGCTGCAATTCAGATTTCAGAAAATCCAGTACAACATGATCGAACTAAACACGTAGAAGTTGATAGGAACTTCATCAAAGAAAAATTGAAAGATGGTACAATTAAACTACCGTTTGTTCGATCAAAAGATCAATTAGCAGACATACTAACAAAGGCTATCAGTGGGAGAGTCTTAGGCGAATGCTTAGACAAGTTGTGTATTGGAAACCCCACTACTCAACTTGAGGGGGAGTGTCAGAAAGGGAAGTCAAACCTCGGAGAAAATCCTTAGCAAAACGGGCGTTGACAGCTGCAAATTGACAGCTGATCAACAGCCGGATCACAGCAAATCAACAGCCGATTGCTAGCAAATCAACAACCGGATCTTATGCACCATTTCCTTTTTACGTTCCTTTGTAAAGTTATAAATCCCTGCATTTGTAATCAAACCATATAACACACAATTATGAATGAATAGCCTTGTTCGGTAATCCACTCTGAAACTCTGATTTTAACAGATGCCTCGTCAGGAATCCCTACCACCGGCTCTTGCACAACTAAGCCTTTCCCTCCAAGATAATTCCATTAAGCCTTTCCCTCCAATGCGTAAATTATTACACGCATAACCAACCTACTAATAGTTTTCAAAAACTTAAAAGCTATTTTGTGTGGAGTTTATTATCCCACAAGTCTTTTGGTATTTAACGAAATATATTTAATGTGTAATAAACTAAGTGAACACGTTTAAAGATATGGTTTTACCAATGAAAGAAAACTTAGAAAATATTTTCAAGAAATACAACCCGTTATTACTTGTGCCGCCGCATTTTAATTATTGTCTAAACATAATGGGGGTTGAAACTTAGAATATGATTTTTTTTATAATTTATTTTTTGTTTAACATGATATTTCATTTTAGGTTGTTTAGAGATTTGTCATCATTAGTTTAAATATTTATGTTTGGTAAATGAATTTCTAGATATTATATAAATTTGAAGATCCACATATGGTTATCAAAGTTGCACACTATGATTTTAACATTTATTGTTTTAAATGATTTGGATAGAGTCATTATTTTGGTATTATTTGTGAATATACAAGTTAAAAATTCTTAATATGTCCAAACATACTTAATGTTATTAATAAGAATCATGAAAAAGGATTTTCCACATATATTGTAATCATCTTTAACAATTTCCATTTGTTTGATTTTACTGTAATCATTGTTATTTTAACTTTTATATTTACTGGTGTTCACGAATCAGTGACATATACTAAAAGATTGAAAATTAATTGAATCTGGGTGTAAGTATTTTCTCTCTTTTGTTATATACAAAGTTTCTTTGACTAGATACTCGATCAAGGACATACACTTTTTCTGTTAAACCCCAGGTGGAATACCTTTTATTCCTTTAACTGAATTTGCTAGCTTGTTGGCCGTAAAAGTAAATAAAATATTAATGTGGATGGTAATTAATTGTTTTCATTAGTCATTGTTAATATATAGCATGCCAATACACTTTTACACAATTAGATATAAATGAGTACGTTATGTAATTCACCAGTATTCAAATTTCAAATAATATTTTGAAATACAAGTAATAAATGATCTCAGAACTTGAAAGAGATATATGTTTAAGTTTCAAAGTAAGTGTTCAAAATATATAAGATATTTTTGTGTTTGGTTATACCATGATAAGTTATTACATAAAGTATATGCATTTGCTTATTAGTGCTAAAAAGGTTTCTTATTTCATTAAGGCCAATTATAAGTTGTTTTTATATGATGACATGCTATAGGGTATGTATCGTATGATTTGTTGCTATCTATACCTTGTATTGCTATATGCTATCACTTCTTTTCATCGATAATACCGAATAGAACGACTAAACCAAAGTTGTGGTTTATTGTCATTCTCATGAAAAAGTAGATTTATGCTTCGATTTAACACCCAAGTGTCATACTCCTTGTATCTCATTATCAAGTATAAAAGATTTATTATGACTCGGACGTATAATTACTTCTCAATTGATATTATACGAAGAGAAGTTCATTTATAAGGGAAAATTGGATAAAAACAAATTTTGTTTGTCAAACCTCAAATATACTCCTGAAATAGCAATATCATTTAAAGGGTATGAACGGTTTGAAACGATAGTATATCTATATTTTCAAGAAAATAATGGAAAACCATAAAAATTGTATGGTTTTACTCTGATTCATGAAGTGAATATATATTGATCATTGTAATCATGGCATCATTGAAAAAATTGTAATGATGATCATATTAATAATTAGATTGACCATTAGAAGTGCAACAATCATCATGTTAATAAGAGATCAAACTATCAAAAATTATAAGATAGCCAACCTAATAATGAGATCGAATATCACTATTATAATGATAGTCATGATAAGATCGGCCACCAAAAGTGGTAAACTAGTGATTACATCACACGATGGTTTGAACTTTGAAGTTATAATACATTCTTTCATATCTTATGTTGTGTATTACATAGGTGCAGTAATGTATATACAATATCATAAACCATAAGCTTATCGATCATAATTATATGTTGGCGTGACCGGTTAGAACACACCGAGCCAATGATGATATGAAACTTAATTAATAACCAAAAGCTTCTTCATGATAATTAAACATGTCATAATTGCTCTAAACAAAACTTAATTATTTACCAACCAAAGTAGGGTGTGAATCCCTAAAATATTATGGAATGAACAAAGTATGAATATATCCAAACATGATACAGTTTAGTGTTTTAAATTGATGCATCGTCTAAATGGTCATCAAATTTACAACTTGAAGTTGTGTGTAGCTTAGCTAATGAGATAGCAAGCATATTATTTCAGATTATCATATTTATGGTGGTTATAACATTGAATTTAAGTTCCTTGTTACTAATGATTATTGGAATAAGTATTGAACTTTCTAAATGCTTAAGACACAAATTGCTTTTGTTGAAGACGATGACCAACGTCTACAAATTGATTGCAAAGCCAATAATCAAGAGAGAAAAAATTCATATTTGAGCACATGTGATTTTACATGCGGTAGCATTATTTCACATCAAGCCAACATGTTGTAATAGTTTCTCCCCATTACAGTTGGTTTTGGTCAGGAACCAAATATTTCCCATCAAATTTTTTGTTATGCGGTATACATTGGAATTGATCCACCACAACGTATAAAGATTGAAACTCAAATAATGTTGGAATATATGTTGGGTGAAAATACTATTGATGATTACATACTTAGAGGAATTAACGAAAGATTTATTTATGGCTCGTTAGATCTTACTTTAAGTAATTAACATTCCCAACATTAGAGAGAGATTAATAGAAGTTGGAAAAGGAATGAGTATGCATGAATTATCATTGATCCTCAAACTAAATTAGGTGAACAAGAAGTTCAAAACATAATTCATTTATCTAGATCATAGAATTAATTACCAGACATGTTCAATGAACTAAAAACAGTGAGTAAGTAAGTCACAAGTCAACTGCTAATGCTCCAATTCAGATAAGTGTCCTAGAAGGACAAACCATATATAAATGAGTCTATTGCAGGCCTGAAGCGTGGTAGACTAGTCGATTCCAAGAAAATAAAATTCCTCACAAAATTGGAGCAAGTAATGAAGAAGATGATCAAGTCGAGGTTATAGCAAAAAAGGTCTCTTGAAGAGACATTAGACATGATGGTACCAAAAGAAACTTGGGAACCTGAAAACAAAGAGCTCTTAGTAAATTATATCATGTCAAGAAGTGTATGGAATTAAAACAAAATCGACGTCGTTATACATTTGTGTATATAGCGCTTAATATGATGAAATGACGAGATCATGATTTAAGATCTGCCTACGATGAAAACATATAAAGGATTGGCCAAAATGGAAAGGCGCAAATAAGGCAGATTTGAATTCTCTAATGAAATGGAAAGTTTCCGGACCAATAGTCCATACAACTAAAATTGTAAAATATGTTGGGTACAAATGGGTAATTTATGCGATTCATGTTAAATCAAATTAAGTGAAATAAGGCAAAACTGGTGGGACAAAGATTTTCGCAAAGACCCATGATTAATTATAAAGATACACGCTTTCTAGTGGTGGAGGCAAAGACTTTTCAATATTTTATTCGTCTGGTAATATAAAGAAAGAATTGATATGCGTCTTATGAATTTCGGGTATCACGTGATACTCAAAGTTTATATAAAAGTCCCTGAAGGATTTAAATGATCAAACTCATGTAAAGTAAGTTCTCGAGAACACCATGATTTGCATACATTAGGGGTATTATATATAGGATAAATATAATTACAACTCTTGTTGAGTTTACTAAAGCAGTCGAGTACTTAAAAGGTAATATTAAAACATCTTAAGAAAGTCAAGTACTTCAAAGGTAATATTAAAACATCTTAAGGATGAAATTCTTGTTCACCAATAAACATACATAGAAAACTTGTACCCGGTGATTATAATATCTCAATGTACAACGTATAAGCATGGTGTAATATGGATTTTATCAATAAGCAAGTGTTCAAGACATCTTTGTATATGATATAAAATCAATGAGAAAGTTTACGTGATGGAACTCCTAAAGAGTGTATGCACATACATAATTATTCTTTCACACCCGCTCATAGGCGGAAGCGCACGGTGTGATCTGATTGATTCTCATTGCATACAACATGAGTGAACATACTAAATGAATAAAACAAACTCCAAATGCCATTACTGATATAGTTTTCAAAATGCAACGTAGGTTGGGTATTCAGTTTACAAACAATGAAATGAGATTAAATTGTCAAAGTGTTACATAATCAAATGCAAGTTTTTAAATACTAAGGTTTTGACTCTTATATCACCGCAAGGAGGCGGTATATACTAGGCGAATCCTTCAAAATATGGCAATGGAGACTTGGTACTTGTTTTCTAGACTGAAACTCCTTGCATAGATCCACTAATTACCTGAAATACATGTTAAGTTGAAAATCAACTGCGAGTTCATGTGTTTTAACTATATGAGTTGAATCCATAAAATGTATGAAGTATTTGTATCAAAACCCGGTATGTAAAGCATCAATGAAATCATGAACATTAATGTTTTGCAAGGACATTAATATGTGTGACTTCATAGGAAGCATCTAAGAGTGGGGCTCGCCAACACCCGCTAGATCTAACCTTTGTACCGTGGTCTTAAACAAGATTGATGGTGCTTATGTTCACCTTATTCGCACAGGATCTAGTTATTCCATTCCCTAGCTTATCATACCATAGACATGTATCTCCCCCCGATAGTTGTAAAACAGTAAACATTGAAGATGAAAAGGGGGACATGAACTCAATGGTTTGCTTTCTACTTTCACTGACTAACTCAAATACTTTTCCTTGTGTTTGTATCACAACCTACAAATGCGTTAGGTTTTGTTAGACACTTTGGTCTCTGTAATGATTCATGTTAATGTATCTTGTCTTAAATATTTGTTAAGACTTGTTCAGTGTTTTGTTTCGTTTAGATGCATTTTTGTGCACGATGCCCACTGAGATGCGTTTTTGGTGTATGATGTCAGCTGAGGTATATTTCGGTGCATGATGTCAGCTGTAGTGTATCTTCGGTGTATGAGGTCAATATATATATTCCGTCATATATATATATATATATATATATATATATATATCCTTGCATCTCAAGTGTTGCATGCACGGGCCTAGCCCATTAGCTGTGCCTCGCATAGTCGGGTTCCACCCGTTTGCCTCGACGATACCATCTCGGATATGTTCCATATATGATTCTTCTTAATTATATATAATTACAAGATCGATGTGTCAGTTAAAATATTATATTTTAACTTGTATATTTGTATGCACCATTTTATATATCATTTATGATTATGATGAGTTTGTTAATAATAATCTATTTTTAACATGTCTGATATATATAATTATTCATGTGCATAGGTTTTATGGTTCACATGACCAAATGTTGAAATTGTTAAGTACTGTAACATCCGTAAAAAACCGGATTTACCAAACCCGCTTCGTTTATTAACCGAACAATCAGTTAAAAATTCCGTTGCGTATTTAATGCCCAAATTAATTTTAAACGATACATAATTAATAAGTATATTGGATTATAAAAGTTATATTTGAAAAAGTATTAAAAATAATGAAATAAAAATATATTGCTGCTGCCGGGTTTCGAACCCGGGTCAACCAGTATTCAGCAAAGCATTAACACACACACTTCCAACCCTCCGCCACTTGTGTTTTTTGTTCATTATTAGAAACAATTAATTCAAATACACAAACTCGAATTCAAACTGACGCGCCCAAATCGCAGTCATCGGAAATCCCGACGATTTCGCCGAGATTGGACGGTTTCTTCTGTTTTAACCGACGCATTAACCTTAACATCGGTTATAACCGATGTCCAGTCCGCGACATCAGTCATAACCGCCGGAGAAATTATTGACCGACGAATCAAGTCCGTAATCGGACTAAATTCATCGATGTCTTTCCCTATAAATGCACCCTCTAACCTCTGATAGCCTTTTTGCTCACGATCACACCCTTTCTCGACGTAATTTCACTCGCCGGAAATTTTCTGCAACTCGCCGGAAAACCGAACCCCTTCACCTCTGTGCCTTACTCTAAAAACAGAACACCTAGAGCCCATACCGAAGCCACCCACACTCACCTCAAGCTTCCTGAAGACCCTCTGCCGCAAAACACACGTCGCCGGAATAGCCTGCTATCATCGGAGTTGCGCCGGCGAAACAGAGGAGCTCTGTTCGGTATATCTTACACTTAATCTCTCTCGTTTTTATTAAACTCACATGTAGCTAATCACAACACACTAAAGAAACTGATTATTTTGTCAAAACAGTCGGACATCGATTCTGGTTAAGCTTAATGAAGAAGATGAAGTTTTCGGTATTATATATGTTTAATTTAAATCAATTTATATCTCGGGTTAGACACACAGTCCAGCGGTGGACTGTGTGCAAATAAACACGCATACGTCCCGAGTTCGATTCTTGACACACGCACTTTCACAGAAATAAAATGCCTTTTTTTTTGAGACCGAACCGGGTTAATTTCAGTAAGATGTTAAGTATAATAAAAATAAAGATTATTTACCAAGTTGGACGCACAGTCCAACGGTGGACTGTGTGCCAAACTAACCCACAGGTCCCGGGTTCGAGACCTGTGGCGAGCACTGAGCCGATGCATTAAAATCGTTTTTAAAATAAATGATTTTCGGATTAATTCAATTAGTATATAAATATAATTAAAAACAGAAATATTTCGGGTTAGACACGTAGCTCAGTTGGTAGAGCTACGTGCACGCGAACGGGAGGACTCGGGTTCGAGTCCTGCCCGGCGCATACATTTACACAATAAAACCGGTCAACAGGTCAACGGTCAACAAGTCAATGGTCAAAAAGTCAACATTTTTTTTATTATTTTTATTTATTTATTTTATTTAAAAATCAATTAAAAATACTTAAAAATAACATTTTTAAAGTTAGAAAATAGCTTTAAACTCACAAAAACATATCCAATAATCCTACTAAAATTGATTAATAAAATCCGCTTATTTACTGAACCATTATGTTATTATCTAGGTTAGTTTCACTCGTGGTTAAATCAAACTTCGTGCGCATTCAACATCATCAACCGAACGCACCCACTGTGAGTGAATCTTACAACTCCCCTTTTTAATTACACGTTTTGGGGTATGTCATGTGTCACTAAAATTAACTCGTTTATTTAAACTTGTGCCATACCATATTGTGATCTAAACTTAGAGTGTAAATATTGTTTGTAGTTATGTCTTTCATATTGTCAAGTTGTATGCAAATCATTCATTAGGCCCATCAGTTCGTAGAACAACGCATGCCTCAAAACTCATTCATTAGGCCCATCAGTTCCTCGTGAGAGACGGGTTGAGCAACGCGTACCTCAAAACAATTTATTATTGTATGTGTGTGCATTATCTGATATTAAGTGTTTTATGAATATGTTTACATCTATATTTACTCATATGTGGTTGTGCACTTTATTTTATAATCAATTCAATAAACTTGTTCAAATGCTTTTCATAGGATTCACTCGCCAACTTTTTGTTGATCCAAAAACCATTTTTACACATGATACAGGTGAACAGGATGAAGCAAGGAAAACATAGGAAATGCCTTAGAAGAAAACAATGAAGTCTAGAATGATGTTTAGGACATGATGAAATTAAGATTGTATGTTTCCCTTTAAATTGTAATAATGAATATGAAACGTTATAATAAATGTCATGAGCTTTGATGATAACCCAATCATGCCCCGATCACCTTTTCCGCTGCGGGTCGGGGTGTGACAGATTGGTATCAGAGCCATGACTATAGGGATATAGGATAGGTTATTAGACCCTTAGAGCCTATACTATAGTTGACTAGATTTTAATAGTCTATGTGGTTACATGCAAACTTATGATATTTATTTGTTTCATATTTGTTTATACTTACAGTCAAACATACATACTTACATACACATTCATCATACATATTTCAATGTTCACATATTCAAATCATCTTCATACTTTCGTTATTCAAAGATTTTGTCGCATTTTTCATTTTTCAAATCTCATCAAAGTGAGTTCTGCAACGGGCATGTAGTAACTGGAAGGGTACAAGTACCGGTAGTCGGAACGTCCTGTCTAGGTTGGCATTCGTATAAATCCAATATAACGGACCAGTTTGCCTACCTGGGGACTAACGATGAGAGTACGAAGGACCTATTAGGCCAAAGCATGCCACACCAAACGTCGTTCGAACTAACCCCACTTTGAGGTGTCACCGTGTCCACACCTGGTGTCACACCCTCAATTTCCACTTGCGGAGTTTTACCGCGAGGCGTGTGAACAAACCAGAATCTGAGACACTAGTACGTCGAACGACTCTATGTGATTTGATAATACGTTTTCCAAAATCATTTGTTTAACCATTCATTGTAGATTTTATATTATCCTAGTTAGTTTTCAATGTTTAGCGGAAGCATTAGTTTTTATGGTTGAGCGGAAGCATAAAAATAAGTAGAGAAACGGGCGCCAACACAAACGCCAAAACAAATGAAAAACCCAAAACAGTGTTTGTAAATGAGACTCGATAAAAGGTGTCTTGATCAATGCAAGTGAGTGCACCTAGAGCTCCTAGCATCCTGAGAAACATGTAAAGAAACAAGTGTCAACATTAAAGAAGAGTGAGTTCACAGGTTTTCATAAATTCGTTTGTTCGGTTATAAGTTTGTTTCACCCGTTATCCCTAACCCGGGATAACGATTTAGTTCCATTATTCTCAACCCGGAATAATACTGATAGTTCCATTATTCCTTACCCGGAATAATAATGATAGTTCCATTATTCCTTACCCGGAATAATAAAGTTGTTGGTTCCATTATCCCTAACCCGGGATAATGTTGTTGATTCATAATTAAGTTCAATGTTAATATATATAGGTAGCTAGCCTAAAGTTATGTCACGTAAGTGTTCGCGATCGAAGCTGACTGTTGTGCCTCCGTGTTGCCAGGCCTATCACTGACCATGGCGAAGTTAGGCCAAATTATTCACCCGTTGACCATACCAGGTCGGCTAGCGCGACTAGCTCGGATGGGGCTTGTCGGGCCCAGTAGTACTACTTATAATTTCCCCGCTATTTAAACCCAATACTAATGATCCGAGAGATTGTCGAGGACTTGTGTGATATAGCTGCTTAGTGACCATAACGTACATTAACATTAACTTAGTTACCGAATAGTTAAGTGGCGTTAATTTCGTATAACGTAAAGAGATAGAGTTGTAGAGTGTATACATGTTTCTCCCCCTGTTGTTTAAAACCGGATAAAATTAGGGGCCGTGAACTCACCTTTAGTTGCTCGGTTAGTGTAACACAGAAGTTGCAAATGATGGGACCGCTAATTGCGTCCTAACAAGTCAATTGATTTAGAGTTAGTGTGCGATCACACTGATACAAGTCTTACACATACTAACACACAATGCGGTTCATACAATGACAATTCCTAAAACTCAAATCATGCATGCAAGTATCATCATGCCAATATAGTGATCAAAACAACTTATCATGAACACAATCAATTCATACAACACTTTGGTACATACATTCGCAAGTTATCAAGTTTCAGCTTATATACTCATAATTAGGCTGTTTTCAAGGATTTTTATAAAATAGTTCCAATGTACCAAAAATTTCAATTATTTTACAGAAGGTAACAACTATACTGTAGAATTTTATATAAATTTTTCAAGTCCTAACACTTTACCAATTATTCGTAAATATTAATATGCTAGGCTGCAGTCAGATTCGTCGCTTTCTGACTGCAGTCCACGGAAGAATTCATTTAAAAATCACCGTTCGTCCAATTAACAAAATTCCAGTGGGAGTTTCCCGGAAATTTCCATATCTAGTTGCTTTACAAATTTCATGATTCGACTCCCTACAGATTATTAGATCCGACTCGATAAACAACTAACAAATTTTCAGAATTTTCACAGCTTCAGTTACTGAACTTAATTGGCCACTTAAAAATATCAAACGACTTCAGAAAAATATGAATCCAGCGCCATTAGAATCGTTTTTCAAAACTCTACGTTTTAGACTTCAGAAAATCCGTTTTTCGATAAGTAATAACCAAGTTACAGCCAGTTGAAGTTGGCTGTAAACACCATTCAGCATCCTGATTTCAGCATTTTATCGCAATCTAACACGCTTAAACAATCGATATGTTAATGTAAACGATCAAGAACAGATTTTTCCAGTCATATATCATCATATACATCATACTCATGCAAACCCTAATCATAACCTATAGTTTTTATCAAACAAAACACAGCCTAACGTTTCTTAATTCCGCTAATCATCATACTTGCAACCTAGCATAAATAAATCGGCTAACACATAATACTACATTCAAACATGATCAAGAGTTTATAAATCCACATATGATCTTGCAAACAATGATAAATCCTAACCTTTAACAATAAGATTAATGAACCGTGAGTGAGATGGGGAACCGATGATCAAAGAGAATCGCGACCGAGAAGGAGAATGGCGAGGGGAGGGCTGCCGCGATCAAGAGAGGTGTATCCAAGCTGTTTGCGATCAAGAAGGTGAATGAGGGGCTGCCGTCGGCTGTTTTCTCAACTAGGGTTTTGTGTTTTGTTTTTGTGAAGCAAGCTCATACATGTGTGTGTATATATAGCGCAAGGGATGAAAGGAAAAGGGAAGGGTTTACGGTTTGGGTACTCACGGCCGCAAGGGACTCGGGTGGGTTGGTTTGGGTCTAACACTTGGTCCTCAAGTTTGGTTAACTCCTTGAGTCGTAAGGTATTGAGGCCGGCTCGTGTCGCGGTTCGGTTCGATTCGTCTATATATTTACTATATATATTTCATAACTAAAACAAATCACGAAATCGAACATCACATAATGATTCACCAACTTATAAACGTTTAATACACATAGCACGTAATTCATTTGAAAAGTTCACGAAATTATCGTAATTATTTCGAGCGTGCAATTTAAGTCTCCGAATCAATTTAACGTAGGAACGAATAACCGTGAAGTAGTGCGTTTAAGATATCTGAAAAACCGGGATGTCACACCTGGACACATTCCGAATATCATACGTTATATACATATTTCTCGATTTTCTCCGGGATTTAGTGTACGTAACCAGGCTAACACATGCGAACCATATGAAAAACCCGGTATTCATGGGGCCCACATGATTACGAAGGTGAAGTATGGCGGCATGCAAGGCCCAATTACGAGCAAAAGCCCAAGACATCCTATGGATGTAGTAGATTTATTATGTTATATTTATTTTATGAATGTTCATATCCTAAATACAACCCATGATCCCAAAAACATCCAACTCATACTCTTGATATGTATTCCTTGTAGATGTCTTCTAGCCTCACAAGCCATACCCATCCAAGCTATCCCAATCACGCAAATAGCACCCAACTCAACTTACCCAAATAAGAAACCATACCTTGGACCTCACCCTCGATGTAACACCTGTTTTTATCACCATCCATCTACCTTACCTTGTCGACTATGTGCGAATTGTGGACGCTATGGTCATTTGAGCAAGGTTTGCCGCACCTCTCAAAACCAAATCTCTCCCCCTACTCAAAATATGATCCAAACATATCAACAACCTCAATACCCCATGTTACCATATGTTCGAGCTTGCTTTAATTGTGGCGACCCTACCCATTTCAGAAACACGTGCCCTCGATTGGTTAACATCATAAACACCCAAGCTCAAGCAAACCCAGTTAACCAAGCAAATCAAGGAAACCTAATCCCTAGGCCACCAGCAAGAGGAAGAGTTTTCAACATCAACGCCAATCCTGTTGAAGTTAATGACGGCTCAAACGAAACCACCCAACTAGTCCCCTTCACCAAAAATCAAGATTCGACTCCAACCGCTTAGTTTTATGTTTTTCTTTATGTTTTGAAGTCACATAGAACCAATCATAACTTACAGATAAAGCCAAATAAAATTTGACAAGAATATGGTGGATACGCCGCTGGTACTTCCTATATATAAGTATTCTTGTCAAAGGATCAGAGGAATTATCTGGCGGTTATGAGAAGTTCCATGTAGAAGTTAGTATTGTCTTGATTGAAGTTTGTTTTGTACTCACTGATTTAGCATTTATAGCATCTCATCATTTAAAGAAATTGGATTGTGTTCCATTTCTACATAGACTAACCTCTCCATCATAACAAACGAGAGAGGTATTGTCATCATTCAAACATGTATACTATCAGAATTAAGACTCAAGTTTTGGTTGTTGTGTTTGTTTTAGAGTCACATAGAACTAATCATAACTTGCGGATAAAGTCAATGAAAATTTGACAAGAATATGGTGGATACGCCGCTGGTACTTCCTATATATAAGTATTCTTGTCAAAGGATCAAAGGCATTATCAGGCGGTTATGAGAAGTTCCATGTAGGATTTAGTAATGTCTTGGTCGTAGTTTGTTCATCATACATTTCAACGTATATCAATTTCATCATTTAAAGAAGTTGAGCTATATCTCACTTCCACAAGGACTAACCTCTCCATCATAACAAACGAGAGAGGTACTGTCATCATTCAAACATGTATGCTATCAGAATTGAGACTCAAGTTTTGGCTGTTGTGTTTGTTTTAGAGTCACATAGAACTAATCATAACTTGCGGATAAAGTCAATGAAAATTTGACAAGAATATGGTGGATACGCCGCTGGTACTTCCTATATATAAGTATTTTTGTCAAAGGATCAGAGGCATTATCAGGCGGTTATGAGAAGTTCCATGTAGGATTTAGTAATGTCTTGGTCGTAGTTTGTTCATCATACATTTCAACGTATTTCAATTTCATCATTTAAAGAAGTTGAGCTATATCTCACTTCCACAAGGACTAACCTCTCCATCATAACAAACAAGAGAGGTACTGTCATCATTCAAACATGTAAGCTATCAGAATTGAGACTCAAGTTTTGGCTGTTGTTTTTGTTTTAGAGTCACATAGAACTAATCATAACTTGCGGATAAAGTCAATGAAAATTTGACAAGAATATGGTGGATACGGCGCTGGTACTTCCTATATATAAGTATTCTTGTCAAAGGATCAGAGGCATTATCAGGCGGTTATGAGAAGTTCCATGTAGGATTTAGTAATGTCTTGGTCGAAATTTGTTCATCATACATTTCAACGTATTTCAATTTCATCATTTAAAGAAGTTGAGCTATGTCTCACTTCCACAAGGACTAACCTCTCCATCACAACAAACGAGAGAGGTACTGTCACCATTCAAACATGTATGCTATCAGAATTAAGTTGATTGTGTTTATTTATGTATTAGAGTCACATAGAACTAATCATAACTTGCGGATAAAGCCAATGAAAATTTGACAAGAATATGGTGGATACGCCGCTGGTACTTCCTATATATAAGTATTCTTGCCAAAGGATCAGAGGCATTGTCAGGCGGTTATGAGAAGTTCCATGTAGGTTGTAGTATAAGAAGTTTTGTTTTAGGATATAACCTTATCTTTCCAAACATATCAAAACTCTTGCGCATGAAATCATGCTTAGTGAATCAACTCCGCTTATCAATATTTTTACCGTAGGCAACAAAAAGCGATTCCTGTAGCAGGGTACTCAACCCTTACAAGGAACGTTACCGCCTCAAACAAAAAAAAATTTAAACTCTTACTCTTTTTCTAAGTATGTAACTGTCAAACTAAACACCATCCTTTTTAGACAAATATGTCACTACTTAAATTTCGGGACGAAATTTCTAAAAAGTAGGGGATACTATAACATCCGTAAAAAACCGGATTTACCAAACCCGCTTCGTTTATTAACCGAACAATCAGTTAAAAATTCCGTTGCGTATTTAATGCCCAAATTAATTTTAAACGATACATAATTAATAAGTATATTGGATTTTAAATTTTATATTTGAAAAAGTATTAAAAATAATGAAATAAAAATATATTGCTGCTGCCGGGTTTCGAACCCGGGTCAACCAGTATTCAGCAAAGCATTAACACACACACTTCCAACACTCCGCCACTTGTGTTTCTTGTTCATTATTAGAAACAATTAATTCAAATACACAAACTCGAATTCAAACTGACGCGCCTAAATCGCAGTCGTCGGAAATCCCGACGATTTCGCCGAGATTGGACGGTTTCTTCTGTTTTAACCGACGCATTAACCTTAACATCGGTTATAACCGATGTCCAGTCCGCGACATCAGTCATAACCGCCGGAGAAATTATTGACCGACGAATCAAGTCCGTAATCGGACTAAATTCATCGATGTCTTTCCCTATAAATGCACCCTCTAACCTCTGATAGCCTTTTTGCTCACGATCACACCCTTTCTCGACGTAATTTCACTCGCCGGAAATTTTCTCGACGTAATCAAGTCCATGTAGGATTTAGTAATGTCTTGGTCGTAGTTTGTTCATCATACATTTCAACGTATTTCAATTTCATCATTTAAAGAAGTTGAGCTATATCTCACTTCCACAAGGACTAACCTCCCCATCATAACAAACGAGAGAGGTACTGTCATCATTCAAACATGTATGCTATCAGAATTGAGACTCAAGTTTTGGCTGTTGTTTTTGTTTTAGAGTCACATAGAACTAATCATAACTTGCGGATAAAGTCAATGAAAATTTGACAAGAATATGGTGGATACGGCGCTGGTACTTCCTATATATAAGTATTCTTGTCAAAGGATCAGAGGCATTATCAGGCGGTTATGAGAAGTTCCATGTAGGATTTAGTAATGTCTTGGTCGAAATTTGTTCATCATACATTTCAACGTATTTCAATTTCATCATTTAAAGAAGTTGAGCTATGTCTCACTTCCACAAGGACTAACCTCTCCATCACAACAAACGAGAGAGGTACTGTCACCATTCAAACATGTATGCTATCAGAATTAAGTTGATTGTGTTTATTTATGTATTAGAGTCACATAGAACTAATCATAACTTGCGGATAAAACCAATGAAAATTTGACAAGAATATGGTGGATACGCCGCTGGTACTTCCTATATATAAGTATTCTTGCCAAAGGATCAGAGGCATTATCAGGCGGTTATGAGAAGTTCCATGTAGGATTTAGTATTGTTTTGGTTGAAGTTTGTGTTATACTCACTGATTTAGCATTCATATCATCTCATTATTTAAAGAAATTGGATTGTGTTCCATTTTCTACATAGACTAACCTCTCCATCATAACAAACGAGAGAGGTACTGTCATCATTCGAACATGTATACTATCAGAATTAAGACTCAGATATTGGTTGTTGTGTTTATTTATGTATTAGAGTCACATAGAATTAATCATTGACGAGAATATGGTGGATACGCCGCTGGTACTTCCTATATATAAGTATCTTGCCAAAGGATCAGAGGCATTATCAGGCGGTTATGAGAAGTTCCATGTAGGATTTAGTATTGCCTTGGTTGAAATTTTTGTTACATTCACTGATTTAACATTCATATCATCTCATCATTTAAAGAAATTGGATGGTATTCTATTTCTACATAGACTAACCTCTCCATCATAACAAACGAGAGAGGTACTGTCATCACTCAAACATGTATACTATCAGAATTAAGAGTCAAGATTTGGTTGTTGTGTTTATTTATGTTTTAGAGTCACATAGGACTAATCATAACTTACTGATAAAAACAACGAGAATATGGTGGATACGCCGCTGGTACTTCCTATATATAAGTATTCTTGCCAAAGGATCAGAGGCATTGTCAGGCGGTTATGAGAAGTTCCATGTAGGATTTAGTAATTTCTTGGTTACAGTTTGTTTTTATACTCACTGATCTAGCATTTATATCATCTCATCATTTAAAGAAATTGGATTATGTCACCAATCAAACATGTATACTATCAGAATTAGGACTCAGACATTGGTTGCTGGTGTTTGTGTATGTTTAGAGTCGTATCATAGAACCAATGAACACAAGACCTTTCATACAATTTCAAGTTACTTCCAACATAAGGGGACAAGGGGACAAGAGTGTGGGTGGCTTGTGGCCCCCTACCTTGGCCGTCCATGGTGATGATGATGAGTAGTTAACTTAGTTAAGTTCTTAGTTAAGCATCTAGTTAGGATTAGGGGTTTAGTTATGGGGGTTTAGTGTATTAGGGGTATTTGTTGTATTTTGAGGTATAAAATCCCATGCACTAGTTTAATATTGTTAAACAATGTTAACTAGTTTATATTTTATGTCTACTTCGTGTTCAGTTGCTTAACGGGGCTAGGTTGGTTAACGAGTCCTTTAACAGAGGTTTAAGCAACTTGTAGTGATTTTAGGGATTTTCAAGCAAAACAATGTGTTTAATGATTTTAACTAGTTGTATGATGTTAAAATATTGTTAACTAGTTTATATGATGTGTCAGATTGTGTCAGGGTGCTCGTTTTGTTGTCGGTTCGTTAAAACGTTAACCTTCAAGACTTATGTGATATGATATGTTTTTGTGCCAACTTGATACTTTCAATATCTTTTAAGCAGTGTATGATGTTTAACACTATTTCTGCATATTATATAAGCTTGTATATGCTGAATTTTGCTGAATTGCTGTTTAGTGTATATTTTGGACAGTTTTTCAGTGCATTTTTGGAAAGTGTTAGCATTAATCCTTGCTTTCTCACATGGGGTTGAATATACATTTTGCATTGGACTCCCATCTAAGTCCTAAATCTACTGTTTAATTACGTACCGACACTGTGTTGCCATAGCTAGTCTACTAGTTGTTTCTGACGCACTGTTTTAAATTGTTTTTGAATGGTAACAACTAAACAAATAATATGCATCGTGTAACATATTCAGTGAGCTTTCTAGGTTTATGCAATGCAATTCACGCAGTTTAGTTGTTCAAAACACATAATTATATCATAATATTCACTGTTTAAATGTACAAAATTAACAAAAAGTGACAGTTGTCACACAATCCCCCCGTTAAAAAGAATCCGTCCTGAAATTCAAGCTAAGTCATCCGTTACAGGAGTCTTCTCAAACATGTAGGGTATTTGGCTTTGATTTGATCCTCGCGTTCGCAAGTATACTGGGTCCGTGTCTTGAGTTCCAACGAACTTTGACTAACTTGATACGACTTCTCCTAGTTTTCTGTCCATAACCTCAACAGGTTCTTCAGTAAATTGGAGCTTATCGTCTATATGAATTTCTTCCGCAGGGATGATAATTGTTTCTTGCGTTGGGCTCTTCTTGAGGTTTGACACATGAAAAGTGTCATGTACACTACTAAGTTCATCAGGTAATTTCAACTTGTAGGCAACGATCCTGTAACACCCTACTTATTATTAGATGGAATTAGTAAAACATTTAAGATTTGATTAAGTTGATATAATCAAAATTATTCACCAATTTCAGGTTAGATTGAAAATCTTAAGTACATAAATTATTCTTAAAACACTTTAACACTAGTTTGTTTCTTGGACAATGAAAAGTAAAGCGGGAAGCTAGAGATTCGGAAGTGTTCAGTTCTTCGTCAGCCTTGATCAACATCCTTATTATCATTTAGTTCACCTACAATACAAATTTTTTTTGTTTTAGTTATATAATTCATACTAAATAAACTAACATAACCGATCGTTAAACATGGCTTAATATAAGCAAACAAAAGTTCACTTCAGGATCCACCGTAAGCTACGGTAAGCTTAGGGTCAAGACCTTTTTGTCTTACGGCCAGAACCATCTGTCTTACGGTCATGACTTTTGAATCTATTAACAACAGCAGCCCACCGTAAGCTACGGTGGGCTACCGTAGCCTACGGTGGCGTGCTGCAGATTTCCCTTTTTGCCATTTTTGTCGTGAATTTCTCTTAAATCGCTTATGCGTTTAACTCCCGTTTCTTTCTACATGATCAAAACAAAATCCTCTACTATATACACTCATAATACAATATCCGGATTAATCATATGTTTAAATTCATAAGCTTTCGGCTTACTACTTATTTACGCAATTATTGACTCGTTTGTATTTTCTTGACAATTTATCACATTAAACCATATCCTTTAACCATATAAACATCTTATCAATGCACTCAAATCCTGGGAATGACTTTAGCGCATTTTATATTTCCGTCACTAAATTTATATTTAAAATTCCAATTTTACCCTTTTTCTAGGTTTGTATCCAATAATGGTTCATACGCCTCATAGCATATGTCTCAACTCCATTTCGACCTGTTTGATTACCATAATGATATCCATCGTTTTATATAACCAAACCTCTATTCTTTTATTTCTTGATCCGTTTGGTCATTTTAGCAAATTCCATCGCTTTACTCGACCAAATTAACATTTATCTTGTTATTTGACCTGTTTGATCGTTTTAGCGAATTTCACCGCTTTCATACAATCAAAACAACATCGTTCATATTATTCAATCCATTTTCTTAATTTAGCGAAATCCATCACTTTATTCATCTAAACCTTCATTTGTCAATCACTTTGACTTGTTTGATTAACTTAGCAAAATCCATCGCTTTTATTACAACTCAAACAATTCATAATTAGAGATTCTCTATTCGATTCATGTGCGTGAAATCCATCACTTATAAGTGAACCGAATATGCTTAGGCTTTATTCATATCTCAACATATATTACTACTAGTATTATAGATAAAATCTTTCAAAATAATTGGGTCACGTACCTTAGAGTTTTCCCTTCAAATGCGTGTCCGTTCCTACTTTGTCACTCGATGTTTCGTCCGACTTGCCTATAATATTTAGCCTGATTTATGGTTTAGAATTCACAGTATATATCATGTAGCTTGTCAAAAATCTCATTTACATGATTCTTTCGTATTTTCAACAATTTATAATCACTTAGGCATTACATCAAGCACCTTGTGGGCGAGATTTTCATACTATTAGTATCAAATCCATGATTTAGTTATTACTCACATTTTAACACCTCTTTCAAGTCTCTATGTCTAGAATGTGCAATTAATATCTAGAACCTAACATATTAACATCAAATACTAAAATCTCACTATCACAATTCATGTGTTGATCATATTCATCAAAACCCATTTAGCACAAGTATTGTTAATCATTCAAACACTTAAATCATAGCATTTGATCACTAAATGTTCATCAAGTGTTTATTCCTAGACTTATACACGTCTCAAATTCTGTCATGGCATTCACAATGAAACTCAATTTAGAACTTGTGGTGTTCATGTAATTTCATAATATCACCAAACATCAAAATTTGACATACCTTATGATCCCATTATTTAGATGATCGTTAATTTATGCTCATGCAGAATTTTAGGCTCCTAATTGATCCTAATTTGATGATCTTGGTTCAAAGAAGGGTTTTCTCCTTCTTTCTTTCTTTTTCGCCCAAAGCACATACATGAGTGTGTTTTTGGCTTTTAATTTATTTATTTTTATTAAATTTAGTTTCCTACTGCCAATTTCAGCCCCTCATGTTTTGTGTATTATGCAAAGACACTACCCAATCATTTTTATTAGATTTCCACAAGTAACTAATTTAATTTAGTAAATTAGTTGTGTGTGGGATATTTTACCATAGTGCCTAATATTACTATATATTTTATATAATTTAGGGACGTTACAAGTCCACTTCCTTTTAAAGAGGTTTTCCTCTAACTAAGTGAAATACCTGAATTATTTATATAATTTAATATTTTTAGGGTGTTACAAATTCACCCTCCTTAAAAGGTTTCGTCCTTGAAACACATATACTTACTGAAAAGCAGAGGGTAGAGTCGTCTCATTTCCTCTTCCGACTCCCAAGTGGTGTCTGATCCTTTCCGATACTCCCATTTGACCTTTACTTGATTGATTTCAATATTCCTTAACCCTTTGACATTTTGATCAATGATTTGAATCGGTTTAACTATATACTTAAGCCTGTCATCGATTTCAATGTCATTATAAGGTACATATGCTCCTTCGTCCGATAAAAATTTGCGAAGATGTGATACATGAAATACGTTATGTATTCCTCTTAACTCGTCCGGAAGTTCTAGTCGTTAAGCCACTTTGCCCACCCTATCAGTAATCTTAAATGGGGCAATAAATCGTGGACTCAATTTACCACTTTTCCTGAATCGTATGATTCCCTTCCACGGAGATACTTTAAGCATTACCCTATCACCTATTTGAAACTCGATTGGCCTTCGTCTTTTATCCGCATAGGACTTTTGTCGATTTTGAGCCGCTTTTAAATAAGCTCGAACCGTATCAATCTTTTCATTTGTGGCCTTAATAACATCTTTATCGGCGAGTTCTCTCGGTCCCACTTCGCCCCAACATATTGTAGTTCAACATTTTCGACCATAAAGCATTTCGTATGTACCATACCAATGCTCGACTGGTAGCTGTTATTGTAAGAGAATTCAACTAATGGTAGATAGGCATCCCAACTACCACCAGAATCAATAATACACACCCGAAGCATGTCTTCTAAGGTTTGAATCATTCGTTCGCTTTGTCCATCTATTTGGGGGTGGTATGCAGTACTGATTAATAGTTTGGTGCTCATCTGTTTTTGGAAATCACGCCAAAAGTTTGAAGTAAACCGGTATCTCTATCAGATACAATTGATACCGGTACTCCATGGCGTGCTATAATTTCATTCACATATACTTCCAACATCTTTTTCAGAGGTATAGGTCTCTCGAATTGGAATGAAGTAGGCGCTTTTTGTTAGTCTATCAACGACCACCCAAATGGCGTCAAATCCTCCACCGTTTTCAGTAGTTTTGTTAATAGATCCATGGTGATATTTTCCCATTTCCAAACTGGTATTTCTAACGGTTGGAGTTTGCCATAAGGTTTTTGATGCTCCGTTTTTACTTGTAAACAAGTTAAACACTTTTGACGTATTTTGCCACATCTCTCTTCATTCCAGGCCACCAATAATTCTGTTTTAAGTCCTTATACATTTTGCTCGCTCCTTGGTGTATCGAATAACGCGATTTATGAGCTTCATCAAGTAGAAGATCCTTGACACCACAAGCGTTCGGGATCCAAATTTTACCAAGCGGGTTTTCATTCCATTTTCTCCGTCTTCAATATCTCTCACCAAACCTTTGACACGTTCTTTTCTCCAATTTTCTTCTTTTATCGCTTCAGCTTACGCCATTCGGATTTGTTCGAGCAAACCCGAAGTTACCATAAGTTGCATCGACCGCACATGTATTAGTGTGTATTCATCTTTTCGGATTAGCGCATCCGCTACCACATTGCCCTTCCTGGATGGTAATGGATTTCACAATCATAATTTTCACCGTTTCTAGCCATCGTCTTTGTCTCATATTTAATTCTTTTTTATCAAAGAAATATTTCAAGCTCTTATGATCAATAAAAATAGTGCACTTCACCCGTATAAGTAGTGTCTCCAAAGTTTCAAGGCGAATAATACTGCCAGCCAGTTCGAGGTCGTGAGTTGGGTATTTCTTTTCATGCATCTTTAATTGTCTAGAGCATAGGCAATCACCCTTCCCGTTGCATGAGTACACACCCAAGGCCTAGGTGCGACACATCAGAATACACCACTAAGTCATCAGTGCCATCTGGTAAGGTTAATACCGGAGCACTTAACTTTTCCTTTAACATTTGAAATGCTTCTTCTTGTTCATCATTCCAGGCAAACTTTTCATTTTTGCGAGTTATCTTAGTTAACAGTGAAGCAATCTTGGAGAAATCCTGAATAATTTCCTATAATAACCCGCAAGCCCCAAAAAGCTTCTGATTTTCCGAAGGATTTTTCGAGGATTCCACTTCGACACCGCTTCAATCATGGACAGATTGACTAATATTCCGTCGACGCTGATGATATGCCCTAGGAATTGTACTTTTCGAAGACAAAAGGCACATTCGAAAATTTTGCGTAAAGCTTTTCTCTTCTCAATGTTTCTAATACCTCACGCAAATGACGTGCATGATCTGTTTCACTTTTTGAATATACTAAAATGTCATCAATAAACACTATTACTGATTTATCCAACATTGGCTTGCAAACCTGATTCATAAGGTCCATAAACGTTGCGGGTGCATTTGTTAACCCGAAGGACATCACTAGAAATTCATAGTGCTCGTACCTCGTATGGGATGCCGTTTTGGGTATAACTTCGTCTTTCACCCTCAGGATGATAACAGACCTTAAGTCAATTTTTGAAAACCAACTTGCACCATGAGGTTTTCATATTTCGAGGGTGTCATGAATTCTCTATACTCAGCACTCAACTTGTAATAGTACTAGATCTTTTGTTCTTCTGTTTGCACCAACTCGTCACAAAACCTCAATTTGTCAAGGAACACTCCCGTGATCTTATCTATTGTTTCGCCCTTATGTCTTAGTTGAATGAACTCTTCCTTATTTTGTTTATTACGGCTTTAGGACTATAATGTTTAAGAAATGGCATCTTAAACTCCTCCCATGTCATAATCTTCGTGGCCTCAACCCCTGGTTCCTTCTTAAGATTATCCCACCAATCTTTTCCTTGGCCTCTCAATTGCCCGGTCCCATAAGCTATGAAGTCGGTCTCATCACAATGAGTTTGTTCGAAGACTCCTTCCATATCGCTTATCCATCGTTGGCAGACTATGGGTCTACCTCTCCTTGTAGGTTGGGGTTTACATGCCATGAATTTGTCGTAAGGACACGTTTTCTTCTTTTTAGTCTTGTCCTTTTCTTATACAAGACTTCTTTTAATTCATTCATCCTTTATTCTACAACCGATAAGATTGTAGTTAGTAACCTATCCATAAATTGAGATAGGCTTGCTTCTAAAGCCTTTCCGACCTCCTCGGAAATCTTTTCTCGTCTCTCTTCTGTCATAAGAGACATGTATCTTCTCGGGTTGCTTCCGACATTTCTTTTGCTGAAATGTTCATAGTAATTTTGGTAAGCAACTTATTTAATAATTTCCATATTTTATATGGATATATACCCTATTTGTTTGATAACACCCATAGTATATCTTTCTTTTTCAGTTTAGTCAACTACATAGTTTGCCTTCGCTGTTTATATTTAGTGTATTTCCCGGGTTCGAGTGTATTAATACACCCCTTCCCATACACTTTAAATCACCTTTCTTTCTATTATTTCGTAAAAAAATTCAATTTATAACCGATTCTTACCGATGTCTTAATCAAACCTTGAACCGAACACTTTTTGTTTTTAACCTTGAGCTCTAATTACCAACTTGTAACACCCTACTTACTATTAGATGGAATTAGTAAAACATTTAAGATTTGATTAAGTTGATACAATCAAAAGTATTCACCAATTTCAGGTTAGATTGAAAATCTTAAGTACATAAATTATTCTTAAAACACTTTAACACTAGTTTGTTTCTTGGACAATGAAAAGTAAAGCGGAAGCTAGAGATTCGGAAGTGTTCGGTTCTTCGTCAGCCTTGATCAACATCCTTATTATCATTTAGTTCACCTACAATACAATTTTTTTTGTTTTAGTTATATAATTCCTACTAAATAAACAAACATAACCGATCGTTAAATATGGCTTAAATAAGCAAACAAAATTTCACTTCAGGACCCACCGTAAGCTACGGTGAGCTTACGGTCAAGACTTTTGTCTTACGGTCAGAACCATATGTCTTACGGCCATGACTTTTGAATTTATAACAGAAGCAGCCCATCGTAAGCTACGGTGGGCTACCATAGCCTAGGGTGGCGTGCTGCAGATTTTCCCTTTTTCCATTTTTGTCGTGAATTTCTCGTATCTCTTAAATCGCTTATGTGTTTAACCTCCCATTTCTTTCTACATGATCAAAGCAAAATCCTCTACTGTATACACTCATAATACAATATCCGGATTAACCATATGTTTAAATTCATAAGCCTTCGGCTTACTACTTATTTACGCAGTTATTGATCCGTTTGTATTTTCTTGACAATTATCATATTAAACCATATCCTTTAACCATATAATCATCTTTTCAATGCACTCAAATCCTGGGAATGACTTTAGCGCATTTTATATTTCCGTCATTAAATTTATGTTTAAAATTCCAATTTTACCTTTTTTCTAAGTTTGTATCCAATAAAGGTTCATACGCCAAACAAGTTTCTAAGTATCGAAATCTTAATTTTTGACATTGTAATAGTTTATATAACATATTAGGACATGTTTAATCCTGCCCAACTCGTCATTCCTGCTTAGAGCTAGTTTCGCAACCGAAAGTAAAACAGTTTGACTTCTACTTTGACTCTCGATTCTAACCTTGTTGGTCAAGATTGTAGCATGATTAAGGGTTTTTATATGATCATATTATTGTAGGTAATAATCCTTAGAGGTTATACCTTCTGATCAGATCATTTGTCAGGTCTATTGCAAAGTCCACACCTTATGCCATATAAATGCCCAAAATGCCCTTATAGCGCAAAAGAGGGTTTTAAAACCAAATGAACATGCAATCTGATTATGAAATTGATATTATAACATAATGAAATGTACTTTGGCATTTTGGACTTGTTATAGACCTATTCGACCACCCGATACCGCATATGCGCGTACGACTATTTTAAATAGCATTAAATATATATAAACTAGTTGAATCGGAACAACACCATTACAATTCAGTTCTAATCAGAATGTATGGTTATTTAACTCATATTATACAAGTCCTCACACTCGAAAGAGTATAAACCACATTCTATCTAGTCAACGCTTAATCTAGTGAACCTTACTTATCATTTAAGTTAGTCAAAGCTAATGATACGTGTAAGACCCATTAACATTCTAACGGATCATTGTTCCGTTCATTCTAGACTAGGAGCCTCTAGTAAATCACGTATGAGTTTAGATTGTTTTGATATACGATTGTGCTAAACACCTTTGATTTGTAAAGACTAGCACATGTAAAAACTCTTAGCCTATTTTCCTTTATACGGACTTGGGATACGACGACACTAGCCGCCTGGTCAGGTATTAAATCATCGACTAATGATGTCCAAAATTTAAACAACCAATGTTAATCTGTTTTGTTTGATAACTTAAAATTGGGGGTTAATACGACTGTGTCTTGAATATCCCGACACATTTAATTGCAAATGGCCACCACCTAAGCGCGCAGTGTAGGCATACACCTGACAGACGCTAAGATAATGAAAATGTGGTGTGTTTATTAATCATGTACCGACGTTTAGTTTCCGGTACCCATATGTATTGACAAGCATGTAAAACTGGTAAGAAGACATTATTTTACCCCAAGTTATTTTAAAATGATATACCAAATGATATCAAATACTTTTAGAAAAGATTTTCAAAAAGAGTCGGTTATTTGTATTTACTAGTGAAAACTGAAGCATTTTCAAAAGACTAAGCGACTTATATAGCAAATACGGAATAAGCTGGAACTGCCTGGTTTAGGCGTTTTGGAATTTGCAACTCCACGAAAGACCCTATTAGTCTCAAGTCATAATTTTACTTCATTCAGTCCGCTTGTGGATCTTTTAGTACAAACTGTCTCTATATTATTTTGAACTTTTGACTTTTAAGTTTGTACTTTTAATAATATAATTTAAATTCCTATCTTCCGCTATGCATTGTGATTACTGATATCAATCGACATGCATATACCCCAAGTCCAGGCCCACCGGAACATCAGGGTGCGACATAAGTTTATCTCAAACCCATAACAAACCCGTTGGGTTTCTAGCGGGTAAATACCCATCGGGTATCGCGTGTACCCGTAGGTTTTGGGAAAACCGTGAATTTAAAAAGATTACACATTGGGGTATACGTGGCAGAAATGGGAATCTAGATGGTTGTTTTCCATTCTGGCTATGGATGGTTGTTGTATGATAAAGAAGGCAAGAGCGTACGTATAGCATAAATGGAAAGCAAAACCTATGTTTCTCATTGTGATTATAAGGGGTTGTTGTTTCACTGATGTAAGTATTGAACTTTCATGGCTTAATTGCAATAAAAAAATAAGGGGTCTCTTGGTGATGAGTATAGAGGCCCCATTAAGCAGTACTTATGCTTGTCTTTGCTCAAGAATGGTACATCAACCCTTGTAATATTATGTCAGCCCTCTAGGTCAATTTTCATTAGCTTGTTGTCAAAATTTGGAGCTGGTTTAAAGACGAAAATTAGAGTATTCTTTCCTCTGATTGTTCAACCTAATTTTCAGTAAAGTATGATACTACTACGATTTCTTAAAAGATTACGTGTTGATCACAGATTTTAGTTGATATATTTTTCAACTATGATGGTGAAGGTAATCCATTTAACTTTTTTGAAAGATGAAAGTCAACAAGTTGGTGTTTAAGGGGTTTTAGATTAAGCTGTCCAAATGGAGAGTACTCCCTAATAGATTAATGTTGACTTGGCATAAAATAGTTTTGTCAAGTCTTGACCAAGTAATATGAAGTGGAGTAGTTGAGATCATGTGAACGTGCAACATGGGACTACATGGAAGACGTGGTACATGACAGCCTAGTTTTCAGCTTTTAGTTTCTCTTTCTTAAGTACTATATAAAAACAGTAGGGTAGTTTGTTTCAGCATGAGAGTTCCCTTTCAGTAGTTTGTTTCATTGTAATCGTTGATTTCATTGAGAGATAAAAATCCAGAAAATTGCCCCACTGTGAGTTTTACATAGCCAAATATATCTCTCATATCCAATATTTGGTATCAGAGCCTCAGGTTGTGTCGTGAGTATATGCCGAAGTATCTACGATTTAATCACATGGTTGTGTTTACAAATACTAATTCCAACGTCCCAAAGGAGGGAAATCTGATGTCGCTCCAATGTCCGATACTAACAGCCAGAACTACACAACTTGGGCAATAAAGATGGAAGCCATTTTAGATGCCCAAGGGTTATGGGATTCTGTCGACCCGCTAGCCGGGTTGGTTGTTGATGAGAAGAAGAGCAAGCTAGCATGAGCGTTCTTGTTCCAAGCTATACCGGAGGAAGTACTCTTACAAGTTGCAAAGAAGAAAAATACACAAGAGGTGTGGGAATCTTTGAAAGTAAGGTACCTTGGAGCTCATAGAGACAAGAAGGCCCGTCTTCATACCGTTGAACGAGTTCGAGGCGCTATGTATGAGAGATGGTGAAACCATTGATGATTATGCTGGAAAGTTGTCCGGTATGATTTCCAAACACAACAGTCTTGGTGAAACTCTGGAAGACGATAAACTAGTACGAAACTGCTCGATACAGTTCCAGATAAGTTTGTCCAATTAGTAGCCTCGATTGAGCAATACTCAGACGTGGATACAATGCCTTTTGAAGAAGCTATTGGGCGTTTGAAGGCTTATGAAGACCGTCTGAAACTGAGAGATAATGCAGTGGTGGCTGAGAACACACTATTGCTTACCAAGGGTGATGGTAGACAAGAAAACAAATTCTCAGGTAGAGGAAGCTCATCCAGAGGATGAGGCCGAGGGTTATCCAATGAAAGGGGAGGAAGATGTGGGTCGAGGCCAGGGAACTAGGTCTCGAGGCCGGGGAACTGGTCGAGGAAGAGGTGGACGTTGGAATGGTCAACAACACCAAGATTCATGAAGCAACAACAGGAAGCCTAAAGATAAGAGAAAATTAAATGCTTTAATTGTGATCGCTATGGCCATTGTGCAACCGAATGTGACCAGCCCAAGAAGCAAGATCAAGAAGTTAACCTTGTTCAGGGGCAAGAAGAAGAACCAACGTTACTTCTAAGCATTCATGGTGAAGAAGAGGCTTCAATGGTGCTGCTCAATGAAGAAAAGGTCTTCCCAAGCAAGTACATGGAGAATGAAGGCAACATGAAGAATGTCTGGTATCTTGATAATGGGGCCAGTAATCATATGACTGGCCACATTAAAATGTTTGTTGAATTAAACAAGAGTGTAGTGGGTCAAGTTCGGTTTGGAGATGCCTTAAAAGTTGAGATACAAGGAAAAGGCACCATTTTATTTGACTGTAAAAATGGTGATCAGTTCTTGTTGCCTAATGTATACTACATACAGCATTATGTAGTAATGTTATTAGCCTCGGGCATATGACTGAGGATGGTTATGAAGTTGTAATGAAGCTAGATTATTTGAAGTTGCATGATGAAAAGGGTAAATTGGTCCTAAGGTACAACGTTCCCCAAACAGGCTTTATAAAATTGCTCTCACTGTTGGTAAGCAAGCATGTTTGACCATGAAGTTGGATGAGGAAGCATTGATTTGGCATGCTCGAATGGGTCATACAAACTTCAAAGAACTTGAAGAAATGGCCAAGAAGGGGTTAGTGGAAGGCATGCCCTGTATAAAACATCCAGGAAAAATTTGTGATGGTTTTCTGGTAGCCAAGAAAACCCGAAAACCATTTCCATCTGTGGCTGCATGGCGAGCTACAAATCCCCTGGTCTAATCCATGCAGACATTTGTGGTCTGATAACGCCACCCACCATTGGAGGTAAACAATACTTTTTGTTATTCGTTGATGATTTTACAAGATATATGTGGGTGTATTTATTGAAAACAAAGGATGAACCCTTTGTTACGCTCAAGATTTTCAAGGCACATGTTGAGAGACAAAATTGGGCAGAAGATAAAATTTTATGCACAAATAGAGGAGATGAGTTTAACTCCTTTTAATTCAATGAGTTTTGTCAATCAAAAGGAATTAGGCGTCATCTCACCGCACCTTACACACCACAGCAAAACGGTGTTGTAGAGCGTCGCAACAGAACTATCATGAACATGACCAGATCATTGCTCAAGGCTATGCATGTGCCAGATCCGTATTGGGGGAAGCCGTTCGACATTCAGTCTACTTTTGAATAGGGTTGGAACCAAAGCTCTTAAAGACTCAACACCATATGAAGCTTGGAGGGGTAAGAAACTGAAGCTTCATTATATTAGGGTTTTTTGTTGTGTTGCATATGTAAAGAAGATGGGTCCTTTCAGTAGAAACTAAGCGATCGTAGTGCGGCTCTTATTCACCTGGGTATAGAGGAAGGGAGCAAGGCATACAGGTTATATAACACTAAACAAAAAAGGGTTGTTATAACTCGTGATGTTGAATTCGAAGAAAAGTTGAGTTGGCCATGGCAAAAGTCCAAGAAAATAAGCCCATGTATGTACCAGTATGGGCTAATGTGACGGTTCAAGAAGTGGGCCCAACTTATGAACATGAAACTTCACATCAAGAGATGGCCTCCAATCCTAGTACGCCACAGCAGGTAGATGTATCATTACCTTTTCCTGATGTCCAGAAACTCCACATGGTAGTGTCAATCATACCTCAATGCCAAGTGCAGAAGAAACATCACATATTGGGGTCCAGTATGAAACAGCTTCTTTTGACCATACCCCCTTTAAGGGTTTTTGTACTTTAAATGATGTTTATTACAAGACTATACCCATTAAAGTAGATGAAGAATTTCTCTTAATAAATGATGGCCAAAGCCATACAAGGAGGCTTCCAATGATCCAAGATGGAGAGATGCAATGAAATTAGAATTACAATGCAATTGAGAAGAACAAAACCTGGTCTTTATTCAATTATCTCTAGGTTATAAGGTGATTGGATTAAGATGGGTTTTCATGTTAAAAAGGGATGCAGAAGGGATGGTTATGAAACACAAGGCAAGGTTGGTTGCAAGAGGTTTTGTGCAAAGAAAAGGAGAAGATTTGAAGATGCTTTTGCTCCGGTGGCACGACTAGAAACCATATGGTTAATCTTGGCTATGGCAACGAAAAGGGTTGGCTTGTTCATCATCTGGATGTCAAGTTAGCCTTCCTAAATGGGACCTTATGGAAGAAGTTTACATTTCACAGACGATTGGATATGAAGTCAAAAACAAGGAGCATCTCGTGTACAAGCTAAGCAAGGCCCTGTATGAGCGTCGGTAGGCTCCTAGAGCGTGGAATGCTAAACTCGACAAGGTGTTAAAAGGTATGGGTTTTATTCGTTGCATAAAAGAGCAAACAGTTAATATGATACGAAAGGCTAGGGAGATACTTATAGTTCGAATATATTTGATGACCTGATTGTGACTCGAAGTAATGAAGAAGCAATCAACAGGTTTAAAGACAAGATGAAGAAAACGTTTGACATGAGTGATCTTGGGAAGCTGACTTACTATTTGGGAATAGAAGTTGATGAGCATGATGGGTACACAATATTGATGCAGGCCAGATATGCAAAGAAGATTTTGGAGTTGGCTGGCATGTGGGACTGTAACCCAGCTAAGTTTCTAGTGGAGAAAAAATTGAACCTGACAAAAGAAGGAGAATGGGAAGATGTTGACCCTACTGCATACAGAAGACTTATCGGAAGTCTCAGGTACGTACTGCACACTAGACCTGATTTAGGTTATTCTGTTGGAATTTAGAGTAGGTACATGGAAAGGCCAAAGTCCAATCATTTTGCAGCATTAAAGCATGTTCTCAGGTATGTAAGGGGACAATCAACTTTGGCTTGAAGTATAAAAGGGGTGGAGATGGAAGTTTAATAGGCTACAGTGATAGTAGTCATGGAATGGATTTGGTTAATAGAAGAGGAACTATCTGGTACTGCGTTTTATTTTGCAGGAAATTTGTTTACTTGGTCATCTCAAAAACAACGTACTGTAGCACTATCTTCTTGCAAGGCAGAGTTCATGGCTGCCACAGAGGCAGCATGCCAGGCTCTATGGCTCAGAAGTTTGATTAGTGAGCTGACCGGAGAGAAGCGTGAGTTGGTAAAGTTGTTTGTCGATAATGAGTCCGCAATAGCTCTCATGAAAGATCCGCTTTTTCATGGTAGGAGCAAACACATAGATACCAAGTTCCACCTCATTTGAGAGTGTGTGGAACGGGAGCAAATTCGGGTTGAACATGTGAGTGGTGATCTTCAAAAGGCGGATATATTGACTAAGGCGTTGCCTCGTATCAAGTTTTATGAGATGAGGGTTCTATTGGGTGTTGAAGATCTTGGTGGCATACATCAACATTAAACGGGAGAATAATAGATTAATGTTGACCTGGCATATACTGTTTTGTCAAGTCTTGACCAAGTAATATGAAGTGGAGTAGTTGAGATCATGTGAATGTGCAACATGGGACTACATGGAAGACGTGGTACATGACAACCTAGTTTTTAGCTTTTAGTTTCTCTTTCTTAAGTACTATATAAAAAACAGTAGGCTAGTTTGTTTCAGCACGAGTGATTCCCTTAGTACTTTGTGTCATTGTATTCGTTGATTTCTTTGAGTTATAAAAATCCAGAAAATTGCCCCACCTGTGAGTTTTACTTAGCCAAATATATCTCTGATATCCAATACTCCCAAAGAAAATCAATAAAGTACTTCTGTTGTTTTTTGTTGGATCTTCAAAAGAATGGGGAATAGGGTATGATGGTAGTTGTTTAGTAGTATAGGGTTTCATTGTAAAATAGGGAAAGTTGTGATGGGTACTAAGAGAACGTAATGCAAGCAGACCGAATCAGCTTTATTGCGTTCTCACTGCTGCTACAATACATCTTAAAATTGTAACTTGAAAGCATTAGAAAGACTTTGTAAGACATTTAACCTTAGCTACATGTTTCTGTTGTAGTTAACCGTTTTATTGTTGAATCACTTGACCGGTTTGAGATAAATCACAATCCAAGTACACCAATTTACAAGTAAACAGGTCGAATTTGTCATCTTTGAAAAAAATGCATGTTAAACTTATAGAGACCTTGATCATGCTTGCAGGTGCTCATTCTCAGTGGCAACCATTCTAATAAAATTGGATTGTTATTGATTGCAGGGTTTTATAGTTTTTGGTCACCTGTTATTTCATAATCCAATCGATGACTTAGAGTTTGTGTATTTGTTGGCATTACTGAGATCTTCCGTACAAGACACATCTGCAACCTTTGCCTTTAGTACTTCTGGTGATTTTAGCAAGCGAAAAAAATCTCTTGTTACTGTTGCTTCTGACTCAGCCTCCAGCTGTTCCAATGGTGGGTACTGATCCTCACCCGACATCTAAAATATTTACACGTCACACATATATCTAAAACATGATGATTAACAAATTGTGTCAGTTTTTATAAACTATTATCAAAAGCGCGTACAGTCCTTTTCTCTGTTGTAGAAGCATTTGTAAGGGCAAAGATTCCACATGTATCACGCAAATGCATCGCTTTCTGAACATCATACGGAACAGAAGCCATTAACACATTACCAGCGTCACTACCAGGCGGGTGAGGATACATTAGTCCAAATGGCACCATCTGTTATTCCCAAAAATTAGTTACTAATTTTAACCTTCAATAAAACAGAGACAGAGTATAGTAAAACAAACCTGTTGCTAAATAAGACTAAGAGGTTGTTGGTGATTCTGCGGCCCAGTAACACCAACACGGCTTCCATCTGGACGTGCTTCCTGCTGACATGTCGGAACCATTGCCCGGTAAAAGATTGCCATTGGGCCTCCATCTGAGCTCATACGTGGAACAAGTTGATGCTGGTACCCCAAACCAGGCTATCCAGGTATTACCACAAAACTAGTAATAAATAAGAAATCTCAGGTTTAAATCTAAAGCAGTATTCAGTCTCCTTTAGAAAGTGTTTAAAAATGTGATTATTGGAGATTACTTGGGGAGGAATGAGAGTAAGCTGAGGTAAAAAGGTCATAAAGAACTTGAAATCACTTTCCATAGCCTCCCTTATAATGGCTGATGAAGAGGTTTGAGAGCTTATGCTAAGATCTGATGAATCCATAATGGCAGATTCAGATAAATTAAAACCATTTAGCAATAGTGTTTGAACCTTTTGTAACTTTCCTAGGGATATTGGAAGCTTTTTAAGCTTGTAGCAGTAAGTGGACACGTTTAACACACTGCTCGACTGATTCACACACCTCCATCAAACTTATTCACCTTCTAACTATTAACTTCTCAAGTGCAGGTAGTTCAAAAAAACCACCAACACTATGAAGCTGTTCACATAAACTCAGATTTAGAATCTTCAATGATCCAAGCAATGGTTAGTCTTTTGAGCATGATCCAACCAACTGGTGAAACAGAGATAAGTTAAAATAAGTACAACATGCATTTACTCAAGATGATCGCATAATAAGCGTTATCTTGTATGGCGATTCTAGTGTCATCAGTCATGTTAAGTGATTGAAATTTACACCAGACGATAGGATCTTAGTGTCTGTGAATCATCTGATTGTGATTACGTGTAATCCTAGGCAATTCTTGGGTTAAAATACTATTTTGTAATAACTTAATCATCACCATTTAAAGTTTATCCAAGTGATTATTAATTATTTGGAATCTCATACAAATATTTAAAATCTTACCTTCTGCTTCTTCGCAGGTGGTCGTGGGTCACTGTATGACATGTCAAAAGATTCAATATTGCTATAAGACATGTCCAGAGCAACCAGATTCTCCATTGGTTTGTTTAAGTGTATAGCCATTAAAGGGAACCCATGCATACATAACCATCTTAACTCATCTGGAAAATTCAGAAACCTATCATTTAATTGTACGTAGTTGAGTTGAAGTAGCAGTAGATTATGCATGTTACTTAACGAGTTTGTTTTCAGCAAAATGATCCATTAAATTTCTTTTCATCAAGTATTTTCATGTCGAGGGCAAGGCCTAGCAGATTTCCTTTATCCTACGAAGAAATGGATTGCAAACAAATTATAGAGGTTGTATACATGTATATAGGCAATTAAAAATACTCTAAACATGCATAACTACTAAAAACTCATGAGGTCTTACTTTTTTCATTTTCATTACTTTGAATGACTCCTCGTGACGCCATAATCTACTACGCTTCCATGGCTTCTCAGGATATTCTTGACACACCAGATCTCTTCCCATCTCTTGAATCAGTGAATGTATGATCAACTCGTTTTCCCATCCAATACTAAGAAGGCATCTGTTAATGAGATTCCTCATCCCGTTGTTGTCTTTATACCACATGCTTCTAGTACTGTTTTAGTCAAATCTGCATCTGTTCCAACAAAAAAACAGGCAATATGCTTAAACAATGGCTCAATCTATTCATATACCCCTGCTGTTATTTGGACACCCTTGAGCCCTAGACGGGTCGTCTAGAGCTAGACGCTCCGTATAGCACTTTTAGGAGTCAGCAGGTACCTGGCAGGGCGCATAAATTTAAGTGTTCAGACGGGCGTCTGGACCTAGACGACCCGTCTAGTAACTTGTTTTTTTTTGTTGGAAAAGGGTGTTTGGTGGGGTAGATTGTTGTTGGAGTTTGAAAAAATAGTGTTTTGGTGGGGTAAATTGGTTGGTATTGGAGATTGATTTTTTGTGTGGTGTAATTTTATATCTTTAAAAAGTTTTGTTTATTGTATAAAAATAAGTTATCTTTTTGATAGTTTAAATATTTAATTGTGTTTACATTATATTTTTTAAAAAATATAATATTAAAATTTAATACTGTTTTCAACAGTTTAAGATGAATGGAAGAAGTATATGTTGTTTTCGTATTACATTTCAACGTCGATTTGACATAAACATTCAACAAGTAATCGAATAACTGAAAACAAAGCTAAATATTACATATATATCATATATAACATAACATTGTACATCCATAACAATATGTATCTGTACAGCTGAATACTAAATACAAAAGGCGAGCGGTCTATGCATACGAGTCGGAGTCGGACTCGGGATCTGGCTGCTGCTGCTGATGTGGTGCTCGAGGTGGTGGGAGCGGTTTGGCAGGTAACCCATCTCTCTCTCGTCTATCCTGTGCCTCCCGAACCAGCCAGCCAATGAGATCTATAACCCTGTCGACGTTGGCTCGTAAGCGCGGGTATGCCGCACCCCCGGGCCATGATCTCGAAGGACGTGCTGCGGAAACTCGGGCGCCCCGTGAGGTGGGTGGTGGCGATGTCGGTCCGTCAAAATCAACCGGAGGGTCTTGGACTATCGCTGCCTCATCTGCCGGCGGATAGACTGGATCGAACTGATCTAGCAGCGGCTCTGGAATCCATAGCTCACGTTCGCGGGTTTTAAATTGCTCGCCTAGCACGTCGAACCTCTTCACCAGCCTCATCCCCAGCAAGGTCTGAAAACCCATCTGTGTAGACGGTATGGTCGGCTGCAAGTGCGGGTCCGTCTCCGGCACAAGACCCAACGACCGGGCAATCACGGTGACATACGCCCCGCCGTACAAAAAGCCGCTCTCCCGCCGGTGATGGGCGTAGGCGAAGTACTGAGCGAGACCGTGCGCAAGTGCGCACGGCCTCCTGTACAAAAGACAATAGTAAAAAAATAAATCGGTGTTCGTACACCACTCACGGCTGTGTCGGCGAGCGGTAATAGACGTAGCGAGCATCCGATGTAGATGCCTGCACTATTATATTAGCGAAATACGGAAATTAATTCATAGCAACAATAATAAAAAAATTACCATAATGAAACGTATGTACCTGTACAGCGGGTTAGCAACGTGAGAAATCCTCCCATTCGCCCTGACATTCTCCCAAGTGTCAAGGCCTGCCACCACCCCCCCCCCCTTCCAAAAAAAATCCCAAAAGAGTGGGCCTATCCACCACCACTAGCCCCTCCGTTCTAAATGTATAATACATTAAAGTTTATTGAAGTATAGGTGAAAATACGTACCACAGATGCTTGATTTCGCAAAAATACGGTCCAAATACGGTAGAATACGTATATGTGTGTGTGTGTGTTTGAGTGTGTTTTGTTGTGTGTCGTCTGTGTCGGATCGTCTAGGCTGCTAGTCATATACGACCTGTAGACGGGTCGTCTAGACCTAGACGGGTCGTATGGAATAAACATCGAATTACCGTTTTACCCCTGAGTTGCAACCGTCTAGCCAAATCAGGGGCAAAATGGTAATTAACCATCCTGAGCTGTAAAACACTCAGGTGGTTCCCAGACGGGTGGCAGTTCAGGGGTAAAATGGTAATTTACATCTTAAATTTTAAATTCAAAATTTACCAGGGATAAAAGATCCGCTCAAACTGTACGTGGCGTCTAGGTCTAGACGACTCATCTAGGCCTTGATAATATGACCATTTTGCCCCTGAGTTTAGCCTAGACGGCCAACAAACCAGGGGTAGAATGGTCTTCTTGCTAGACCAAGACGGGGCTCTAGGTCTAGACGACTCGTATATTTACATTTAATTTTTTTTTGGTATAACTAATAGTATTTTATTTACTTATTTGAACTTTGATATAAGCCGACATTTCACCAGTACACCCAAGGCACAACAAACAAACCATACAAAGCCTATCTAAAAACCAACAAACTCCGGGTATTGATAAACAGACGGTAATCATACTCTCCGAGCTCTCACGTCCCACCGTCGCCACCGGCAGTATTGACATTTCGTCATCTGCCGGTGCCGACGGTTGGACATGAGAGCTGGAGAGTATAATTGCTCATGTTTGTCAATACCCGGAGTTTGTTGGTTTTTAGATGGGCTTTGTATGGTTTAACTGTTGTGCCTTGGGTGTACTGAAGGAATGTGTCTTATATCAAAGTTCAAATTAAGTAAATAAATTATGTCTTGCGGATGAGCAAGAGGAGCTTTGACTCTCTGTCATTGGGTGTACTGATAATGTACTTCTTAGATGATTCCTGCCTGGAGAAGTTCTGAGACTTGCTCATTCAGTGCGCGAGTCTTTTTAGGACCGAAGCTGCGCTTTTTCTGAACTATGGGCTGAACTGAAGGGAATGTGTGCAATGCATGCTCAGCGATTTCTCTTGGCACTCCAGTCATATCCACCGATGACCATGCAAAAATATCAGAGTTCCGGAACAACAGCTGCTTCAGCCGCGCCTTGGTTGCTGGGGTTAAGGCGGGCCCTAAGAGCACAGTTTGTTCTGGGTGCTTGCTGTTAGTACCCATTTTTCTGGTTCACCGTTGGATGATGGCTTTGGTTTCTTTATTGGTGGTTCCTCTTCAACGGACATGATTTCCTTCCTTGTATACATAATGGTCACTCCGGTTTCTGTGGGAAAACCGCAAGCAGCGCAGGGGATGGAAGTTATTATGCTGAAATCCTGTTGAGCGCGTCGGCCTAATAGTACGTCATGGCGCGAGGTTCCGGGCATGACCATGAAATTAACCGAGATCGTGCGAGTGTGGTGCCCATCGAAAAGAGTCACCAGAAAAGAAATCTGGCCAAGAGGGAAAACAACCTCGTTGTAGAAACTAGTGAGTGGGAAATCCACCAGCTCCAGGCGTGCTTTGTCCTCTGGGTCTAGCTGCTGGAAGCATTGTTCATAAATGATGCCAATAGAGCTCCCGGGGTCTATGAACATATAATCGGTGCGAAAATAGGCCAAAGATGACAGTTATCACTATCGGGCGGTCTTCTTGTGGACCCCCAGGGACTATGGGGAAAATGACCTCCTGTTCACGCCAGTGAGGCGTGCAACTTTTCTTGGGGCTACGCTTGCACGAAGGACCACCCTGTATCAGTGAACAGACTTTTTTTCTTTACTCGGGCCCTCGTCGCCTCGAGTGATTTGGCGCACCTCCTTGCGCACGTTTTGTAGTAAGTGGGTGAGTTTCCCACTCTTGAGCGCTTTTTCAATCTCCATGCGCAAGGAGATGCAATTATAAGTCGTGTGCCCCGTGTCTTTATGATAATCGCAGAAGAGGTTGGGGTCTTGACCCTTCTTATTCCGCATGGGCGGTGGCTGCTTGAACTGATGGTCCTCATGCTAAGGACCTCTGCCGGTGTTTTCGTCAATGGGGTCCACTGATGATAGCGATTATCTTGCTTTATTGCTCGCTGTGTGGTGAGCTTATTGATGGTCGCGCGGGCGTCGACCGGTGAATGGGGATGGTGTTGGTTGTGATCCCTCCAACTCTTATTTTTTCTCCCAAAACTCTTGCTCATGTCTTGGGGACGATGGTGTGGTAGGGGAGGTCTACTGTTGTTGAGGTTACCCTCTGTTTGCGCATACACCGTTGTTGCCGCCATGAGTTTCTCCCAACTCTTTGGGAGGCCTGTAGTTCCTGACAAGACCTTAATCATCTCGTCACAGCGTACAGCATACTTGAACTGTGCACGAATCAGGTCTTCGTGCACGTCCCCTATCTCCAGACTTTCATCATCACGCCGCAAGATATTCATTACGTTAGAAGAATCTCTAACGTAATGCTGCTGCTGGCTGAAGTGTGTCAGGAACTTATCTTTCAAGTCGTTCCATGACGCAAGTTTGCCCTTAGGCAAGTTATCAAACACAGGCATGCAACACCTGTGAGGGTTTGGATGAACATGTGACACCACATAGGTAGTGTCCATCCTCCAATCAGTCCTGCGCCGGTGAAGAGACGCAGGTGGTCGTCCGGGTCTGTTTGCCCGTTGTGTTTCCCCACATTGGAGGGAAGCTTCGCGCGCCCCAGTGGTGTGAGTGCAATTTCCTTGATAAACTTTGAGTGTGCGGCTGCTTCAGCCGGCCTGTAAATCAAGTTATAGTTGTGCTCCGCCTCCGGGTTATAGTCGACCCACGGTGCGGAGCGGTTAGCAGCCTGACCCTTCGACAACCGCTGGAAAACGCTGGCGCTATCACCTTCGCGTAAGTTTTTCTTCCTCACGCTTAGTGTACCGGTCCCCGAGGGGACTGGGCCTAGCCGTGAGTGGACTGATGCACCTAGGGGAATGAGACTCCGACTTAGGCGGTGGTTGAGTATACTCCATTTCGTGGGTACAGAGCTCTGATGGTATGCTCGTCGCGGCCAGCGAGTCATAACTTAATATCCTCGATGCAGGAGAAACATGCACCGGGGCAGCGGGCTGTGCTGGGGCAGCCGAGGGGTTTGCTTGTGCACATAGGTGCGCATAGACGACGTTCAGGGCCGTTTGAGACTTGATGTACCAAGACATCGGGGTCTCCCCGGGGGCAAGACCGATGTGATTGGTACGAAAGGTGTCTCCGTCGGGACTCCGGGAGTGATCGGGATGCTAACACGGCCAGAACCGTTATGGGTTTCGACATTTTCGGAGGAATCTTCTTCCACTTGTTAGTCGATTCGAGAAACATGAACTGGGTTCTTGCCTTTGCCCGAGGACCTCTGGAGTGCTGGACGGGAAATCAGCCATATGGAAATGAGGTTTTTCATAAAAACGAAAATGAAGGGAACTGTTCGGAAAGAAGAGAGTAAACCGCAGATGGCGCCAATGAAGAAGCACCGGTTGAACCTAGGGATATCCGAGGATATATACGTTACAACCAAGGTATTTCTGCATAAGGGGTTGTTCCTTCACTTCTCTCTTTTGGGTTAACTCACTTAAGCTGATCTGCAAAACTAGCAGCACCGTTAGTCTCGTCACGAGGAAAAGGGTGGTTTTCTCCATGACCACACTCTAGCTTGAGAATAAGTATTTGGGGATTGTAAGTAAGATAGCTAGTAAGCTGGCAAGTGATTAGGTAGTAGTGGTTACGTGTCATTTACCTAGAGGTCCGATACTTATTTATAGCCGAAAATGCACGTGTTCAGGAGATGGGCTGGTGGACCTTGGGCCCGGCCCATACAGCTAGAGACATTCGTTTTGTCCCTCTGTGTCAGACATTAAATGCTCCCAGCAGGATAATTAATGTCCACTGTCTGGAGGTATGCTTTGTCGGATGTTGAGTGGTGCCACGTGTAAAGGCAGCCGTCTCTGGTGTCAGGCCTGCTGCCAGCCAAAAATGGAGAAGGTGGAAAAGTCATTGGCAGAGATATGGTTGGTGTGACGTCTGCATTACTATACATGCAACACTGTCACACGCAACCTGCCAAGCAACCCTTTGTCACCGCTCTGCCACTTTGTACCCTTGAGTATGGTCAACACCTCTTAGTGCTTACCCCCTCTGCGAGGTTGTCAATGTTTTTCCCGCCAGCGTATGGTGTTATGGGTATACCCTTTTGTCCCAAGACTATGAGGTGCTCTCATTTGTGTCTTGTCCTTGCAAGGTTTTAGGATTTATGGCTAAGAGGGTTGATGTTCCACGCAGGGTCTAGTAGCCTGCGCGTATAAGTCTAACTTACCGTTGTGCCAAGAACACAAGGCTCGTTGTGCGATTTTATTGTTTGGTCTAAGTTGTCGTTACGCTGAGTACGCAAGACTCATTGTTTGACCGGATAGTGCTAGTCTAATTTAGCGCTGCGCTGAGTGCGCAAGGTTCATTGTATGACCTATTGGTGTTGGTCTAATTCACCGTTACGCTGAGTGCGCAAGGTTCATTGTAGTGACCTATTGGGTGTTGGTCTAATTCACGTTACGCTGAGTGCGCTAAGGCTTATTGTGTGACCTATTGTTGTTGGTAACACACGTACACTGAGTGCGCAAGGCTTATTGTGTGACCTATTGTTGTTAAGGAAAGCACACCGTTGCATGTTGTATGGAAGGTTATCCTTGTAACATGTAGTTGAGGGTATGGTTCCTTGCGCAGGCGCAAGGTTTTTGGGTCCATACCCCTACAAGTCCCCCAGTCCAGCGCTGCTCCTTCGTGAAAGTTGAAAGTGGGAGGAGTGCTGGACTAAAAGAATTGTTGATGCGCCATATATTGAAAAGGCAAAATTCCATGAGGGGTAGAGAAAACGTCTGTGTGAAGGAAACGTGTTGCAATCACATTTTTGAAATTTGAAATCTGCTTTTCTGACTTGCAGGTGGGTTGGTGAGAAAAAGTGGGATTTGAAAGGACGTCTGACAACTGTTGCATACACTCAGACGTTTCTGCGGCCATTCTTTAATGAATTGGTAGAGAGAGTGGCGGCCATGCGCGCATGGTAACTGTCACCACCAACTTGCCTGCCGCGCGTCTATCTCAGATTCGCTGATTCACGTTCTCCCACTGCATTAAATGTGGGCATTATAAATAGAGGTGCACCGTTAGGGTTTTTCCTCATTCACTTCAACTTTTCTTTGATTTCTTTCTTGTATTCTTCCTTTAGAATTGTCTTCAAGTTCTATCTTTCTCTTGTTTTTCATGGCATCAAGAGGACCTGAGGGGGCATCTGGTATTGGGGCTCCACTCCCCTTACCGGCATGCAAGTTAAGTCTGCAAGTCTTGGAGGATATATCTTCTGGCTTCTATTTTTCTCCCAACTGGGATGCTCGGTTGTCGGTCGAAGGTGAGACAGCCGTCGATGCTCCAGCCGGCTACATCACCTTGTTTTATGACTTCTTCGGTGAGGGTAACTTCCCGTTGTCTGTCACCAAATTTTTGCTTGAAGTGCTGCAGTACTATGACTTCCACCATTCACAATTGAATCCGATGGGAATTGTGAGGATAAAGCACTTCGAGTTCTTGTGCCGGTCCACAGGGTCTGTTCCCACTGTGGATCGTTTCCGCATCTTCTACCAACTCCATTGTTCAATGGGGTTTTATTCTTTTTAGCACTGTGTGCAGACACGGAAAATTTTGCTCTCTCCCCCCAAGCCCTTCCATGATTGGAAGGAAAAAATCTTTTTTGTGAAGGCCGGTGTCATTCCTGCCCCATGACGTTCGGGGGCCTGGTGAGATCCAGGTGGAGACCCTTCCGATACCAGTGTCTGACCCCTTGTATGTGGAGTTGAAGGAGATCTCGGCGATTCAGTTATCGGAGAGGATACTGGTGGCGGCGGGGATGAGTTTGGTCTGGAGACCAAGCCGCCGGTACCGACCGGTGTACATGGAGGGTGACCAAAGTAAGTGTTCTCACTCTGCCGTGTTTCTTGACTTTGATTTTATTTGCATGCTAACATGCATGTGTTTTCTTGCAGGGGCCCCACTGTTCTTGGCCGCCTTCCAGAGGAAGGAAGGGCGGATGAAAAGCTCTTCTTGGGCCTGGATGAGCCCACTTGATATGCGCAGGTTCTGGGCAATTTTTCCCTTGTCAAGGATGCGGACCTGAATGTCCTCATGCCGTCAACTGGTAAATCTCTACTGTTCAACGTTGCAACTCTGCAAGTTACTTATGTGTTGTTGTTTATTTATGTAGGCGCTTTGGGGGATTTGGGCATTGGCCCAGATCATAAGAAGAAACGACACGCAGGGTCGAGCGCGGCGGTTGAGAAGGTGGTGATGCAACCAGGGGCGGACCCTCCTCAAGGTAAGCGCATTGTTTCTGACAAAAGGAAATGATTATGTAGTCGTGTCTGACTCATGGGAGGGTCTTAATCCTGTAGGTGCAAAAAAGGTTGCACCAAAATCAGTGGTTATCCCGACCGCCAAACCTGCTAGCTTTGAGGACGCTGAGTCCAGCCCAGAGATACCTTTAAGTGGAGGCGTCCCAAGGAAAACCTCTCCGCGTGACCACCTAAAAAGGTTGTGCAGAGACATATAGAGAAGAGGGCAAGTCTGGGACATTAACCGCTAAGATATCCCTCAGTAAATATGATACTTTTATTATTTTCTCCGCATATTTGTGTGTCGTGCATGACTGATTTCTCTTTTTTTATCGCGCAGTGGGCGATGTGCCTGTTTTTATGGAATCCATCACATGCGCCGCGCCCACGGGTACTCCAATGCCCCCACCTATTGGAGGAAGAGGGGGATCTGCTGTTGGGGCAGAGAACTTGAACATGTGAGGGAGGGGCCTCACGTGGAGGTGGAAGGTTCCGGTATGGGTACTAATGCGGGTTCTCCGGTGATGGAACGCCCGGTGGTTCCATTGACGCAACCACAGGTGGTTACCGATTTATGGTTGTTGTTGAGGAATCGTGGGTTTGAAGAACCAATGGTTGTTTGTAAAGGAACACATGTGGTGGGGGAAGTCCCCCCTGCTGATGTGGAGGGAACAGGGTCGGTCAGGGATGTCCCCGTTGTGGGGGTGGAAGAACGTGCACTGACTGGTGGCGCGGTTTTAGTTAGTAGGGCGGATAAGTTTCGAACGGAGTCCGCCCAGGATGAACAGACCGGTGCTCCACAAGGGGAGCATGCGGAAGCAGCACCTGGGGGTGAAGCTAGGGGTTCTGGTAGAAGCCCTTCCAATGAAGGGACCCCACTCCGCTCGGATGAGAGCCCGGGTGATTATTACTACAGGTCTTACTCCTCCGCGCGAGCTGAAGAGATCCACACTCCTATGTGGAAATTGGAGAAAGGAGAAGACTTTTCTCACTAGCCAGCATGCCATGAGTGGTTTAAGGGAGCTTTCCCTCCAGCGGAGGTACATTTGCTTTCTGGTCATGAAGAAGAAGAGACATATCATACGTACCTCCAGGCAGCTATAAGGACTGCCTCTGAGACTTACAGGATTGTTCGTGATGGCGGGGCTTGCTGAAACAAAAGAAAGATGTTGCGGCTGCCGAAGGGGTCCTCGGTAAAGAGCGAGCCCAAGTGGCTGCGCGTGAAGCGGAGGTGAAGGCGAAGGAAACCACCTTAGCTGACCTCCAGAAAATTGAGGAATGGTCCGCTATAACTTGGAAGAAGAGAGCTAAGGCCTCGCATGCTGAATTGGCGGGTGAGCACCAGTTGTGGAAAGAGGACTGTGAGAGGGACAACAAGGAGAGGGAATCCTTGAGGGAATAGTTATCCCGTTTGCACGCAGAGGTTGCGCGCGAACAGAAGGAGAAAGAGGTGGCAGCTGCTGCGGCTGCCGAGGCCAGTGTGCAACGCACACACAGTGAGCAAAAGGAGGTAACCCCTTGTTCTTATGCTCGTTTATTTTTTGATATTAATAAATTACGATGCTAACCTTGGTGAAATGATCAGGTTGAAGCTTGTGCAGCTCTTGAGGTTGCCAAGAAAGACCTTCTAGCAGCCTTGGTGGAAAAAGTTGAGCTCAAGCGTAGGCTGCAATCAGCAAAGGCTAAGGTGGACACGGGCGCGAAAAAATTAGAAGATTCTGAGGATGCTCGCGCCATCTCCGAGTCGTTGATGGAGTCGCTGAGCAACAACATGTTGTGGATGCAACAGTATGGTGTTGTCAATGTAAGTACTCCATTTATTTTCTGAGCATTATGTGTTGGCTCTAACGTTGTCTTTGTGAATTGCAGATTGCGAACTCCATTCTTAACTCCATGGAACTAGATGGCGCAGTGGCCAAGTTGGTGTTCACTACGTGCCACCATGGGTATGCGCAGGGTTATGCTGAGTGTGCGCGACACGTCACTCATGCAAAAGGTGTTCCCTGGGATACCTCTCGCGCTTCCACTTGTGGCGTGGATACAGAGCTACTTTTGCCCGAGCTTAAGAGGGGTACAACCGTCTTGACATCCCGGCGATGGAGTTGGTGAGCGAGGCTCTTACCCATGACGACTTTGTGGACCGTTTAAAAGATCTATTTCTAGAAGAAGCCGAGGCGCCGCTGATGATAAGTAGGCTAGGATCCTTGATGTAATATCTTTGTAGGATCTTGGACTGTACCGCACAATGCGCGGCTTTGTAAATATTTTTATCTTTATAATGAAGTGTTTCTTTTGTTTTACAATATTTGTGTGACGAAGAACCGACTTTGCGTATGTATAGCGAATAAAATTGGTAATGAACTCGTATAAACATCACCCCCCCATGCGCATGTCATAGGTAATGAGTTTGGGTTCAAGATTCATTGTGTATCCAGGTATTTTTGCGTATACCCAAAGTGGTTTCGCGCATTTGTAACGAAACATAAAGATAAAATACATCCTGAAACTTTTGTCTATAATATACATTGGGGCATAAGAGCCTTATACAAAGTTGACAAAAAATGAACTTTGTTGGTTTACATGTAGCACCGTCTTAGCTGCTGCAAATTCCATGTCCTAGGTATGCTTTTACCATCTAGGCACTTAAGGGTATATGCGCCTTTTCCTAGGACTTCATGAATAACATAAGGACCTTCCCATTTGGGTGCTAGTTTTCCAGGACATTCGGCGTTAGACGCCTCATTGTCGCATAGAACAAAGTCACTAGGTAAGAAGGTACATATACGGACTCGCGTGTTGTTGTACTTTTCGAGCTTGGACTTGTATTTTGCCTCATTGATTGCGGCATTTTCGCGCCTCTCTTCTAGTAGGTCCAAGTCAAGTCTGCTGCTCTGCTTCATTGTTTTGGCTTTGTGCAGCTAGCATGCGTGGTGATGGGAGGCCTATCTCTGCAAGAATTACAGCCTCCGTTCCATACACAAGGTTGAAAGGAGTTTCGCTTGTGTTGGTCTTTGGCATGGTTCGATGAGCCCAGAGGATGCTTGGCAACTCATCTACCCAATCTCTACGCGCTGTACCCAACCTTGTCTTGATCCCTTCGATGATGCTTTTGTTAATTCTTTCCACTTGGCCGTTCCCTTGGGGATGCGCGACCGAAGTGAAAATGTGCTCGATATGCATTTCTTTCATCCATTACTGTAGTTTTTCAGCAGCGAAATTGGGGCCATTATCACTGACTATGCGCAGGGGTAACCGAAGCAGCATATAATGTGTTCCCATATGAACTTTCGCACTACAATGGTTGTGGTGGATGCAAGGGGCTTGGCTTCGACCCATTTGGTGAAATAATCGACTGCGACGATTATAAACTTCACCGCTCCTGGAGCGCTTGGGAAGGGTCCCACCATATCGATTGCCCATTGCTGGAAGGGCCACGCTGTTGTCACTGGGATAAGAGGATTCTTAGGGTGCAGTGTCTTCGGAGCATGGCGCTGGCATGATGCACACTTACGTAATGTTTCGACCACATCAAGGTGCATGCCGGCCAATAGTAACCGTCATTCAAGATCTTTGCTACGACCATGCGTGGACCGGCGTGGATTCCGCATAACCCTTCGTGTATTTCGCGGATGAAGTATTGCGCGTCTTGCGGATCAACGCAGCGGAGGAGTGGTCCATGTATGACCTTCGGATAGGATACCGTCCGCCATTTCATAATTTAGTGCCTTGTTCTGGACTTTCCTTGCTTCCGCTTTGTTCTCGGGAAGACTCCCTATGTTGCAAGAGCATGATTATGGGGGACATCCAAGACGGATTTCTCACTTCAACGATATTAACTTGTCGCAAAGGAACGGAAGGGTTTTTGAGTACCTCAATGCGCACTTCACGCGCGAGGTGCTTGAAGCTTGTAGCGGCTAGTTTGCTGAGAGCATTCGTGTGTTTATTCTCACTTCGGTTGACGTGGGTGATCTTGAAGTGTTGGAATTTGGTTATCAAGGCTTGAGCCTATTCTAGATATAAGGCCATCACTTCGCCCGTTGCGTCGTAGAGGTCGTTGACCTGTCCGGCGAATAAGAGGGAGTCGACGTGGGCTTCCAAATCTTGCGCACCCATTTTGATTGCTAACCAAAGGCCTGCCAGGAACGCTTCGTATTCAGCTTCATTATTGGTGTTTTTAAAATCCAATCTGATGGCATAAGTGAACTCTTGGTTGTTGGGGCTTATTAATCGGAGACCTGCCCCTGCGCCATCTTCGTTGGAGGTGCCGTCGGTGTGAAGTATCCATGTGTGGTCATCTGTAGCCGGCGTTGGGTTCTGTACACTTTATACTCTGGCGCTTTATTCGGTGGAACTTCCGCAATGAAATCGACGAGCATGGCTTATACACGATATTGTGTCCACCAAGCTCGATCGCCCATTTTGCTAACCGACCAGATATGTCTGGTTTTGATAAAATTTGGCCTGGACGGTAGTTCGAGAGAATTGTTATTACGTGGTCAGAAAAATATCAGCGTAACAGCTAGGATGCATAGACCAAAGCTAGAGCAAGCTTTTCCATCATGGGATATCGTGTCTCTAGGTCGGTAAGCATCTTGCTGACATAGTAGATTGGAGTCTGGACTCTTGCGCGTTCTACTAGCAGAACTGCAACCAGAGCGATATCTGATGCTGAAAGGTAAAGTATCAGTGGCTTGTTTTTCTGTGGTGCGGTGAGTGTTGGTAACTGGATTAAGCATTCCTTCATTTAGGTGAAGGCTTTCTTCCCCATCTGGAGTCCACTGAAACTTGTTTTGCTTCACACAGTTCTGTAAAGTGCTGATGAATGGGAAGGACTTCATTGCGTGGTTAGCCAAGAACCTGTTCAGCGCAGCCAACCGCCCTGCCAACTTTGCATTTCTTTAATAGTTGAAGGGGAAGGCATACGCTGAATTGCTTCCACTTTGTCAGGATTGACTTTGAAGCCAGTACGGGTAACTATGATGTCACACCCCAACTGATGGCGGAAACATCGGAGTGAGACGATAACGAGATTGCTCATCGCTCACAACGCTAATAATGACAAAATTTAATTAAAGTTGAATTTCATTTCAATAATAATTGTCAAGTACAACATTGAAGCAAATACACTAAACACAATACAACAAAATTGATACAACAACTTTAACCTAAACGTCTAATTGTGTGTATCTAAGTCCTTGCAATTGTTTTCATAGCATCCTCTTCATCAACCTGTAACATGTTTAAAATACAATTCAATGCAAAAGCAAAGGCGAGTACACAAGTTTAAGCATCGCATACGTATACGACTAAAGTTTAAATAAACCCTCATGGCAACTATGATCTTACAAGAGCATATACAAGGCATGCAATACTACTAGTCAAACCCTTAACGCTATCACGATGTTTTAACATGGCCTCAAGTTTACACGATGGAGGGGGATGCGTTACTTCCTAAATCGCTTTACATGTCAAACGACGGCTTAAAACAAGTTAATGACTAAAGTATCACATAAAGAATGTCCAAGATATAAGCATCACGTAAGCGTATCAAGTGTTCATGTGTATAGGATTGTTTGTGCATTTCATAAAGTTAAGTGTTGTGGTTTTGGTATAAGTAAACATGTTACACCCAAGAGTGTTCAAACTTGACAAGTCCGCGAAGTGGGTTGGTGGATGGGATGAGCGTCGGTTTCTCCTACAAGGGGAAAACGTAGGTTGGTAAGTATTCGAACGATAACGGAGGACTTAAGGAATTTAAATGCAATAAAGTAGTTTATACGAGAAAGTAATCACTTAGACTTAACACTCGTTTTTGACACTATAAGACCCATTCGGGTTGATGTGATTTCATGGGTTAGGATACCCATTAGAATCGTAACGATGGATTAAGTACTTAGGTGATGTAACCTAGTACGATGACGGATAATCATTTGATCATCATCAAGAGTTCGGTTAGTACATACATATATATATATATTATATATTATAAGTAGATCAAAAACATCATGTAAATTCATAGAAGTCATAAATAGAGGTAGGAGGATAACCTTCCTTTTAAAACCTCTTTCGTAGGGCACACCAATGCACAAGTCGTCACGAGGACGACAAGGATGGTCATGAGTACGTTTGAACATAAAAGTAAAAGACAAAAGTAGATGAAAACATCAAGTGAGGTGGTGGATTGAAGGTAGGATAGCCAAGGCTTCCAAGTGATCACACTCTACCAACTCAAGTCTTGTTTCGAGAACAAGCTTGGAAGGATACATCACTTGTGGATAAAACCCTATTAAAACCAAAAAGGTTCTTACACTTGGGTCTTTCAACATGTTGATGTTCCAAGTTAGTCTTCCATGGAAGACTTATGGAGACATTCCAAAAGGTATTTCCAGGTAGTAAGAAAGAAGAAAGATCAAAAGAGAGAGGTGAGTTAGAACTCACTTTTGGGAGCCTTGATCTTTTAGAGGAGAAAAGCTCTTAGAGCTTTGAGAGAGAAGAGAAGAGATGAATTGAGGTGTGAAATGAGAGGAGATGGAGTGGGGTATTTATAGGTAAAATGGGGAGGGTGTTAGTTGGGGGTATTTAATGGAAGAAGCACAAAATTGTCCAATCCATGAGCTTGAAACCAACATTTCCGGATCGTGCCCCTCTCGCGGGCAGGGAGAGGGTGAAGGGGTCTCAGTCGCGGGCCGCTAGAGGGTCTGTCGGGCCGCGAGATGGTTTAGATTCTCGGTCGCGGGCCGCGAGTGGTCTATTCCAGAAGATTCTTTTGTTTTTTGACACTTTTAGCCTTAAACCTTGTTTATTTGTCAATTTTTACATGGTTTAAGCTTATAAGTGTATAAGTATCGAGTGTGATTGCACGTATAACGAATATCAGTTTGCATGTATTTAACGTTTAAATGCATATAAAACAAGTATGTATCAAGTATAAGTTTCATTATGATTAAGTCTCGGATTACAAGAAAAAGAAATACGAATACAAATTTCTAAAAATAGAAATACGAAAATGCTTTCTAATTATGGAAAGTATGAAAAAGCGAGGTGTTACAGTCTCCCCTTCTTTAGAAATTTTATCCCGAAATTTATTCAAAGGAAGGTGTAACGAACAGGTGCAGATACTTAGTCTTCATCTCACTCTCGAGTTCCCAAGTAAATTCGGCGCCACGTTTACCTTCCCATCGAACCTTGACTATGGGAATTCGACTGCGCCTTAGTAGGTTGATTACTCGGTCCATGATTTCGACAGGTTTTTCCACGAAGTGCAATGTCTCGTTGATTTGAAGATATTCGAGTGGGACTTGAAGTCCTTCTTCAGCTAGACATTTCTTCAAGTTTGAAACATGAAAAACAGGATGAACATTGCTGAGCGTTTGAGGTAGATCCAGTCTATACGCTATCTTGCCAATCCTTTCGAGAATCTTGAATGGACCTACATAGCGACGAGCGAGTTTGCCTTTCTTACCAAAACGAACAACGCCCTTCCAAGGGCATACCTTGAGATGCACAAGATCACCTATGTTGAATTCCAAAGGTTTGCGTCTTTTATCAGCATAACTCTTTCATCGGCTTCGAGCTTTAAGGAGATTATCACATATTTGTAGGATCTTGTCCGTCGTCTCTTGTATTAGTTCGGGACCGGTGAGTTGTACGTCTTCGATCTCGTGCCAACAAATAGGCGAACGACACTTATGACCATACAATGCTTCAAATGGAGCCATTTGAATGCTTGCGTGATAGCTGTTGCTGTACGAGAATTCTACCAAGGGTAAGTGTGAACCCCAGTTGCCGCCAAAATCGATTACGCATGATCGAAGCATATCCTCTAGAGTTTGGATAGTATGCTCGGTTTGACCATCAGATTGAGGGTGAAAAACGGTACTAAGGTTCAAACGAGTGCCAAGGGCGGATTGAAAAGTTTGCCAAAGGCGGGAAGTGAAACGAGCGTCACGATCGAAATGATGTCAATGGGCGTACCATGACGACTGATGATCTCACTCGTGTAGATACGGGCCAATTTCTCGACTTTGTAATCTTCACGAATGGCAAGGAAGTGAGCGGATTTGGTCAGACGATCGATGATAACCCAAATGTTGTCATGACCTGAAGGGGTACGAGGCAATTTCGTAACGAAATCCATGGCAATGCTCTCCCATTTCCAGACAGGGATTTCAGGTTGTTCGAGTAGGCCAGAAGGACGTTGATGTTTCGGCTTGACTTTACAACAGGTCAGGCACTTCGATACGTAAAGAGCGATATCCCATTCATTCAAGGCCACCAATAAGACGTACGAAGATCATGGTACATCTTGTCAGCGCCAGGGTGCACGGAATATACGGGATTTATGAGCTTCATCCATCAACGTGGTTCGAAGGGTACCATGATCAGGAATCCACATACGGCCACGATAGTAAAGGATACCATTGTTCTTCTGCTCAAGCGGTGTTTCGTCACCAGTATTCAACTCAGCTTCGAGGTTGCCCTCGTAAATGGTTGAATATTGCGCATCTCGAATCAGATGGTGGAAATTTTCCATGGTTTTGTGATAACGAACACTCTTCACATGAATTTTGCGACTAAGTGCATCGGCCATAACATTCGCTTTACCAGGATGGTAACGAATGTCATAGTCACAGTCGTTTAACAATTCCACCCAACGGCGTTGACGCATGTTGAGGTCTTTTTGATCAAAGATATGTTGTAGGCTCTTATGATCGGTGAAGATCGTACACCTTGTACCATAAAGGTAGTGTCGCCAAATCTTTAACGCAAAAACGACCGCACCAAGTTCAAGGTCGTGCGTGGTATAGTTTTTCTCATGTATCTTGAGTTGTCTCGACGCGTAAGCGATAACCTTGTCTCGTTGCATGAGAACGCAACCAAGACCTTAGTTTGAAGAATCGCAGTACACGACGAAGTTATCATTTCCATCGGGAAGTCTAAGGATATGAGCATTACAAAGCATGTCCTTGAGTGTTTGGAAGGACTCCTCTTGTTTGGGACCCCAAACAAAAGGTTTATCTTTTGCGTCAAGGAGGTCAAAGGAACGGCAATCTTTGAGAAGTTCGAAATGAAACGGCGATAGTACCCAGCTAAGCCAAGAAACGAACGAATCTCAGAAGGTGATTTAGGTGCAACCCAATTATTAACAGCTTCAATCTTTGCGGGGTCAACATGAATACCGAGTTCATTGATGGTGTGACCCAAGAATTGAACCTCTTTTAGCCTTCACACTTGGAGAATTTGGCATAAAGATGTTCGGTGTGTAAAAACGTAAGAATGAGGCGTAAATGTCGCCCATGTTCTTCTTTCGTCTTGGAGTAGATGAGAATATCGTCGGGGAAAACAATAACAAAGCGATCAAGAAACGGCTTACACACGCGGTTCATTAAATCCATGAACACGGCAGGCGCGTTAGTTAAACCAAAAGGCATGACCACGAACTCGTAGTGTCCATAACGTGTGCGGAATGCGGTCTTGGGTACATCTTCTTTGAGAACCCGAAGTTGATGATAACCAGAGCAGAGATCAATCTTTGAGAAGCATGTTACGCCTTGAAATTGATCGATGAGATCGTCAATGCGAGGAAGTGGATAGCGGTTCTTGACTGTGAGCTTGTTGAGCTCGAGATAGTCAATACACATGCGGAATGATCCATCTTTCTTTTTAACGAAGAGTACGAGAGCGCCCCAAGGAGAAGTACTAGGGCGTATAAAGCCTTTATCAAGAAGTTCTTGAAGCTGGCTTGATAGCTCTTGCATCTCCGAAGGTGCTAATCGATATGGAGCCTTCGTAACAGGAGTTACGCCGGGGATGAGGTCAATACGAAAGTCGACAGAATGAGGAGGAGGAAGACCAGGAAGATCATCCGGAAAGACGTCAGGGAACTCATAAACGACGGGAACATCACTTAGACTTGGGCCCTTGTCTTTCTTTTCCACAACGTGGGCCAGGATGTCACACCCCGACCCGCAGCGGAATAAGAGTCGGGGCATAATTGGGTTATCACCAAAGCTCATGATGTTTACTAAAATGTTTCATATTTATTAAATTCAAATTACAACTTAAATATCCAAATCAAAATCCATACAATTACAAGGAAATGAAACTATGTAAATAATCCAAAGCTTAAACTGATTTATTCTTCTAGGCCTTCCTATGTGTTTCTTGCCTCAACTGGATCACCTGTATCATGTGTAAAACGGGGGATATTTTGGGTCAACAAAAGTTGGCGAGTGAACCTTGATAAACATTGATATTAAATTTCTTGTTTTATTTAATATGGAAAATTTGTGCAATAATCACATGTGAGCAAACCTATATAAGTAAACAAACACAAACCACTTTGAACGAGTATATGATATGAATGATGATGAAATGTGAGATCAAGGCTCAATCAAACGGAGCCGATCTTATGAGGCACCTGATGCTCAACCCGTCTCCCACGGGGAACTGATGGGCCTAATGAAATGCGTGCACTGAAAATGACAAATCCAAACTACATATAATCCACACAACAATTGATACACATTTGATACACATTTGATCACGGATATGATGTATGCACAAGTGTTTAAATATAATAAAGAATTAAACGACACATGATACACCCCAAAACGTGATTAAAAATGGGAATTGGTAGAGATTCACTCACATTGGGTGCGTTCTGTGATGACGTTGGATGAGCATGAATTTAGGATTTGATCGACGAGAGAAAAACTAACCTAAAATAATATCGAAATGATTCGGTAAATAAATGGGTTTTATTTGGGATCAATATTTTTTATTTATTACTCTTAATGGAATTTTGAGATTTATCTTTGTGAGTTAAAGGTAATTTTCTAACTTTAAAAATCTATATATTTTTTTAAGTATTTTTAAATGATTTTTCAATTAAATAAATAAAAAGAAAAATAAAAAAAATGTTGACTTTGACCGTTGACCGGTCGGACTGTGTTTAATTATGCGCTGAGTGAGGTTCAAACTCGGGACCTCTCGTATACGTGCACGCAGCTCTACCAACTGAGCTACGTGTCTAACCCGAAATATTCTCTGTCTTAATTATATATATATATATACTAATTAACTGTTATCTTATTTAGTTTATTTCAAAAATGATTTAATATGGCCGAACCGTCTTCAGTGACCCGGAGTCGAACTCGGGACGTTCGGTTCGAGTGTGCACAGCCCAACCAGTTGGGCTGTGTGTCTAACCTTGTTTAACTACAGAATTATATTATATTTGTATACATGTTGAAGGATGATCTGAATAGGTTTTAAAAAGGATTGGTTTTATTTCTGAAAGTCGGTAACATATGCGATTCGAACTCGGGACGTGCGTGTTATGTTGCACACAGTCCACCGCTGGACTGTGTGTCTAACCCGGTTAAATATCCAGTTTTAATTAAACTTATACACATTGTTCAACTTCGTCTTCTTCGCTTAACATTTCAGAACAGTGAATTCCGACTGTTCTGTTTAATCGATCTTAACTTATATTTGATTGAATTGAAGAGAGAAATGAGATGACATGGTATACCAGAACGGCGAGTTTGCTTCAGGTTTTCCGGCAAGTCTCGTCGTCTCCGATCTGCGGATTCCAGCTGAGGGAAGCTGTTTAACAGTTTTGATTACTGGATTGAGCAATTAGACTACAAATCGAAAGATAGCAAGAGAAATTTAGATGATTGTACTGTCTGAAGAAAATCGCGGTTTTCCGTTCAGTGATTCCGGCGAAATTGAAATTTCCGGCGACGTGCTAAAGCTTCGAGAGATTGTGCGATTCTGAGCGAAAAGGTTACCAGAGGTTTGGGTGGGTATTTATAGGGAAGAACAGGATGTATTGGGTCCGAATTTTGGTCTTGATTCGCGGTCAAAGTTTTTCTGGCGGTTACAACTAAAATTGAGGGTTAGACATCGGTTATAACCGATGTCGAAATTAGTTCACGCGTTTCAGTCAAAGGAAACGGTCCTAATTTGCGGAATCTTCGGCTTTTTTTCCGGCGATTGCGGATTTGGGCGCGCTGTTTACCAGTTTGACTTTTGGGGTTTACTTTAAATGTTATTTGTTTCTGTATTTGGCATGAAAGAAATGTGTGGCGGAGTGGTGTGGTGTGTGTTTTGGCTTGTGGGTGACCCGGGTTCGAAACCCGGCGTCTACATTTATTTTTTTTATTCCTTATTTATTAGTAATTTTAAATTATGGTTTTTAAATTCTAATATATTTATTAATTATGTATCGTTTAAAATTAATAACAACTATAAATACGCAACGAAAATTATAACTGGATATTTGATTGATAAACGAAGCGGGTTTTGAAAACCCGTTTTCCGACGGATGTTACAGTATCCCCTACTTTTAGAAATTTCGTCCCGAAATTTAAGTAGTAGTGGTAACAGGAAAAAGATGCAGGTATTTCTCGCGCATTGAGTCTTCACGTTCCCAAGTAAACTCAGGTCCTCGTTTCGACTCCCAACGTACCCTGACAATTGGAATACGACTTCGTCTTAAACGCTTCTCTCCGAAGTCCATGATTTTTACTGGTCTTTCAATGAAGTGCATAGATTCATCGATTTGAATGTCTTCTAGAGGAATATGGAGGTTTTCATCGGCGAGGCACTTCTTCAAGTTTGATACGTGGAATGTGGGATGAATTCTGTTGAGCTCTTCTGGTAGGTCAAGCTTGTATGCTATAGGACCTACTCTTTCGAGTATCTTGAAAGGTCCTATGTAGCGTGGTGCTAGCTTGCCCTTCGGCCAAAACGAACCACTCACTTCCACGGTGATACTTTTAAAAGTACTTGATCCCCAATGTCAAACTCTAAGGGCTTTCGTCGTTTGTCTGCATAACTCTTTTGACGACTTTGAGCCGCTTAGAAGATTGTTTCGAATTTGAATGACCTTGTCGGTTGTTTCTTGAATTAACTCTGGACCGGTGATTTGTGATTCCCCAATTTCGTGCCAACATACTGGAGATCGGCACTTACGACCATATAAAGCTTCGAAAGGAGCCATGCCGATACTTGAATGATAGCTATTGTTGTACGAAAATTCAACTAACGGTAGATGAGCGTCCCAATTCCCTTTGAAGTCTATGACACATGCTCGAAGCATGTCTTCAAGAGTTTGGATGGTGCGTTCAGATTGTCCATCAGTTTGAGGATGAAAAGCGGTACTGAGGTCTAATCGTGTACCCAAGGCGGTTTGTACAGCTCGCCATGTTCGTGAAGTGAAACGACCATCACGGTCTGAAATGATGCTTAAAGGTACACCATGACGGCTTACGATCTCACTGACGTAGATGCGAGCTAACTTCTCGTTTTTGAAGTCCTCGCGAATCGGTATAAGTGAGCTGATTTTGTAAGACGATCAATGATTACCCATATGGTGTCATACCCACTGGAGGTGCGAGGTAACCAGGTAATGAAGTCCATGGTTATGTTTTCCCACTTCCATACAGGTATTTCAGGTTGGACTAGAAGTCCTGAAGGTCTTTGATGTTCAGCTTTTACTTTGGAACAGGTAAGGCACTTGGAAACAAAAACAGCAATATCCTTTTTCATGCCCGGCCACCAGTAGGTGTATCGTAGGTCTTGATACATCTTGTCGGCTCCTGGGTGTACCGAGTATCGTGTTTTGTGCGCCTCATTCATGAGGAAATCACGAAGGTTATCGTGATCAGGAATCCATATGCGATTTAAATAGTATAGAATACCGTCAGATTTAGTTTCGATTTTGAGTTCAGCTCCACATGACAGCTCATCGCGTACGTCATTTTCCGTTACAGAAACATGTTGAGCTGCTCGGATTCGATCTTTGATGTAAGTTATGATTTGCGAACAAGACGAATGGAGTTCGTATAACCTTTTCGACTGAGCGCATCGGCCACCACGTTTGCCTTGCCAGGATGATACCGAATTTCACAGTCGTAGTCGTTAAGAAGTTCAACCCATCTTCGTTGCCTCATATTCAACTCCTTTTGATTGAAGATATGTTGGAGACTCTTGTGGTCAGTGTATATTTCACACTTGGTACCGTAGAGGTAATGTCTCCATATCTTGAGAGCGAACACAACGGCTCCAAGTTCCAGGTCGTGGGTGGTGTAATTTTTTTCATGAACCTTGAGTTGTCTAGAAGCATAGGTTAACACTTTTCCTCTTTGCATCAATACACAGCCTAGCCCTTGCCCTGATGCGTCGCAATATACTGCAAAGTCATCGCAACCTTCAGGGAGTGTGAGGATAGGTGCGTCACAAAGTTTTTGCTTTAGAGTTTGGAAGGCTTCTTCTTGTTTAGGTCCCCATATGAAGGTTTTCCTTTATGAGTCAAAGCCGTGAGTGGTACAGCAATGAGGGAAAAATTGGCAATGAAGCGGCGATAGTAACCAGCCAAACCAAGAAATGATCTTACTTCGGTAGGGGTACGTGGCGCTTGCCATTCTTGCACTGCCTTGATTTTTGAAGGATCGACATGTATTCCCTTGTCATTGACGACATGTCCAAGGAATTGTACTTCACCTAACCAGAATTCGCATTTTGAGAACTTAGCGTAGAGCTTTTCAGTCCTTAAGAGTGTAAGGATGAGTCGAAGGTGTCGTTCATGATCGGATTTAGACTTGGAGTAGATAAGGATGTCGTCGATGAAGACTATGACAAAACGGTCGAGATAGGGTTTGCATACCCTATTCATTAGATCCATGAAGACAGCGGGGGCGTTGGTTAAACCGAATGGCATGACCATGAATTCGTAATGACCATAACGAGTCCGGAAAGCGGTCTTTGGAACGTCTTCTTCATGTACTCTGAGTTGATGATAACCAGAACGAAGGTCGATTTTTGAAAAGCAGGTGGCGCCTTGAAGTTGGTCTAGGAGGTCGTCGATGCGAGGTAGTGGGTAGCGATTCTTAACCGTTAACTTGTTGAGTTCTCTGTAGTCGATACACATGCGAAACGTTCCATCTTTCTTCTTCACAAAAAGAACAGGTGCACCCCAAGGCGAGGAGCTAGGACGTATAAATCCTTTGTCAGTCAGCTCTTGCAGTTGACTGGCCAGCTCTTGCATTTCGGATGGGGCTAACCTATAAGGAGATTTTGCGACTGGTGTAGCGCCAGGTACAAGATCGATGCGGAATTCGACTTCTCTCACAGGAGGGAGTCCTGAGATGTCGTCGGGAAAGACTTGTGGGAATTCTTTCACAAATGGTATATCTTCGAGTTTCTTCTCCTTGTTTCCCTTTTTGACGATGTGAGTTAGGAATGCGACATAGTTCTTGCGGAGATATTTTCGGGCTTGAAGGCAGGACATTAATTTGAGTCCTTTCAAAGGGGTTTCTCAAAAAATACGTAGGGTCTGACGTCTGCAAGAGGAATGCGAATGAACTATTCGCGGCATACTACTTCAGCGTGATGCTGGCTGAGCCAGTCCATACCGATTATAATATCGAAACTTCCCAACTTCAAATGAATGAGGTCAACTGGAAAATCATGATCGTTTAGAGTGAGAGTACAATTTCGTATAATCGAATTTAATGAAACGGGCTTTCCGTCAGCAACTTCCACCGTTAGAGATTCCATGAGATTATCACGAGTTTGGTTGAGGATAGGTTCGAATTCTAAGGACACAAAACTCTTGTCCGTGCCAGTATCGAATAACATGGATGCATAACTACCATTGATGAGAAATGTACCGTTAACCACGTTGTTGTCAGCCCTAGCTTGGTTGGCATTGATGTTGAAAGCTCTTCCTCTGGCAGGTGGAGGAGCTTGGTTGGCTTGGTTTACTGGGTTCGCTTGGGCTTGAGCATGGATGATGTTCACCAAGCGTGGACATGTGTTCCTGAAATGGTTTGGGTCTCCACAGTTGTAACAAGCTCGCATGGGTTGCATCATGGGGTAGTTGGGTTGGTAGTAGGATTGGGCTATATGTTGTGCAGGTGGTAGAAGTAAGGGTTGTTGGGCTTGACCCACTATCTGATGGTGGGTTTGGGTTGAGGGTTGATTGCGGTTCATTCGTTGAAGTGTGCGACAAGTTTGAATGGTGTGACCCGCACGGCCACAGCTGGTGCAATGTTGGCAAGGAGTTTCGGGAGGGTGATGGTACTGACAACGGTTGCATTTTGGGTGTGGGCCGGTGTATGGCTTTTTAAATGGTGCAGCTGTGGGAGCAATTTGGGTGATTGGTGCAGCGGTGATAGGAGGGTTGGTTTGAGTGACAGCAAAATTCTTGCCATTACATTTCCTCTTACCAGCAAACCTTGAGGATGAGACTGAGTGGTTTGTAGTTGAGGTCTCTATGGGTGCTTTTTTCTTTTCATCCTTGAATTTGCCGTTTCGGATGCGATTCTCAGTGAGTTCGGTAGCTAGTCCATTGCGGCTTCAAGTGTTGCAGGCGAAGTGCTTAGAACCGAGTCTTGAATTTTCAAGGGAAGACCTCGAATGTAGTGTTCAACCAAGCGGTACACGGGGGTGAACAGATTAGGGATCATCTGATTTAGCTCAAGGAATCTTTTGTTATAGGAAGTGTGATCTCCTTCCTTTTGTTTTAACGCGTGGAATTCATCTTCCAACTTTTTTTTATTTCGCTTCTTGGACAGAAGCGTCTGGTCATGAGTTCCCTTAACTCTTCCCATGTTAAGGCCATGGCATCTTCAACTCCTCGTTTACCCTTTTCTGTGTTCCACCAGGTAAGGGCTACCCCAAACAGTCTTCCTGTTGCATAACGTACCTTGCGATCCTCGGGACAATTGCAATTGAGGAAAGTGTTCTCCATTTCTTCAAACCAGTGACGGAGAGCAGTAACACCTTCGGTCCCTTCATACTTTGGGGGATCGCAAGATTTGAAGTGTTTGTAGGAGCACTTTTTGGAGGGAGGGTTGGCGATGCTCTGGTCTTCTTGATTGGGAGGGTTGATGGGATTTGCGGTGAGAGCTTGTTGAACTTGAATTACGATGTCAGGAAGCACTGCGGCCATTTGTTTAGCAATTTGTGTGGCCAAGCATTCGTTTGACCTTCCTGACTTTCTACCTCCACGTAGTTGCCTAGCCGACATCTACAGGAACATACATAGGAAGATTGTGAGTTTAAGAAGTTTTTAGGTGTCATGTGTCATTAAAAGAATAAAAAATAACATAACTATCAATAATGCAACTACATCCATAGGATGTCTTGGGTTTGCTCATGTTTGGGCCTCCAATGTCCCCCATACCATCGCCTGTATAGTCATGTGGGCCCCATAACTATTGGGATTAGTAGGATTCACATTGGTGTTGGCGATTAACACTCGCATCACCCGAATGAAAACCGTGAAATACGATTGCGAGATGTATGGTAGGAGGGTGTCCAGGTGTAGACCCAATGACAACTCAAAGTGGGGTTAGCTCACACGATGTTTGGTATTGCATGCTTTGGCCTAATAGGTCCTTCGTACTCTCATCGTTAGTCCCAGGTAGGCAAACTGGTCCTTTATTTTGGATTTATACGAATGCCAAGCCTAGACAGGATGTTCCGACTACCGGTACTCGTACCCTTCCAGTTACTACATGCCCGTCATGAGAACTCACTTTGATGTGATTTGAAAATACAAAAATCATTGCAAAAATCATGGGAATTGTGAGGTGTGTGCTCTCATGGATATGATATGTTATGAGGATATGATTTATGATGAGCATTGTATAATAACATGTATTTGTGAGCATGCTTGCATAACACTGAGTGTAACAATAAACATAAAGCATATAAACATCATGAATTTTGTATGTAACGCATAAACAATTTAAAATTTTAATCAACTATAGTATAGGCTCTAAGGGTCTAATAACCTATCCTATATCCCTATATTCATGGCTCTGATACCAATCTGTCACACCCCGACCCGCAGCCCGGAATAAGAGTTGGGGCATAATTGGGTTATCACCAAAGCTCATGATGTTTACTAAAATGTTTCATATTTATTAAATTCAAATTACAACTTAAATATCCAAATCAAAATCCATACAATTACAAGGAAATGAAACTATGTAAATAATCCAAAGCTTAAACTGATTTATTCTTCTAGGCCTTCCTATGTGTTTCTTGCCTCAACTGGATCACCTGTATCATGTGTAAAACGGGGGATATTTTGGGTCAACAAAAGTTGGCGAGTGAACCTTGATAAAACATTGATATTAAATTTCTTGTTTTATTTAATATGGAAAATTTGTGCAATAATCACATGTGAGCAAACCTATATAAGTAAACAAACACAAACCACTTTGAAAGAGTATATGATATGAATGATGATGAAATGTGAGATCAAGGCTCAATCAAACGAGCCGATCTTATGAGGCACCTGATGCTCAACCCGTCTCCCACGGGGAACTGATGGGCCTAATGAAATGCGTGCACTGAAAATGATAAATCCAAACTACATATAATCCACACAACAATTGATACACATTTGATCACGGATATGATGTATGCACAAATGTTTAAATATAATAAAGAATTAAACGAAACATGATCCACCCCAAAACGTGATTAAAAAGGGGAATTGGTAGAGATTCACTCACATTGGGTGCGTTCTGTGATGATGTTGGATGAGCACGAATTTAGGATTTGATCGACGAGAGAAAAACTAACCTAAAATAATAACGAAATGATTCGGTAAATAAATGGATTTTATTTGGGATCAATATTTTTTATTTATTACTCTTAATGGAATTTTGAGATCTATCTTTGTGAGTTTAAGGTAATTTTCTAACTTTAAAAATCTATATATATTTTTAAGTATTTTTAAATGATTTTTCAATTAAATAAATAAAAAGAAAAATAAAAAAAATGTTGACTTCGTAGAGACCTTTTCGTAGGCCCCTGAAGGATGCAGTTGTGGTTAAGCTGGATGGCTATGCTAAAAGCTTGATCAAGGGTTTTGGGTTGGCGGCGGCTACATGGTTCATGATCACAGGCGAGAGCGAACGAATAAGCTTAGCAATCGCCTTCAGAACAGTATCCACCTGTCCAGGACAGATGATACTCAATTGTTTGAAGCGTGTGATCAAACCTTCGACGTCACTCCCCTGTTGAGTAAGATTCCAGAATTCGTTTTCGAGCTTCTGAGTCTCATGGGAGGACAGAATTGATCCTTCATGAGCTCCTTAACCTCTTCCCAAGTTAATGCGTGAGCCGCTTTGTTGCCACGCTTGTTGCGCGAGAGTAGTCCACCACTCGAGGGCTCTTTTGCGAAAGACCCCGGTAGCGTTGAGGGTTCGAAGGTTATCAGGACACCCGCCCTGAAGAAAGGTAAGCTCCATTACGTCAAACCAGTTGATCATAGCGGTTACACCGTCCATGCCGGTGAACTCAACAGGTTTGCAAGCCATGAAGTGCTTCAACTGTTAAGACGTTTTGGATGCGTCGGTTTTTGAATCAGCGGAGGACCTAGGGGTGCCTTCGGTTTGGATGGTTTGGAGTTGGCTAACAATATCGGGATAACACGGACCATTTGGTCAGCCATTTGCTCAGCCACTAGACCGACGAGGTCTTCTTTCGGCATAGAGTCACCGTTGTTGCTAGATCCTCTGTTGGACCTCTTTGACTTCTTGGAAGAGTTAGGGGAAGACATCTAGAGGTTTGAAGTAGAGCAAGGGATGAGACTTGATCATAATGTAAAAATAACAAGTTTTGCATGCATGAGTACGTATAAGGTTCACGAAATTTCATATAAATTGCATGAGTTTAACAAGTATAGCATGTATAATCACGTATGAATGCGAATAAAAGAGTATAATTTAGTTTGTTCACAAGGATTAACATTGTTTTGGATTGCGATAAACGTGCGAATAGTGTAACGGTTCGAAATGAACGAGGTACAAGTATTAAAACACATAGAAATTGAGTCACATAAAAAGAATAGGCTCATAAAACGTGGGAATGTTTCAGGTAGAGAAACGTCAACAACTCCAAAGTGAATCGAAGATCCTTTCAAATTAGAGGAACGTGCTTTGGCCTATAGGTAAAATGCTCTCATCGAGAAGCGACTAACGACATTTACCCTTCCAGTTACTACACGTCTCTAATCGATTGGAAAAATCGAAACTTTGGCGAGAGCGCTCTATCAAGGAGTGGGACTTAATTGACAAGGTGTGGGTTTCACCCCTAACTTGACAATTTCGTACTCTAAGTGTGGTTGGTACTTACCAAACGAAGAGCAAATTGCGATTCGTTGGTAAGGGTCCACTAGAGTTTGAATTGGAAATTTTCTTCCATCAAGATGTGGATTTCACTCCTAACTTGATGGTGAAATTTCGTTAAAAAAGAATAAGAATAGCGGAATGAGAGTAGTTCACCAAATTGTGGGTTTCACGCCTATTTTAGTGAACTCGTCTTGTTTGTGTTACGAGTGTCTTCAAGTCTTCAAAGTGTGTATTGTGTAAACATGTATTAGGAATGACATCATGTATATGTATTAAGACCAAAAGAAAAGAGAAGAAGCAAAGTAGGAAGCATAAAGTTTTAAGGATAAACAAAAATGGTAAAAACGGGTATTTAGAACTATAGACTAGGTCAAACATGGCAATTCTACCTAATTCCCTATAGTTATGGCTCTGATACCAATCTGTCGCACCCCAATCGATGGCGGAAACATCGGAGAGAGACGATAACGAGATTGCTCATTGCTCACAACGCTAATAATGACAATATTTAATTAAAGTCGAATTCATTTCAATAATAATTGTCAAGTACAACATTGAAGCAAATACAATAAACAAAATACAACAACATTGATACAACAACTTTAACCTAAACGTCTAATTGTGTGTATCTAAGTCCTTGCTATTAGTTTTCATAGCATCCTTTCCATCAACCTGTAACATGTTTTAAAATACAATTCAATGCAAAAGCAAAGGCGAGTACACAAGTTTAAGCATAGCATACGTATACGATTAAAGTTTAAACAAAGCCTCATGGCAACTAAGATCTTACAGGAGCATATACAAGGCATGTAATACTAGCTATCACGATGTTTTAACATGGCCTCAAGTTTACACGATGGAGGGGGTGCGTTACTTCCTAAAGCGCTTTACATGTCAAACGAAGGCTTAAAACAAGTTAATGACTAAAGTATCACATAAAGAATGTCCAAGATATAAGCATCACGTAAGCGTATCAAGTGTTCATGTGTATAGGATTGTTTGTGCATTTCATAAAGTTTAAGTGTTGTGGTTTTGGTATAAGTAAACATGTTACACCCAAGAGTGTTGTAAACGAAAAGTGGGTCGAATGTACTCACTGTTTTGCTAAGTCTTCAAACTTGACAAGTCCGCGAATTGGGTTGGTGGATGGGATGAGCGCCGGTTTATCCTACAAGGGGAAAACGTACGTTGGTAAGTATTCGAACGATAACGGAGGATTTAAGAAATTTAAATGCTTTAAAGTAGTTTATACGATAAAGTAATCACTTAGACTTAATACTCGTTTTTTACACTATAAGACCCATTCGGGTTGATGTGATTTCATGGGTTAGGATACCCATTAAAATCGTAACGAGAGATTAAGTACTTAGGTGATGTAACCTAGTACCATGACGGATAATCATTTGATCATCATCAAGAGTTTGGTTAGTACATACATATATATTATATAGTATAACTAGATCAAAACATCATGTAAATTCATAGAAGTCATGCATAGAGGTAGGAGGATAACCTTCCTTTTAAAACCTCTTTCGTAGGGCACACCAATGCACAAGTCGTCACGAGGACGACAAGGATGGTCATGAGTACATTTGAACATAAAAGTAAAAGACAAAAGTAGACGAAAACATAAAGTGAGGTGGTGGATCGAAGGTAGAATAGCCAAGGCTTCCAAGTGATCACACTCTACCAACTCAAGTCTTGTTTCGAGAACAAGCTTGGAAGGATACATCACTTGTGGGCAACCCTATTAAAACCAAAAAGGTTCTTACACTTGGGTCCTTAAACATGGTGATGTTCCAAGTTAGTCTCCATGGAAGACTTATGGAGACATTCCAAAAGGTATTTCCAGGTAGTAAGAAAGAAGAAAGATCAAAAGAGAGAGGTGAGTTAGAACTCACTTTTGGGAGCCTTGATCTTTTAGAGGAGAAGAGCTCTTAGAGCTTTGAGAGAGAAGAGAAGAGATGAATTGAGGTGTGAAATGAGAGGAGATGAAGTGGGGTATTTATAGGTAAAATGGGGAGGGTGTTAGTTGGGGGTATTTAATGGAAGAAGCACAAAATTGGCCAATCCATGAGCTTGAAACCAACATTTCCGGATCGTGCCCCTCTCGCGGGCAGGGAGAGGGTGAAGGGGTCTCAGTCGCGGGCCGCTAGAGGGTCTGGCGGGCCGCGAGATGGTTTAGATTCTCGGTCGCCGGCCGCGAGGTGGTCTAATCCAGAAGATTCTTTTGTTTTTTTTTGACACTTTAAGCCCTTAAACCTTGTTTATTTGTCAATTTTTACATGTTTAAAGCTTATAAATGTATAAATATCGAGTGTGATTGCACGTATAACGAATATCAGCTTGCATGTATTTAACGTTTAAATGCATATAAAACAAGTATGCATCAAGTATAAGTTTCATTATGATTCAAGTCTCGGATTACAAGAAAAAGAACTACGAATACAAATTTCCAAAAATAGAAATACGACAATGCTTTCTAATTATGGAAAGTATGAAAAAGCGAGGTGTTACAGTCTCCCATCCTTTAGGAAATTTCGTCCCAAAATTTATTCAGAGGAAGGTGTAACGAACAGGTGCGGATACTTAGTCTTCATTTCACTCTCGAGTTCCCAAGTAAATTCGACGCCACGTTTACCTTCCCATCGAACCTTGACTACGGAAATTCGACTGCGCCTCAGTTGCTTGATTCCTCGGTCCATGATTTCGCCAGGTTTTTCCACGAAGTGCAATGTCTCGTTGATTTGAAGTTCTTCGAGTGGGACTTGAAGTCCTTCTTCAGCTAGACATTTCTTCAAGTTTGAAACATGAAAAAAAGGATGAACATTGCTCCCCTTCGCCCTGACATGCTCCTAAGTGTCAGGACCTGCCACCACCCCCCCTTCCTCAAAATCCCAAAAGAGTGGGTCTATCCACCACCACTAGCCCCTCCGCTCTAAATGCATAATACATTAAAGTTTATTAAAGTATAGGTGAAAATACGTACCACAGATGCTTGATTTCGCAAAGATACGGTCCAAATACGGTAGAATACGTATGTGTTGTGTGTTTGAGTGTGTTTTGTTTGGTGTCGTCTATGTCTGATCGTCTAGGCTGCCAGTCATATACGACTTGTAGACGGGTCGTATGGAATAAACGTTGAATTACCGTTTTACCCCTGAGTTGCAACCGTCTAGGCCTAATTCAGGGGCAAAATGGTAATTAACCATACTGAGCTGTAATACACTCAAGTGGTTAATTACGATGGGTAAAATGGTAATTTATATTTTAAATTTTAAATTCAAAATTTACCAGGGATAAAAGATCCCGCTCAAACTGTACATGGCGTCTAGGTCTAAACGACCCGTCTAGGCCTTAATAATATGAACATTTTGCCCCTGAGTGTAGCCTAGACGGCCAACAAACCAGGGGTAGAATGGTCTTCTTGCTAGACCAAGACGGGGCATCTAGGTCTAGACGACTCGTATATTTACATTTAAATTTTTTTTGGTATAACTAATAGTATTTTATTTATTAATTTTGAACTTTGATATAAGCCGACATTCCACCAGTACACCTAAGGCACAGCAAATAAACCATACAAAGCCTATCTAAAAACCAACAAATTCCGGCTATTGACAAACAGACGGTAATCATACAATCCGAACTCTCACGTCCCACCGTCGCCACCGGCAGTATTGACATTTCGTCATTTGCCGGTGCCGACGGTTGGACGTGAGAGCTCGGAGAGTATAATTGTTGTTGTTTGTCAATACCCGGAGTTTGTTGGTTTTTAGATGGGCTTTGTATAAAAAAACCATACAAAGCCCATCTAAAAACCAACAAACTCCGGGTATTGACAAACAGACGGTAATCATACTCTCCGAGCTCTCACGTCCCACCGTCGCCACCGGCAGTATTGACATTTCCTCATCTGCCGGTGCCGACGGTTGGACGTGAGAGCTCGGAGAGTATAATTGCTCATGTTTGTCAATACCCGGAGTTTGTTGGTTTTTAGATAGGATTTGTATGGTTTCTTAGTCACCCGACCTGTTTACCGATATCGGCTTCCAAATCTCTCTCAAGATTTCTTAAGAGAGAAGGAAGGGAGCTTGATGTTAGAGAGAGGGATAAAAGAGTTTGTTTGCTGGTGGTTCAAAGATTTCTGACCAGAAGTTCATCGGAAGTGAGCTAACCAGCAGTAAACCGTCACTTTCTCTGTCCTCTCTTTATTTCTCACAAAATTCTCTCTATATATATTGCAAGTCTACAAAATAGGTGGCAGAGTTAAAACACGGGTGGCAAGAAGAGAGGAAAGTTGAAATTCATGTGGCAAAAAAGGTTATGGTTTTTTTAAACCATACAAAGCCTATCTAAAAACCAACAAACTCCGGGTATTGACAAACAGACAGTAATCATACTATCTGAGCTCTCACGTCTAACCGTCGCCACGGGCAGTATTGACATTTCGTTATCTGCCGGTGCTGACGGTTGAACGTGAGAGTTCGGAGAGTATAATTGCTCATGTTCGTCAATACCCGGAGTTTGTTGGTTTTTAGATGGGCTTTGTATGGTTTAATTGCTGTGCCTTGGGTGTACTGAAGGAATTTTGGCTTATATCAAAGTTGAAATTAAGTAAATAGAAAATGTCGTGCAGACGAGCAAGAGGAGCTTTGACTCTCTGTCATTGGGTGTACTGATAACGTACTTCTTGGATGATTCCTGCCTGGAGAAGTTCTGAGACTTGCTCATTCAGTGCGCGAGTCTTTTTAGGACCGAAGTTGCGCTTTTCTGAACGATGGGCTGAACTGAGGGGAATGTGTGCAATGCATGCTCAGTGATTTCCCTTGGAACTCCAGTCATATCTGTCGGTGACCATGCAAAAATATCAGAGTTCCGGAGTAACAGCTACTTCAGTCGCGCCTTGGTTGCTGGGGTTAAGGCGGGCCCTAAGAGCACAGTTTGTTCCGGGTGCTTGTTGTTGAGTACCCATTTTTCTGGTTCTCCGTTGGATGATGGCTTTGGTTGCTTTATTGGTGGTTCCTCTTCAACGGACATGATTTCCTTCCTTGTATACATAATGGCCACTTCGGTTTATGTGGGAAAACCGCAAGCGGCGCGGGGAATGGAAGTTATCATGCTGAAATCCCGTTGAGCACGTCGGCCTAATAGTACGTCATGGCGCGAGGTTCCGGGCATGACCATGAAATTAACCGAGACCGTGCGAGTGTGGCGCCCATCGGAAAGAGTCACCAGAAAAGAAATCTGGCCCAAAGGGAAAACAGCCTCGTTACAGAAACTACTGAGTGGGAAATCCACCGGCTCCAGGCGTGCTTTGTCCTCTGGGTCTTGCTGCTGGAAGAACTGTTCATAAATGATGTCCATAGAGCTCCCGGGGTCTATGAACATATAATCGGTGCGATAATGGCCAAAGATGCCAGTTATCACTACCGGTCGGTCTTCTTGTGGACCCCCAGGGACTATGGGGAAAATGACCTGCTGTTCACGCCAGTGAGGCGTGCAACTCTTCTCGGGGCTACGCTTGCACGAAGGACCACCCTGTATCAAGTGAACAGACTTCATTTTTTTTTACTCGGGCCCTCGCCGCCTCGAGTGATTTGGCGTACCTCCTTGCGCACGTTTTATAGTAAGTGGGTGAGTTTCCCACTCTTGAGCGCTTTTTCAATCTCCATGCGAAAGGAGATGCAATTATTAGTTATGTGCCCCATGTCTTTATGATAATCGCAGAAGAGGTTGGGGTCTTGACCCTTCGTATTCCGCATCGGCGGTGGCTGCTTGAACTGATGGTCCTCCGTGCTAGGACCTCCGCCGGTGTTTTCGTCAATGGGGTCCACTGAAGATCGCGATTATCTTGCTTTATTGCTCGCTGTGTGGCGAGCTTATTGATGGTCGCGCGGGCGTCGACCGGTGAATGAGGAGGGTGTTGGTTGTGATCCCTCCAACTCTTATTTTTTCTCCCAAAACTCTTGCTCATGTCTTGGGGACGATGGTGTGGTAGGGGAGGTCTACTGTTGTTGAGGTTGCGCTCTGTTTGCGCGTACACCTTTATTGCCGCCATGAGTTTCTCCCAACTCTTTGGGAGGCTTGTAGTTCCTAACAAGTCCTTAATCATCTCGTCATAGCGTACAGCATACTTGAACTGTGCACGAATCAGGTCTTCGTGCACGTCCCCTATCTCCAACACCTCCTTATTATAGCGGGTGATGAAGTCCTCCAGACTTTCGTCATCACGCCGCCAGATATTCATTACGTCAGAAGAATCTCTAACGTAATATCGCTGCTGGCTGAAGTGTGTCAGGAACTTATCTTTCAAGTCGTTCCATGACGCGAGTTTGCCCGTAGGCAAGTTATCAAACCACAGGCGTGCAGCACCTATGAGGGTTTGGATGAACATGTGACACCACAAAGGTAGTGTCCATCCTCCAATCAGTCCTGCGCCGGTGAAGAGACGCAGGTGGTCGTCCGGGTCTGTTAGCCCGTTGTATTTCCCCACATTGGAGGAAAGCTTCGCGCGTCCCAGTGGTGTGAGCGTGATTTCCTTGATAAACTTTGAATGTTCGGCTGCTTCAGCCGGCCTGTAAATCAAGTTATAGTTGTGCTCCGCCTCCGGGTTATATTCGACCCATGGTGCGCAGCGGTTAGCACACTGACCCTTCGACAACCGCTGGAAAACGCTGCCGCTATCACCTTCCTCACGCTGGGTGTACCGGTCCCCGAGGGGACGTGGGCCCAGCCGTGAGTGGAATGATGCCCACCTAAGGGAATGAGACTTCGGCTTAGGCGGTGGTTGAGTATACTCCGTTTCGTGGGTACGGAGCTCTGATGGTATGCTCGTCGCGGCCGGCGAGTCATAACTTAATATCCTCGATGCAGGCGAAACATGCACCGAGGCCGCGGGCTGTGCTGGGGCAGCCGAGGGGTTTGCTTGTACGCATAGCTGCGCATAGATGGCGTTCAAGGCCGTTTGAGACTTGATGTACCAAGACATCAGGGTCTCCCCCGGGGGCAAGACCGATGTGATTGGTACGAAAGGTGTCTCCGTCGGGACTCCGGGAGTGATCGGGATGTTAACACGGCCAGAACCGTGATGGGTTTCGACATTTTCGGAGGAATCTTCTTCCACTTTTGCATCGATTCGAGAAACATGAACTGGGTTCTTGCCTTCGGCTCGAGGATCTCGTGGAGTGCTGGACGGGAAATCTGCCATATGGAAATGAGGTTTTTCGTAAACCGCAGATGGCGCCAATGAAGAAGCACCGGTTGAACCTAGGGATATCCGAGGATATATACGTTACAACCAAGGTATTTCTGCATAAGGGGTTGTTCCTTCACTTCTCTCTTTGGGGTGAACTCACTTAAGCTGATCTGCAAAACTAGCAGCGCCGTTAGTCTCGTCACGGGGAAAAGGGTGGTTTTCTCCATGACCACACTCTAGCGTGAGAATAAGTATTTAGGGATTGTAAGTAAGATAGCTAGTAAGCTGGTAAGTGATTAGGTAGTAGGGGTTATGTGTCATTTACCTGGAGGTCCGATACTTATTTATAGCCGAAAATGCACGTGTTCAGGAGATGGGCTGGTGGACCTTGGGCATGGCCCTACGGCCAGAGACATCCGTTTTGTCCCTCTGTGTCAGACATTAAATGCTCCCTGCAGGAGAACTAATGTCCACTGTCAGGAGGTATGCTTTGTCGGATGTTGAATGGTGCCACGTGCTAAAGACAGCCGTCTCTAGTGTCAGGTCTGCTGCCAGCCGAAAATGGAGAAGTGGAACAGTCATTGGCAGAGATATGGTTGGTGTGTATTCTGACGTTTGCATTACGGTACATGCAACACTGTCACACGCAACCTGCCAAGCAACCCTTTGTCACCGCTCTGCCACTCGGTACCCTTGAGTATGGTCAACACCTCTTAGTGCTTACCCCCTCTGCGAGGCTGTCAATGTTTTTCCCGCCAACGTAGGGTGTCTGGGGTATACCCTTTTGTCCCAAGACTATGAGGTGCTCTCATGTGTGTCTTGTCCTTGCAAGGTTTTAGGATTTATGGCTAAAAGGGTTGATGTTCCGCGCAGGGTCTAGTAGCATGCGCGTATAAGTCTAACTTACCGTTGTGCCAAGAACACAAGGCTCGTTGTGCGATTTGTATTGTTTGGTCTAAGTTGTCGTTACGCTGAGTACGCAAGACTCATTGTTTGACCGGATAGTGCTAGTCTAATTTAGCGTTGCGCAGAGTGCGCAAGGTTCATTGTATGACCTATTGGTGTTGGTCTAATTCACCGTTACGCTGAGTGCGCAAGGTTCATTGTGTGACCTATTGTTGTTGGTCTAATTCACTGTTACGCTGAGTGCGCAGGGTTCATTGTATGACCTGTTGGTGTTGGTCTAATTCACCGTTACGCTGAGTGCGCAAGGCTTATTGTGTGACCTATTGTTGTTAAGGAAAGCACACTGTTGCATGTTGTATGCAAGGTTATCCTTGTAACATGTAGTTGAGGGTATGGTTCCTTGCGCAGGCGCAAGGTTTTTGGGACCATACCCCTACAAGTTTAATAATTATAATTTATAATAATAGTTTAATGTTTTTAAGTCGTTAAAATTTGTAGTTATTATTATTGATTAATAGTATATATAAACTTGAAAACTAAAGAAATTGGTAAATATAAGTTTATACAGTATAGGAAAGTTTATTGATTAATAGTATACATTAATTTAACTTTATACATTACGTTTATTTATACACGAGTTGGCTTAAAATCCGGACGAAGAATGGACGGGAGGTAGCAATGGAAGTGCTTAGGTGGATTGCTTTGGAGGTGGAAGGTGGTGGATGGGGCCCTTTGGTAGGTTTTTGGTTTACACTACAAGAAAAAAAACCCTTATAGCGACGACACCATTAGGGAGGACATAAGTCGTCTCTAAAGATATTCAATACCATCAAACAAGCAAAAATCAAATGAACTCTTGTCTTCCCATTGATATGTGTTAGTGTATATTTTTATGTGTATCTGTATGTGTATGTGTCGTAACAAATCAAAGGACTATGATACGTAACTATGAACCCGGCCGCAACGCAGTGGGTGTAACATACTAGTTTTTTTAAGAGAAAATATATACTTTTTTTTTTGTTTTTTTAAAGAGAAACCTATAAAGACAATATGTTGTCTCTATAGTGCTTAAATGTTTTTTTTATTTTTTTTAAAGAAAAATATATAGAGAGGACATGTCGTAGTTATAGGGCTTATAGAGTTTTCATTTTTATTTATTTTAAACTATAAAGATGTTATGTCCTTTCTAATAGGGCTTAAGCATTTTTTTAAGAAAACATGTCGTCTCTCTAAGGTTTAAAACTTTTATTAATTTTTTTTAAAGAAAACCTATAGATACGACATGTCCTCTCTATAGGGCTTAAGCAATTTTTTATTTTTTAAGATATAAAGACGACATGTCATTTTATTGAGTTTAAAATATTTTAATATAAGTTCTTAACTGGTAATATTAATTTATTTTTCATTTATTTTTTTGTACATACTTGTGTCGTCTCTATAAATTTGTCTATAGCAACGACACTTATAGGGATAACTATTTGGACTATAGGGACGAGGCTATAGAGACAAAACCTAATAGAGTCGACATGTCGTCTCTATAGGTGAAAAAGCCTATAGAGACAACATGTTCTCCCTATAAGGTATTTTTCTTTTATTGTTATACAAAAAAAATATTATGTTTATTAATAAAAATATAAAACAAATTTTATAAAATGCATAATATATCAACAAATTACATAAACTATTACACAAACCTAATTTTAATATTATACGTACGTAATTTTAATATTACACACATCAAACTAAAAATATTATGCAAGCATAAAATTAAAACATTAATTAGCCCTAATTAAATAGATTAATCCTTCCTTCAGAGAATGTCGATTTATCTCTCCAAGGTTTTGACTCATCTAATCATGACCTTCGCCAGACAAGGAAAATGTTTGTTTTTTCATTCTTCTGGTGTCGAAGTTCCTTCCCATGGACCAACATCACCTTGGTCTGTAAAGGGGTTATGGTACTTCTATGGGTTTAAAAACAGTAGCAGGTGAGTTTTCGGGGGGACCGGTTGATGTGTCAAGACGTAATGCTGCCCATCCCAAAGTGGAATCCTTGTTATTGTTATAAGCGTCATGTGCCTAATTGAAATCTTATTCATGAATCGCGTCTTGTGTTTCCTGAGGTTTGTGAAGATGTTTTTTTTTATCAAAGCTGCTCCTCCTGAAGAGCAGGATTATGTGGACGGTTTGGACGATTTTTTTATGAAAATTATGTTTTTCAAGAGTATGTGAACAGTTTGGACGATTTTTTTTATGAAAATTATGTTTTGACTTAAAATTTAGTGGTTTATTTTTTTTGGAAGTTAAAAGAAACTACTAACTCCAGTTCTATTATAATTTTTAAAAGACTTCAATTTGAATTAAAGAGTAGTTATAACTTACCCTGACCACTAAAATTATTTTATTCTTTTAATTTCGTATAGATATAAATGTCATTAATTTATCTGTACGATGGCGTATAAATATCATTGTTTTATTTTTTTATAAAATACCAAAATATATAAGCTTTAGTTACATGTTGAAAGCATTACTTATAAATTTACAACCATCTTTGTTTTTTTAATAAATGATAATCAATCATGTATTATTTAATTTGTGTAAGTGGTACTTTCATTAAAAGATTTTTTTAGAGGACAAAGTAATTTTATTACCACCAAAGAAAAAGAAAGATAATTTATAGAACTTAAATCAAAAGAATCAGTTGACAACCACCTCACAAAGGAATTGTTTATTAATTATGTTAATGTTTAATCAGATAAATTAAAATTTAATATTTTACAAGAGTCATGTGTGTAAACAAAGGATTGACGAAGGGCGGTTCAATGCGAATGTATAAACAAGAGTCAGTGGGAGCTCCTATCTTATTTGTCAAGAACAAGGACGGTTCAATAGGAATGTGCATTGATTACCGTGAGTTGAACAAAATAAAATAAAAAGTAGTTGTCCCTTGCCAAGGATTGACGACTTGTTCGATCAATTGCAAGGAGCGGTTTCTTTTCCAAGATTGATCTCCGATCGGTTATCATCAACTTAAGGTCAGAAGTGAAGATGTTCCAAAGACTGCCTTTAGAACTAGATACGGACATTACGAATTCTTAGTTATGCCATTTGATGTATTGCAAATGATTTATCGTGTATAGTTTGTACAATTTCGTATTCATTTGTTTCGATTTTTAGGTAGATATAGTTTCTTTTGATAGTTTGTTTGTTTACAGGTCCCGGTTGCTGAAAAGTCGAAGAAAACGCTTAAAATTAGCTGGAAAAGAGCTAGCAGCAAGAATCGGGTCTAGTCGTAGCGGAATGGGAACGAAAATCAAAGAATTCTAAAAAAAGACCCCGTCACGCGACGTGACCGTGAAAGGAAAAGGGCTTCGCGTTAGGCGAAGCAATATAATACGATTTCCTTAAAAGGATACTCGTCGCATAACGCGACAGGGGTATTGTTTGTGGCAGGTTTGTATTCCTGCTGGATTGTTGCTGAAACCATATAAAAACATCTTTATCATGCAAGTCAACCCAAGTTACGATCTTGGACGAATTAAGGTGAAGTTATCAACGATTTTAGCAAGGTTTTGAAGCTTGGGAAGCACGGGAATCATTCGGTAGGAGCTGGAAGTCGAGGTATGGAAGATTTAACGGGTTTTGTCTCCTGGTTTACTTTATTCTTTGTTTTTCATACTTTTGTCAATGAATTCTTTTGTTAAGATGCTTGGTTTGATACTTGTGACTATGTTTCTTGGCTAAATACCTTAAACTACTTAGGTTAAGATTAAAACTCGCTAAAGTTTGGATTTTTATCGGTTTCTAATGTTGATTATGGATTTTCTTTGAAAAGTAAAAGACTTTGGGTTCTTTGATTTGGTGTGCTTGTTTATCTTTACTTGATTATTAATTGTTTATTGTTTCACATAAATTCTGATGAATGTCTTTCATGTAATGAGTTTGTGTTGCTTATTGGGTCTTTGTGGGTTTGGGTAATCTTTTGGTGAATTGGCCAATAAATTATAGAAACAATATTTAAGATTTAATTCGGTTTTGATATTCTACTAATTTAGTCACTGTAAAGTGCTAGGTTATTAATAGGTCTAAAGGGCGTTAAATTGCTAGGATTAGGGTTTGTTAAAAGCCGGTTTTAGTTGCCATGCCATTATCTTGTCTATTAAACCAATTCGAGTCCTTAGTTGCCTTAGACTTTCCGTTGTGAGGTAATTGGTCACTTTAGGGCACTTTTCTAGAAAGTTAGACAACCGTAGGGAGTCTAGTTAACTAGTATTCGTAACAATCCTTTAGAGTTTCATAGATGTCTTCTCGAGAACGGTTAGGGGTCCTGTTCGGTTTCTCTTAGGGTTTAGCAATTAAAGATCCCAGTTCCATATCACATTAGTTTCCGATATAAAGCCATTCGATAGTAAGTGGGATTCCATCCTTGGTAGTTCTTCATCATCACTGAGTAAAACCTTGATTCCAAGTCGTGTTCTAGTTCGTCTAGTTAATTAGTATTTATTTTAGTTGCAAAGTCAGGATTTTAGGACCCCCCAAACATAAAATCAATTAGTTCATGTCCGTGTCAGTGTCAGTCCAGATAGAGTCATTAACGTAGTTAAATAGAGTCTCGTGGGTTCGATATCTGGACTTACTTAGCTTTAATAGAGTCGATCGGTTCACTTGTAGGTTAGTAGTTTAGTCGAGTTTTAGAGGGTCTAAAGTATTACTTAGTGTCTAGATTAGGTTAATTTAGTTTGTTTTTATTAAACTACTTTTAGCACATCAAGGTTTTGGCGCCGTTGTCGGTGACTCTTTAGCAATTGCATTGATTACTTTGTTTGGACTTAATTGACATCATACGTGCTATTTGTTTTGTTTGAGTCGTAGGAGTCTAAATAGTTTTAGTGTCTTTTATATTTTGTATAGTCATTTGTTAGAGTCTTCTTACTTGTTTATTGTTGGTTTTGCAGTGGATGCCCCATACACGTTCGCAAGGACCGCCACGGAAGCCTAATCGGGGGTCAGACAGTCAAGGTTCAAACAACCAAGACTTGGGTAGTAGTCTAGATGAGATTAAATCCATGCCATCCCAATTGCTAGTTAAAGACCAAACCACACAAAGATCCTTAGAGGACCATGCCACACTCCTTAAGAACACCCATTCCAACTTTCTGGATTTCCAAAGGCAAGTCAGAGACATATCACGTCAGTTGCAAAAGAGGCCACAAGGTTAATTCTCGGGCGACACCTAAACAAACCCGTCTGCCCAAGCTAAAGCATTTCAAGCCGTAGTGGTAAAACCTTAGAAGAGGTAGTTAGACCTGAGTTAGTTGAGGAAGAAGAAGAGGAGCCTTTAGATGAAGAGATCGAGATGGAGTCTCCTGGTAAAGTGCACACTAGGTTAAACCCAGAAATTACCGCACACACCGAGGAAGCCTCAAGTCAAGAGGAGCGTAGAAAAGCGGCCCGTAGAGGTTAGGCAGTCACCAATCATAGATCTTTCATGTATCCCATACCCCGCCCGCCTTAAGAATCAGAAATATGCTAAGGAATACAGGCAGTTTCTCAACATGTTCAAATAGTTGAAAATCAATCTTCCATTTATCGAAGCCCTTCAATCCATGCCCAAATACGCAAAATTCTTACAGGATCTTCTTAAACGCAAAGATAGGTTAGGGGAGCTTTCTAACATCCCTTTGAATGGGGGTGTTCCGGCGTTGTCTTGAACAAGGTTCCGGAAAAGTTGACGGATCCGGGCCTTTTCACCATTCCATGTCTCTTCGGGAGTGACAACGAGTGTAGAGCCTTAGCCGATCTAGGTGCTAGTATCAACCTCTACTCATTTTACGAAAACTAGGCCTAGGAGAGTTGTCACCCACCCGCATGTCCTTGTCTTTAGCCGATCGGTTAGTCAAATATCCTCGTGGCATAGTCGAAAATCTCCTAGTTAAGGTCGACAAGTTCGTCTTTCCAGTAGACTTTATCATCCTTGATATAGAAGCTGATGAGAGAGTTCCGATCATTTTAGGACATCCGTTCTTGTGTACCGCAAAGCCCATCCTTGATGTCTTTGACGGTAACATCACTCTACGAGTCGGTGAGGAAAAGGTATTGATGCATTTTATGTCTGTCACTATGCGAATAAGCTAATATAGCGTGTGTTGAATATTGTATAAATTAGATACGAACACACGACCCAAGTGCGAGCGAGAACATTGCTGAAATGTCACTTCGTACGAAGCCAATCTCTCACTTCGCACGAGTTGGTCAATGTCTATAAATAGTGTTGTGTGTTCAAAGTTTTGTAAGTTTTGGATTTCCCAGACGGGAAACGCTAGCGAAATTTCTATAGATTTCGCCATCTTGACAAGATGTATACTCCTTCGGTATGAATGAATGAAGCTTCCGCGTATTCTGTTTCTACTCCTTTCTTAATAACATTCTACCGGATTAGCGATATTATACCAAACTTTCGTCTAGAACCGCCGGATCCTGGACTAACAATTGGTATCAGAGCTACGGTACCGATTCAATTGATCTAACAGTCGATGGAATCACCTACGCTCATAAATTGTGGACGTTAGAAGGTTTAGACATAAATAATCAAATAAACGTACAATCCACAGATAAAAAGTAAAACTGAAACCATAGAATTGTTAGAAAATGATTCTCGACCAGATCTGCACTAGAATCGTCTTGAAGTTCGAAGATATAAATATTTTGGATCGAAAAATGTAATCAGGCTCGTTTGTACGAAGGGATACACTTCGTACAAGGGATACCTTCGTACGAAGTGCACTTCGGACGAAGTAAAGATCCACTTCGCACGAAGTGAAGATCCTCCTCGTACGAAGTGAGATATGCCTAAAAAATTCGTTGATCCACCTCGTACGAAGGCATTGAAATTTTTTTTTATCGTGCTGTCGAGACGAGTGTCTAGAAAAATTTTGGTGATAGAATTTTTTTTCAAGATTTTAATGTCAAATACGGGATGTTCGAGGATACCGTCTGGAGCTTCAAAGTATAGATTTGATGATACGATCATAAATGTTGAAGATATTGGGGTAGTCATTGATTCCTGTGCTAAATGTTTATCATTTGGTATAGTGACTATTAATGGGCCATAACGTTAAATCTGCATTTGATAAAAACAGAATTTTCTAGATTTGAGGGGGAATTTTAATGAAAAATTTGATACGGTCAGAATTTGCAAAAATGAGGGGGAAATTTAACGTATATTAAGATTCTTGAATTTTTGAAATTCGTGACTATGCAACAGTATTCGGGTGGTTCCGATTTCAGATTATCTGGGGAATACAAAAGATCTAGATTTGTTACTTCGTAATCTCGGGAGGTTCAGAATTTTCATTTTGTGATACAAATTGATGCTTAAGGGTTAGAGTCCTGATCTTATATGAGGATCAGGTTAGCAGGAATATCAGTTTTTGTTGACGTCAGCGAGGACCTGAGCTTATTCAAGTTATAATGCATACACGAATGGTCGATGATGGTCTTAGGTGTCAGCATGAACTAGCTCGTTGTTTCAAAAATTACCGAGGAGATCTGAGGTTATTCAAGATCTGTTGTGTGTACACGAAAGGCCGATAATAGTCTTAGGTGCCATTATTTTAGTCTTCATGCAGATGAATTGTTCTTCTTGGACTAATTGCCGTTGAATGTCAATTTTTGTTGACTAAGTTGCGCCGATTCAGTGAAGATAGCTATATACATGTTATTGTGACTAAAGAGCAAGAATGTTATTCTGATTATGGAAAAATGTTTCTCAGATTTGATATGTTACAAGATGATTTGATTCCGATTAAAAATTGATGATTGAGAAGATTACTATTTTGCTGGTCTATCTTTCAGGAGTATGCTTAAATGTGATCATGTAAACGGGATTTCAGATTTTGTGGGTATTCATTGTCACACCCCAACCGATGGCGGAAACATTGGAGTGAGATGGAATAGATTGCTCGAGACATCATAACGCTATTTGTGACAATATTTAACTTAATAACCCATTTCATTTCATAGCATCAAAACTGTCAAGGATACATCAAATATTCGAATACAAATAACAACAGCAAGATAAATTCAACAAAATCATATTTGTTAACTTAGTAATCTATGTGTGTTTCTATGCCATCCCTACTAAGTTCCATCACATAACTTCATCAACCTGCAATACGTTAAAAATAGAGTTCAATAACAAGTATTGGCGAGTACACAAGTTTTAGTATCATAGCATAAGTATAAAAATTGATTAAACAAATCCACATGAATAGCTAGCATACAAGACATATGTAACAAGGCATGTGCATCTACAAGTCAATCCTCTAGTGTACCGCAAAAATAGATTAAACTTAACAATGACCACTAGTATACGGGCGGTGCGTTACTCCTATAGCGCTATACATGTTAAGGGAGGCTTGATTGAAGTTAATGACATTTAGAGCACATAAGAATAGACCAAGTAACAATTTCAAGTAGCATAAAACTAAATGTTGATGGATTGTTTGAGCCAAAACATAGAATAAAAGTGTGATTTAGTGTAGTTTTAGTATGGTAACATATTGCACCCCAAATAGTGAAAAAAAACATAAAAAGTGGGTCGAGTGTACTCACGGTTTTGCGATGTAATTTCCGTGAGAGGGAGTTAAGTTGATTTAAGGGATGAATCACCTAGTTATCCTACACAAGGCAACGTAGGTGTGTAAGTATTAAGTTGACGGTAGATTTTATAGAGTTTAGGAATTAAAGTACACGAAAGTATATATACATAAGAGTATTTATCTAGACTCTAATGCTCATTTTTAACACTATAAGCCCCGAAGGGTAATTGTGTTTTTATGGATCATGCCCAATAGAATAGTAACGGCTATTAGGTCTAAGATAAAATAGCCTGCTTTTAGGACATATAACCATTTGGTCATCGTCAAAGGTTCGGTTATGTTTAAGTATTTACATATAGTTACATATTACTAGTTTATTGTCACACCCCGACCTGCAACGGAATAAGAGTCGGGGCATAATTGGGTTATCACCAAAGCTCATGATATTTACTAATATGTTTCATATTTATTTAAGTCAAAATTACATCCTCAAAAATCCAAACATGTTCATACAAATACAAAGAAAAATAATCAACTAAACAATCCAAGCTCTAAACCAGTTTATTCTTCTAAGCCAATCCTATGTGTTTCTTGCTGCAGCTGGATCACCTGTATCAGGTGTAAAAATGGGGGTTTTTGGGTCAACATAAGTTGGCGAGTGAACCTTGTTAGATAAACATTTATTATTGATTTCATGTTATCTTTATCAAAGAAAAATTGTGCAATAGTCATATATGAGCAAATGTAAATAATCATACCATAACAATAATAATCACAAATAATAACATACAATAACAATAATAACAATAATAACAAATGAACTTGCATGAATATATAGCGTGAATGAAACTGTATGTGTTGGCAACGTCACGTTCACGCTCATAATGTAATGGGGAACTGACGGCCTATGATGAATGTCTGTGCGATCAAGGCTCAATCAAACGAAGCCGATCGTATGTTGGCAACGCCCGGTTCACGCTCATAATGTAATGGGGAACTGCTCAACGCTCATAATGTAATGGGGAGCGGCGGCCTATGATATTGCATGTACTGAAAGTAATAAATTAAATCTAAACAATAACCACACAAACAGTTGATACAAGCTGAATACACATTTGTTCATAGATATAATGTATGCACAATGATTTAAATATAATAATTGATAAGACACATGATACACCCCAAAAACGTGATTAAAACGGGGAATTTGTAGAGATTCACTCACATTGGGTGCGTTCGGTTGAAGATGATGAAATGCGCACGAGTTTGAAGGATTGATCAACGAGTATTAACTAACCTAAATAATAACGGAAGGTATAGTAAATGAGTGGATTTTATTAATAATTTTAATAGAATTTTTAGATATATTTTTGTGAGTTTAAGGCTATTTCCTATCTTTAAAAACATTATTTTTAAGTATTTTTAATTGATTTTTAAATTAAATTAAATAAAAAAAAATATAAAAAAATGTTGACTTTTGCGTTAACCATTGACCGTTGACTGTTTGACCGTGACTGTTGACTGTTTGACCGGTTCTATTGTGTGCATGTATGCGCCGGGCAGGACTCGAACCCGAGACCTCCCGTACGCGTGCACGCAGCTCTACCAACTGAGCTACGTGTCTAACCCGAAATAATTCTATTTTTAATTATATTTATATACTAATTTAGTTGTATTTCAAATTTTTATTTTCAAAAGTGTTTTAATCATCGAACCGGAGCGTGCAACAGGTCTCGAACCCGGGACCTGTGGGTTAGTGTTGCACACAGTCCACCGCTGGACTGTGTGTCTAACCTGGTTAATATACCGATTTTTATTATACTTAACAACTACCGTGAGTTAATCCGGTTCCGTTAGAAAAATAAAACATCTTTATTACAGAGCATACGTGTGTGTCAAGGATCGAACTCGCGGCGTGTGCTATATGTGTGCACACAGTCCACCGCTGGACTGTGTGTCTAACCCGAGATAATATCCAAATTATATTAAACTTATAATCAACCCAACTTCGTCTTCTTCGTTACAGAATCACAGCCTACGATTACTCTATTGTTTCTTGTTTAATTCGATTGACAAACATTCAAAAGACTAAAATGAAATGGCAGAGACGATTTTGGAAGTAAACATACCGAAGAAACGATTTATCTCAGAATTCCGGCAAGCCGTCGGCTCTGTTTTTACGGATTTCGTCTGAGCGAACAGATTAACAATTTTTTATTAGCTAAATGCGAAATTGAAGCACTGAACAAGAATTACCAGGAGGTTTAGAAGGCTATACTGGTTCACAACGAGAATTGAGAATTTTCAGAAGTTTTCCGGCGAGAGTGAATTATCCGATATCGACGTCTGAAACCGATTCCGATTGAAGGGTTTGAATTAGCAACAGCTTAACAACTGATAGACGATGAAAGAAATGAGAGACTAACTGATTTAATGGAAGACATGGTTTTCCGGCGAAAGTCCGGCGAGTTCAAATAGCTTTTCCGACGAACTGAAAGTAGTGCGAAAATGAAATTTGAAGGTCTGCAGATGTGTTTGAGTCGCGAGAGGGGACTATGATTGGAGTAATTCAGAAAATGCAGGTTTTCGGTTATTAAAACCGATCAACTCTTGAATTCAAGTCCATTCAAGACTAAATTGATTGGAGGTGTCGGTGTATCGGTTATTGACAGAAAACCGCAAACAATCACACGTTTTTGGACGTTTGGAGACCGATTTCGGTTACAGTTAGCGTAAACAGATCGATTCATGGTTGAACTAAGATTTAATTGTTTCCTAGAATTCACAGAAAACATCAAGTGGCGGAGTGGTTATATGTGTGTGTGTGTTAAGTCTTATGCTTACCCGGCTGACCCGGGTTCGAGTCCCGGCAGCCTGTTTTTCATTTTATTTATTTTGTTTTTACTTTTTATCAATTATAACTTTTATATTCTAGTTTGTTTATTAATTATGCATCATTAAAAATTAAAATTGACATAAATACGCAACGAAACATTTATAACTTGATATTCGATTACAAACGAAGCGGGTTTGAAAAACCCGTTTTTGACAAATGTTACAGTATTCCCTACTTTTAAATATTTCGTCCCGAAATTCAAATAGTAGTAGTAGGAAAAAGATGCGGGTATTTTTCGCGCATTGAGTCTTCACGTTCCCAAGTAAACTCAGGTCCCCGTTTCGACTCTCAGCGTGCCTTAACAATTGGAATGCGACTTCGTCGTAGAAGTTTTTCTTCGAAGTCCATGATCTCTACTGGTCTTTCAATAAAATGCATAGATTCATCAATCTGAATATCTTCCAGAGGAATATGGAGGTTCTCATCAGCGAGGCACTTCTTCAAGTTTGATACGTGGAATGTGGGGTGAATTCTGTTGAGTTCTTCTGGTAGATCAAGGTTGTATGCTACAGGTCCTACTCTTTCGAGTATCTTGAAAGGTCCTACGTAGCGTGGTGCCAGCTTGCCTTTTTGGCCAAAACGAACTACTCCCTTCCACGGTGATACTTTTAAAAGTACATGATCACCAATGTTAAACTCCAAAGGCTTTCGTCGTTTATCTGCATAACTCTTTTGACGACTTTGAGCCGCTAGAAGATTGTTTCGAATTTGATGGATCTTATCGGTGGTTTCTTGAATCAATTCTGGACCGGTGATTTGAGCTTCCCCAATTTCGTGCCAACATACAGGAGATCGGCACTTACGACCATATAAAGCTTCAAAAGGTGCCATGCCGATACTTGAATGATAGCTGTTGTTGTACGAAAATTCAACTAATGGTAAATGAGCGTCCCAATTTCCCTTGAAGTCTATGACACATGCTCGAAGCATATCTTCAAAAGTTTGAATGGTGCGTTCAGATTGTCCATCAATTTGAGGATGGTAAGCGGTACTGAGATCTAATCGTGTACCCAAAGCGGCTTGTACGGCCTGCCATGTTCGTGAAGTGAAATGACCATCACGATCTGAAATAATGCTTAATGGTACACCATGCCGGCTTACGATTTCGCTGATGTAGACACGAGCTAGCTTTTCGTTCTTGAAATCTTCGCGGATTGGAATAAAGTGAGCTGATTTTGTAAGACGATCAATGATTACCCATATAGTGTCATACCCACCAGAAGTGCGAGGTAACCCGGTAATGAAGTCCATGGTTATGTTTTCCCACTTCCATACAGGTATTTCAGGTTGGACCAGAAGTCCTGAGGGTCTTTGATGTTCAGCTTTTACCTTGGAACATGTAAGGCACTTGGAAACAAAAACAGCAATATCCTTTTTCATTCCATGCCACCAGTAGGTGTATCGAAGGTCTTGATACATCTTGTCGGCTCCTGGGTGTATAGAGTATCGTGTTTTGTGTGCCTCATTCATAAGGAATTCACGAAGGTTGTTGTGGTCAGGAATCCATATGCGATCTAGATAGTACAGAATACCGTCAGATTTAGTTTCAATTTTAAGTTCAGCTCCACAGGACAGCTCCTTTCGTACGTCGTCCTCCGTTACTGAAACATGTTGAGCTTCTCGAATTTGATCTCTAATGTCGGTTATGATTTGCGAACATAGAAGACGAATGGAGTTCGCATAACCCTTTCGACTGATTGCATCAGCCACCACATTTGCCTTGCCAGGGTGATACCGAATTTCAAGTCGTAGTCATTTAAAAGTTCGACCCATCTTCGTTGCCTCATGTTTAACTCCTTTTGGTTGAAGATATGTTGAAGACTCTTGTGGTCAGTGTATATTTCACACTTAGTACCGTAGAGATAATGTCTCCATATCTTAAGAGCGAACATAACGGCTCCAAGTTCTAGGTCATGGGTGGTGTAGTTCTTCTCATGAGTTTTGAGTTGTCTCGAAGCATATGCTATAACCTTTCCTCTTTGCATTAGAACACAGCCTAGTCCTTGCCCTGCCGCGTCGCAATAAACCACGAAGTCATCACAACCTTCAGGAAGAGTGAGGATTGGTGCATCACAGAGTTTTTGTTTAAGGGTTTAGAAGGCTTCTTCTTGTTTGGGTCCCCATATGAAGGGTTTTCCTTTATGAGTTAAAGCCGTGAGTGGTACAGCAATGCGAGAGAAGTTTGAAATGAAACAGCGATAATAACCAGCCAAACCAAGGAATGATCTTACTTCAGTTGGAGTACGTGGCGTTGCCATTCTTGCACCGCTTTGATTTTTGAGGGGTCGATATGTATTCCCTTGTCATTAACAACATGTCCAAGGAATTGTACCTCTTTTAACCAGAATTCGCATTTGGAGAATTTGGCGTAGAGCTTTTCATTCTCTAAGAGTGTAAGGATGAGTCGAAGGTGCCGTTCATGATCAGACTTAGACTTTGAATAAATGAGGATGTCGTCGATGAAGACTATAACAAAACGATCGAGATAGGGTTTACAGACTCTGTTCATTAGATCCATGAAGACAGCTGGAGCGTTGGTTAAACCAAATGGCATGACCATGAATTCATAATGACCATAACGAGTTCGGAAGGCGGTCTTTGGGATGTCTTCTTCATGTACTCTAAGTTGATGATAACCAGAACGAAGGTCGATTTTTGAAAAACAGCTGGCGCCTTGAAGTTGGTCAAGAAGATCATCAATGCGAGGTAATGGATAGCGATTCTTGATCGTTAACTTGTTAAGTTCTCTGTAGCCGATGCACATGCGAAACGTTCCATCTTTCTTCTTCACAAAAAGGACAGGTGCACCCCAAGGCGAGGAGCTAGGACGTATGAATCCTTTGTCAGTCAACTCTTGCAATTGACTGGCTAGCTCTTGCATTTCGGATGGGGCTAACCTATAAGGAGACTTTGCAGCTGGTGTAGCACCAGGTATAAGATCAATGCGAAATTCGACTTCTCTCAAGGGAGGAAGTCCTGAAATGTCGTCAGGAAAAACTTGCAGAAAATCTTTTACTACTGAGATGTCTTCGAGTTTCTTCTCCATGGTTCCCTTTTTGACGACATGAGTTAGAAATGCGACATAATTCTTGCGGAGATATTTTCGAGCTTGAAGACAGGACATTAATCTGAGCCCTTTCGATGGGGTTTCTCCAAAGATTCGTAGAGTCTGACCGTTTGGAAGAGGAATGCGTATAAACTTCTCGCGGCATACAACTTCAGCCTGATGTTGGCTGAGCCAGTCCATACCGATTATAATGTCAAAGCTTCCCAACTTCATAGGAATGAGGTCAACTGGAAAATCGTGGTCGTTTAAGGTGAGAGTACAATTGTGTATAATAGAGTTTAATGAGACCGGTTTTCCATCAGCAACTTCTACTGTTATGGATTCCATGAGATTATCACGAATTTGGTTTAGGATGGGTTCAAACTCTAAGGATACAAAACTTTTATCCGCGCCAGTATCAAACAACATGGATGCATAACTACCGTTGATAAGAAACGTACCGTTAACCACATTGTTGTCAGCTCTAGCCTGATTAGCGTTGATGTTGAAAGCTCTTCCTCTTGCAGGTGGAGGAGCTTAGTTAGCTTGATTCAACGGATTGGCTTGGGCTTGAGCATGTATAATGTTCACCAAACGTGGACAAGTGTTTCTAAAGTGGCTTGGGTCTCCACAATTGTAGCAAGCCCGCATAGATTGCACCATGGGATAGTTGGGTTGGTAGTATGATTGGGCTAAATGTTGGGTAGGTGGTAGTAGTAGGGGTTGTTGGGCTTGACCCATTATTTGTTGGTGGGTTTGGGTTGAAGGCTGGTGGCGGTTCGTTCGCTGAGGTATGCGACAGGTTTGAACAGTGTGACCTGCGCGACCACAGCCGGTGCAATGTTGGCAGGGATGATCAGGAAAGTGATGGTATTGGCAACGGTTGCATTTTGGTAATGGGCCAGAGTATGGTCTTTTGTATGGTGCAGGTGAGGGGGCAACTTGGGTAATGGGTGCAGCAGGGATAGGGGAATTGGTTTGTGTGACAGCGAAGTTTCTAGTGTTGCGTTTCCTCTTGTTAGCAAACTTAGAGGAGGAGGTGGAATGGTTTGAAGTTTGGCCCTAAACGGGGGCCTTCTTTTTCTCCTCTTTAAATTTACCGTTGCGAATTCAATTCTCGGTCAGTTCAGTAGCTAGTTCCATAGCAGCTTCAAGTGTTGCTGGCGAAGTGCTGAGAACTGAATCTTGAATTTTTCGAGGGAAGACCTCGAATATAATGCTCGACTAAACGGTAAACTAGGGTGAACAAGTTAGGGACCATCTGGTTCAACTCTAAAAACCTCTTGTTGTAGGAAGTATGATCTCCCTCCTTTTGCTTCAATGAATGAAATTCGTCCTCTAACTTTTTAATCTCACTTCTAGGACAGAATCGTCTCGTCATGATTTCCCTTAACTCCTCCCACGTTAAGGCCATTGCATCTTCGATTCCCCTCTTACCCTTTTCAGTATTCCACCAGGTAAGAGCTACCCCAAATAGTCTCCCGGTTGTGTATCGTACCTTGCGATCTTCGGGACAATCGCAGTTGAGGAAGGTGTTTTTCCATTTCCTCAAACCAGTAGAGGAGAGCAGTGACACCTTCGGTCCCTTCAAATTTCGGAGGATCGCAAGACTTGAAATGTTTATATGAGCACTTGTTGGTAGGAGGGTTGCCGATGTTCTGGTCTTCTTGCTGGGGAGGATTGGTGGGATTTGTGGCGAGAGCTTGTTATACTTGAACCACAATGTCAGGAAGCACCGCGGCCATTTGTTTTGCGATTTGAGTGGCCAAGCGTTCGTGTGACCTTCCTGATCTTCTACCCCCTCGTTGTTGTCTAGACGTCATCTACAGGAACATACATAAGAAGATTGTGAGTTTATGGAGTCTTTTTAGGTGTCATGTGTCTTAAAGAAAATGAAAATAACATAAATATCAATAATGCAACTACATCCATAGGATGTCTTGGGTTTGCTCATGTTGGGCCTCAAATGTCCCCCATACCTTCACCTGTATAGTCATGTGGGCCCCCATGACTATTGGCTTGGTATGATTCACATTAGTATTGGCAGTTTAACACTCGCATTACCCGAATGAAAACCACAAAATATGTTTACGAGATGTATGGTCGGAATGTGTCCAGGTGTAGACACAATGACAACTCAAAGTGGGGTTAGCTCACACAACGTTTGGTATAGCATGCTTTGGCCTAATAGGTACTTCGTACTCTCATCGTTAGTCCCCAGGTAGGCAAACTGGTCCTTTATTTTGGATTTATACGAATGCCGGCCTAGACAGGACGTTCCGACTACCGGTACTTGTACCCTTCCAGTTACTACATGCCCGTCATGAGAACTCACTTTGATGTGATTTGAAAATACAAAAATCATTGTAAAAACAATCATGAAAATGATGTGATATGTGCTTTCATGGATATGATATGTTATGAGAATATGATTCATGTTAGGCATTATATAATATTATGTACTTATGAACATGCTTGCATAACATTGAATGTAACATTAAACATAAAACATATGAACATCATGAATTTTGCATGTAACACACAAAAATCTTAAAAATTTCTAATCAACTATAGTATAGGCTCTAAGGGTCTAATAACCTATCCTATATCCCCATAGTCATGGCTCTGATACCAATCTGTCACACCCCGACCCGCAGCGGAATAAGAGTCGGGGCATAATTGGGTTATCACCAAAGCTCATGATATTTACTAATATGTTTCATATTTATTTAAGTCAAAATTACATCCTCAATAATCCAAACATGTTCATACAAATACAAAGAAAAATAATCAACGAAACAATCCAAGCTCTAAACCAGTTTATTCTTCTAAGCCAATCCTATGTGTTTCTTGCTGCAGCTGGATCACCTGTATCATGTGTAAAAATGGGGGTTTTTGGGTCAACATAAGTTGGCGAGTGAACCTTGTTAGATAAACATTTATTATTGATTTCTTGTTATCTTTATCAAAGGAAAAATTGTGCAATAGTCATATATGAGCAAATGTAAATAATCATACCATAACAATAATAACCACAAATAATAACTTACAGTAACAATAATAACAATAATAACATATGAACTTGCATGAATATATAGCATGAGTAACATCACGTTCGCGCTCAAAATGTAATGGGGAACTGACGGCCTATGATGAATGTCTGTGCGATCAAGGCTCAATAAACGGAGCCGATCGTATGTTGGCAACGCCCGGTTCACGCTCATAATGTAATGGGGAACTGCTCAACGCTCATAATGTAATGGGGAGCGGCGGCCTATGATATTGCATGTACTGAAAATAATAAATTAAATCTAAACAATAACCACACAAACAGTTGATACAAGCTGAATACACATTTGTTCATGGATATGATGTATGCACAATGATTTAAATATAATAATTGATAAGACACATGATACACCCCAAAAACGTGATTAAAACGGGGAATTTGTAGAGATTCACTCACATTGGGTGCGTTCGGTTGAAGATGATGAAATGCGCACGAGTTTGAAGGATTGATCAACGAGGATTAACTAACCTAAATAATAACGGAAGGTATAGTAAATGAGTGGATTTTATTAATAATTTTAATAGAATTTTTAGATATATTTTTGTGAGTTTAAGGCTATTTCCTATCTTTAAAAACATTATTTTTAAGTGTTTTTAATTGATTTTTAAATTAAATTAATAAATAAAAATATAAAAAAATGTTGACTTTTGCGTTGACCATTGACCGTTGACTGTTTGACCGTGACTGTTGATTGTTTGACCGGTTCTATTGTGTGCATGTATGCGCCGGGCAGGACTCGAACCCGAGACCTCCTGTACGCGTGCACGCAGCTCTACCAACTGAGCTACGTGTCTAACCTGAAATAATTCTGTTTTTTAATTATATTTATATACTAATTTAGTTTATTCAAAATTCTTTTATTTTCAAAAAGTGTTTTAATCATCGAACCAGAGCGTGCAACAGGTCTCGAACCCGGGACCTATGGGTTAGTGTTGCACACAGTCCACCGGTGGACTGTGTGTCTAACCTGGTTAATATACCGATTTTTATTATACTTAACTACTATCGTGAGTTAATCCGGTTCCGTTAGAAAAATAAAACATCTTTATTACAGAGCATACGTGTGTGTCAAGGATCGAACTCGCGGCGTGTGATATATGTGTGCACACAGTCCACCGCTGGACTGTGTGTCTAACCCGAGATAATATCCAAATTATATTAAACTTATAATCAACCCAACTTCGTCTTCTTCGTTACAGAATCACAGCCTACGATTACTCTATTGTTTCTTGTTTAATTCGATTGACAAACATTCAAAAGACTAAAATGAAATGGCAGAGACGATTTTGGAAGTAAACATACCGAAGAAACGATTTATCTCAGAATTCCGGCAAGCCGTCGGCTCTGTTTTTACGGATTTCGTCTGAGCGAACAGATTAACAATTTTTTTATTAGCTAAATGCGAAATTGAAGCACTGAACAAGAATTACCAGGAGGTTTAGAAGGCTATACCGGTTCACAGCGAGAATTGAGAATTTTCAGAAGTTTTCCGGCGAGAGTGAATTATCCGATATCGACGTCTGAAACCGATTCCGATTGAAGGGTTTGAATTAGCAACAGCTTAACAACTAATAGACGATGAAAGAAATGAGAGACTTACTGATTTAATGGAAGACACGGTTTTCCGGCGAAAGTCCGGCGAGTTCAAATAGCTTTTCCGACGAACTGAAAGTAGTGCGAAAATGAAATTTGAAGGTCTGCAGATGTGTTTGAGTCGCGAGAGGGGACTATGATTGGAGTAATTCAGAAAATACAGGTTTTCGGTTATTAAAACCGATCAACTCTTGAATTCAAGTCCATTCAAGACTAAATTGATTGGAGGTGTCGGTGTATCGGTTATTGACAGAAAACCACGAACAATCACACGTTTTTGGACGTTTGAAGACCGATTTCGGTTACAGTTAGCGTAAACAGATCGATTCATGGTTGAACATAAGATTTAATTGTTTCCTAGAATTCACAGAAAACATCAGGTGGCGGAGTGGTTATATGTGTGTGTGTTAAGTCTTATGCTTACCCGGCTGACCCGGGTTCGAGTCCCGGCAGCCTGTTTTTCATTTTATTTATTTTATTTTTACTTTTTATCAATTATAACTTTTATATTCTAGTTTGTTTATTAATTATGTATCATTAAAAATTAAAATTGACATAAATACGCAACGAAACATTTTTAACTTGATATTCGATTACAAACGAAGCGGGTTTGGAAAACCCGTTTTTGACAAATGTTACATTTATCATATAATTCATGTACTTCGTAGATGTCATGTAAGTCATATAGGTCATGCATGAAGGTAGGTGGTTAACCATCCTAAACCTCTTTCGTAAGATTCACCATTACACAAGATTGACACAAGGACAATCCGGATGGTCAAGAATTATAGAAAACATCAAGTGAGGGGTGGATTGAATAGTTGAATGGCCAAGGCCTTCATGTAATCACACCTACACCAACCCAAGCTTGAAAGCTTGGATGGCTCAACACTTGTGGGTTTGAAACCCTAATGAAAACATAATAGTTGTGAGGATGAATCCTCTATTTTGAATGTCTCAACCTTGTTTTTAAGCCTAACCAACCATAAGATTGTAAGCATTCGGACATAGGTTTGAGATGAGATAAACTCAAGTTGTAAGAAGTATTTAGAAGATAAACAGAACGTTTGGCCCCAAAAATGATGTGATTCCACCTTGGTTTTCCATGGAAAACCTATGGTAACCTCCATAGGGCCTTAGCAAACATTGTTGAACAAGAAATAAAGTAAAAACATTGAAAAACTTGAAGTTTGAAAGATAAAAATTTGGGCAGAAAGTTTATGCACTTTTGGACCTCAAAATGGTGTGTTTTCACCTTAGTTTGCCCAAGAAAACTTGTGAGAACTTTCCTAGAGGTTATCCAAGAGTGTTAGAAAGAAAAACAAAGCAAAAGGAAGAAGATAAGTGAGTCGAAACTCACTTACAAGCTGCTGGGTTTCAGCAACTAAATTCAGAATGTATGGACTTGTTTTGAGAGTATGGAGGCTTGTAAAGTGAGAAATGGGTGGGGGAACTTGTGATTATATAGTGGAAAATTAGGGTTTTGGTCTAGGGTTGCATTTAATGCCAAAGGGGGGAAGAATTTGAATTAGAAAAAGAAGTGGGAAGAAGTCCCATGTTGCGGCCGCAACATGGGCTGTTTTCTTTTTTTTTATTTTTTTTTGAACAAATTAATAGTTTATTTGGTGAATTGTTAGACTTTAGGTATTGCTTATATTATGTGTTACATGTAGGGGTCTTGAAATGGTCCATTATAATGCAAAACATATCTTAGAAAACCCTAAAAAGAGACAACTATGATACGTATTTTTCTTGAAAATATTAAGACATGATTTTACGAAAGTGGAAGCTTAATTTCTTTGAATAATAACACCAAATGTCTTGTTTGAGTTTAGTATATGATTAATAAACACTTATCACACATTTACACATTGTTTTGAATTGATTTATGAAAGCATAAAGTATATATAGTTTGCGAATTTAGCATAGTTGATTAATCTTGTTTACAATCAAAGCCTTAGAATACATTGAATTTGAAATGGAAATAAGATTACAAGGTTTGGACTTTCTAAAAATAAAAACATGAAGCGATATTACCAAAAACGGAAAGATACAAATGCGAAGCGTTACATTCATAGACTTGAAGTTTACCAGTGTGGTAATTCGAAATTTCTATCAATTGTCAGTTGGGTTTTTGAAGATCAGGGGATCAAGCATAGGAGGAGTGCGCTAAAATCGAACTCGAATGTGGTTAAAGTTGAAACGGAGAAGCTGCATTGATTAGTTTCAAGTTGGTGATTATTCGAGAAAATTTGTCGATTAAGAAAATCTGAGAAGGTCGGGAACCTTGCAAACAAAGTCCTGAAGATTAAGCAAATTTGTCGATTAAGCTAACTCACTTTGTACGAAGTGAAGGCACTTCGTACGAAGCCGATCTCTCACTTTGCACGAGTTGGTCAATGTCTATACCTAGTGTTGTGTGTTTAAAGTTTTGTAAGTTTTGGAGTTCCCATAGGGGAAATGCTTGCGAAATTTATCCAGAATTTTGCCAGCTTGATAAGATGTATACTCTTTCGGTATGAATGAATGAAGCTTCCGCGTTTTCTGTTTCTACTCCTTTCTTAATAACATTCTACCGGATTAGCGATATTATACCCAAATTTCCATCTACAACCGCCGGATCCTAGACTTAAAAAAGGTAACATTCGAGGTAGCTCGTTCCATGCAGTACCCTAGTGGTTCCATCGATTATAGTGGTCCGTGTCACTCTATCACACCCCAATAAATCATCACATCAGAGTTGGGCGTGATCTGACTGGTATCTTCATTCACAGCAGAAGTGTTTGAAATGCTAAGACTTCTAAAAAGTGAACGCCCGCTAAGGACTCGAATCCCCATGGGTTCTCCTATTCCAACCGTGCCATAATATGAATATGTGACCTGAGAAAGAACATGCGAAAAAAATGAACATAAAGTTGGCGAGTTCATAGTTTGTTCGAAAAGATTTAAAATAAATCTTTTTGGTAACCGGTTAACCATTTTTCTCGGCATCTCAGTTGAAGACTTCGTATTTGTATAAAATCTAATATGCAAAAGTTCCATAAATATATGATGTATTTGTATCAAAACACGGTATGTAAAGCGTCAATGAAATCGTGATCATTAATGTTTTGCGAGGACATTAATATGTGTGACGACATAGGAAGCATCCAAACCTAGACGATTTTCGTCGATTAACCTCGACTGGGACAACAAATGCACTCTTTCGTGTGGATCCATGACCAAGAGTGGGGCTCGTCAACACCCGCTAGATCTAACCTTTGTACCGTGGTCTTAAACAAGATTAATGGAGCTTACGCCCTCCCTATTCGCACATGATCTAGTTATTCCATTCCTAGCTTATCATACCATAGACATGTATTTCCCCCCGATAGTTGTAAAACACTAAAACATTTAAGATGAAAAGGGGGACATGAACTCACAGGCTGAGACGTATTTTCAGTGTATGATGTCAACCGACATGCGTTTTCAATGTATGATGTCAATACATATATTTCGTCAAAATATATATATATATATATATCCTTGCATCTCGTATGTTGTATGTATGGACCTAGCCCTCTTGTTTCCGTTGTAACTAGGACAATCCCGTCCTTAAAATGTATGTAAGTTATGCACCTTCCGTAAATATGTGTGTGTTTCGTAAACCGATATGTTTAGCAATAACCTTTTGTAAACCATTTGAGTTTGTTGGAGTTCATTCGTTTCATGGTTTAGAAACATATAGTTTTCGTTCATCGAAATTTTGTGTACTTTTGCAAAACTTGCATGTCTTTAACCCCCGAAACATTTATAAAACTGTAAAACAGTAAAAAGTGGGGGTTATGAATTCACCTTGATATCCTTGTGTAAAGCTAGCTTAATGTGATTCCATAATATTCCTATCAAGGAATAACTTATAAGTTTCTATTAAAATGTAGCTAAACTACGTTGTATCAAAACACGGTATGTAAAGCGTCAATGAAATCGTGATCATTAATGTTTTGCAAGGACATTAATATGTGTGACGACATAGGAAGCATCCAAACCTAGACGATTTTCGTCGATTAACCTCGACTGGGACAACAAATGCACTCTTTCGGGTGGGTCCATGACCAAGAGTAGGGCACGTCAACACCCGCTAGATCTAACCTTTGTACCGTGGTCTTACACAAGATTAATGGAGCTTACGCCCTCCCTATTTGCACATGATCTAGTTATTTCATTCCTAGCTTATCATACCATAGACATGTATTTCCCCCCGATAGTTGTAAAACACTAAGACATTTAAGATGAAAAGGGGGACATGAACTCACAGGCTGAGATGTATTTTCGGTGTATGATGTCAAAGATGCGTTTTCGATGTATGATGTCAATACATATATTTCGTCAAAATATATATATATATATATATATCCTTGCATCTCGTGTGTTGTATGTACGGACCTAGCCCTCTTGTTTCCGTTGTAACTAGGACAATCCCGTCCTTAAAATGTATGTAAGTTATGCACCTTCCGTAAATACGTGTGTGTTTCGTAAACCGGTATGTTTAGCAATAACCTTTTGTAAACCATTTGAGTTTGTTGGAGTTCATTCGTTTCATGGTTTAGAAACATATAGTTTTCGTTCATCGAAATTTTGTGTACTTTTGCAAAACTTGCATGTCTGTCACCCCCGAAAACATTTATACAAATGTAAAACAGTAAAAAGTGGGGGTTATGAACTCACCTTGATATCCTTGTGCAAAGCTAGCTTAATGTGATTCCATAATATTCCTATCAAGGAATAACTTATAAGTTTCTATTAAAATGTAGCTAAACTACGTATTACCGAGCTCTAACGAATCGCTAACCAAACGGTTCGAGGGTAGGTTGTTAACGTAATGGAAAAGAATGAGTTATACTTGTTAAGTTCCATTTAATGTCGATGAAAACACCAAGTTTTGGATACACTTAGTTTCCAAGAGGTTTAATATATATATATATATATATATACACTTATGGAATCATATTAGACGTCCCGAATAATCGTGTGTGTACGTAGACAAATATTGATATAAAAATACTACACGTTGTAGACTCATAGGATATGGTCGTATGATTCCAAGTAGTCATCGCGTAGTCGTAATAGTCTTCGTCTCGTTATAATTAATAAAATAATTATAGAGTTGTACGCTCGTTAGAATCGACTTTCGTTTGTTTGTTATCAAATAACACGATTAATATTATGCGTTGAGAGTGTATGGTAAAATATCGTATTCCGTTTAAGCGTTTGAAATAAATATAAAAGATATATATTTCATAAAGTTTTTGAGTTTTTAACATTTGAAATAAATACAAATAATTATATTTATTTTGTAAAAGGATTTTCAGGTGTTCGTTTGAAATAAATATAAATAATTATATTTATTTTATAAAAGATTACCAAATTTTTGTAATCACACTCGTTAAAACGTTATCGACTCGATTTTTGTAAGTTATAAAGTGTCGTCAACGTAAATATATATTTATATTTATTTTTATAAAAATTACTTCCCGAAAGGTGTCTTTTTTCGAATATAAATATGTTTCGTATTTTGGATTTTTATGAAAAACGGGTAGAGTTTCCTCTATTTTTGAACCATCCTGACAATACAAGTTGTGGATATATTTTCAAAACAAAACATTATAACAATAGATATTTTATGTTCGATACTTAGATAACGACGTCACAATTTTTAAGTTTTATACAAGTATCTCATTATATATATATATATAATAATTTATTATAAACATGTCAAAACTTTTAAAGAGAAGGTCGGTAGGCGGATAAATTATGTCGTAATCCCAAAATGTTGCCAATGTGTAACGTTAGTCGGTCGGGCCGAGCTTGGTTTCGCGTTTAAATGATGTACATAAAAGAAATATTATAAATTTTGCGTCGTAATTAATTTTACCAAGTCCTTCATTGACTAGTCGACAGTTAACCTGTTGACCTGTTGACTTGTGTTGACCGCAGTTAACCAGGGTTTGACTGAGTTGACCGGGTTTGACCCGAACGCCAAAACTAACCAAGTTGACCCGAACCAAGCCAAGTCTGACCCGAAACACCAAATTTGAACCGCAGCTATCTGTTGACCGTTTGACCATCTTTGACTCGGGTTGACTCGGGGTTTGACTGAGTTAACCCGTGTTGACTGAGTCGACCCGGTGTTGATGGAGTTTGACTTGTTGAACCGAACCGAGCTTGAACCGAGTCGCACCGAGTTGAACCAAAACATGAACCGAGACCTAATCTGCCCCGAACCGAGTGAATCTGAGGTTAACTTTGACCAAACGAAACTTGGATCTGAACCGAGACTTGAACCGAACCAAGAACCTAGTTGACCTTGTTCAATGTAAACCCAAACCAAATCAGCTAAAGATAATTACATCTGCAAAATTCCAAATTCATAGTACACACATATATATTCACACAACCAGAGATAGGTAGTTAGAGGAAACCTTCGTTTGAGATTTATCGGATCCTGCAAAAGTGCAAGTTTCCAGGTGCCTTTCTTTAATCAACTGATATAAGTTGGTCCAGCCAAAACAATGCAATACCTTTTTCTCAACACATGCCAAAAGTTGGATTTTGATCATGCCATCAATTTCATAGGACAGAGGTGATAATAGTTTCCAAGGTCCATCTATGTTGAGTGGAGACATTTTTCATCAAACTTAATTTTCTGTAGCGAAGTATTATGATGACCGACTGATAATACCCTTAGCGTATATGGAGGATGCTCAATTGATACAACCATCTCACAGTATTTCATACTTAGTATCTTAAGCCTAGGAAGGCTTCTCACACAATTTGGCATTGAAACAATTGGATTATTATCCAAACACAAATCCTCTAGCATTGAAAGACGGCTAAAGTCCCTTGGAAAGGATTCATTAGACAAATTACTATTTGCAAGTGACAGAACTATTAATGAACTTGGTAAAGAAGTCACAAAGAACTTCAAAGCGCTTGGTATAGCATGAAGAGGTTTGTGAGCTTATACTAAAATCCGATGAATTTGTATCCCACGTCTCGATTTTAGATTCACAAAAATTACAACCATCTAAGAATAATGTTTGAACTTTCTTTAACTTGCCTAAGGAAATTGGAAGCTTTTTAAGCTTGTAGCAGTAACTCAGATCAATGTGGACAAGCTCAACACAATGATCAACTGATTCACATACCTCAATCAAACTTATGCAGTTTACAACTATCAATCTCTCAAGTGCAGGGAGTTGAAAAAAACCACCAAGACTATGAAGTTGTTCACAGAAACTCAGATCAAGAACCTTCAAGGATCCAAGCAACCTTTTGCCTTTTGACCATGATCCAACCAACTATATAAATGGATATAAGTTAGTAATGAATTGAATTTAATCAAGATGAAAAAGTAATAAAAGTTGTCTTGTGAATCATTTTAAATAACTGATATTTACAAAAGACCTAAGGGGTCCTATTGGGTTAAGTTCAAATATGTTCTAAGAGGTGTGATGTATAAAGCATATGAACTAGCATGATTCCTCGCATGAAGAATGACGCGGGGTCAAGGGGGTTGCACCCTTTGTGTGGTTCGAGGCAGCAAGAGGAAACCTAAATGGCAAACATGGTACTTAGTTGCCAACAATTTTCCCTGCCAAAATCAACAAGTTATTCCCACCATACAACTACATTTATGGTCTACAAAATGGACACGTTATTTTATACTATAAGATGGACACGTTGTTTTATACTATTAGAATAAAGAGTAAACAATTATGTCTCTGGTTTTGTGAATAACACCTAAGTGTGACTTTGGATTATCTTATTATGATTTCACTGTAGTATAGACAATTGTCTTATTAAAATACTACGATTTGAAAGTTTTATCATCATGATTTAAAGTTTATCCAAATGGATTACTGATTTCTATCAATATCTTACCCAAAAAAGAAATTGCTTACCTTTTGCCTCTTTGCAGGTGGTTGTGGGTTACTATAGGGCATGTCAAAATATTCAATATTACTATAGGACAAGTCAAGAGCAACTCGATTCTCCATTGGTAAGTCTAAAGGTATAGACTTTAAAGGGAACCCATGCATACACAACCATCGCAATCCTTCTGGAAATCTTCGGAAACACCCATTTAGTTGTACATAGTTAAGTTGTAGAAGCATCAGATTATCCATCTTACGTAATGAGTCCTTCAGCTTAAACGATCCACGGCACTTTTTTTCAAGCATGCTCATATCAAGGGCGAGGCCTAGAAGATTTCTCTTGCCCTATGAAGAAAGGGAATGCAAACAAAACTATAAAGCTTATATACAAGTACATAGACCATAAAGTTATTTTGAACATGTATAATTACTAAACAAATACGTGCCCTCTTACTTTTTTGTGTTTCAACACTTTGAATGACTCCTCATGACACCATAATCGACTAAGCTTCCATGGCTTATAAGGTGATTCTTGTCTTACTAAATCTCTTCCCATCTCTTGAACCAATTGATGCATCATCAACTTGTTGTCCCGTCCGATACTAAGAAGGCATCTGTTAGTGAGATTTCTTATCCCGTGTCTTGTCTTGATATCACATGAATTTAATATTGTTTCCGTCAAATCTTTATCCATTCCCACAAAGAAACATGCGATATGCTTAAACAAGTCCTTATCATTATCAAATGGCAAAGAGTCAAAGCTCATTTGCAATGCTTTTTTTATACAAGAATGAGGTTCTTTCTTCAGCACTTCTATGTAATACTCCCATTCATCTATATCTTCACATTTACAAGAGACTTGCCCAAAACTTCAAGAGCAAAAGGATGTCCATCACAATACTTCACAAGCTTTTCTGAAATCTCCTTATAACCTTCTTTGGGCTTTGGGCTTTTGGCTCTTGAATGTATGAATGCATAAAAGCTCTAGTGATTCAGCCTCACATAAGCCATTAAGTAAGACCTTTGTATGCTTCGGTTGAACTTGTGGGTCAAATAGTGTAGACCTTTCTGTTAAAGATGCATCCTTGGTTGTTATTATGATTTTGCTTCCTGGGTGTAAACCTTTGTTTCCGAGTAAAGCATCCAGTTGGTCAAGACTATGAATATCATCAAGCACTAAAACAACATTTTACGGGCTAGTGCATTCTCAATCTTAGAGGTGTACACGAGACATCATTAACTTGAAACCGGATTTTTTTCAAAATGTCTCCAAGTAGTTGCTTTTGTATATCAAGCAATCCGTTAAAGTGTTCATTACATCTTGCATTAATACCTTCGATAAAGCTGCTTTTGTGAAATTCACTAGAGTGTAACTGGAAAACATATTTAGCCAAAGACGTTTTCCCAGTCCCACCCAAGCCTGCAACCGTGAGAATGTCAGCAGCATGACAAGATCCATCTGTCAACCATGAACTAATGAGATGAATATAATGGTCCATCCCGATCAGAAGTGGCAAGGTATTACTTAAGGGTACACCAAATCTACGGTTGATGTCGGTAACTATTTCCTCAATAAATCCGGCCTCTTTCCTGAAATTGAGTCAATAAGAAATATGAAACATCATGGTCAAAAACTAAATAATCTAATCTATAAACATGATAATTCAAAGATCCAAACCAAGATATAGTTGTGAAAATGTAGTTGTGTTATCACCTGTTCTTTGCATCTTTTCCTTTTAAATCAGCAACTTGTGTGAGTGCCCTCTTCCATAACTCCATCTTTTGACCCCATTCACTTCTATTCTCTGCATTTGTTTCTGTCTCCAGCCTCTGTTTATGTTGTGCCATTGCTTCCCCAAAGCTTCCATGCTGCTTCCTAACGTCGGTGGGAGAGACATGATAGAAGATGGGGATAACGATTTGGTTAAAGTTCCTGTTTTGCTCAAGGATGAATACCAGTTCCTCTAGGCACCATGTGGATGAAGCATAATTCTTAGACAACACGATAATAGACGCTCTAGAAGATTTAATCGCACCTCGAGTTCTGGTTTCAGTGGTTCTCCAGTTTCGATCTCTTCATCATCCAAAAACGTGATGATACTGGCATCCACAAGGGCATTGTAGAGGTGATCTGTGAAACTATTACGAGTATCAACAGCTCTAAAACTTAAAAATACGTCATATCTATGATTATGATCATGATTTGATGAAGAAGATGAGGATCCTGGTATAAGTTGAAGTTCAGAGAGAAGAACCATGATGGAGTATGAGTGATTTGAGTGAGAAGATGAGGAGGGAGGGCTGTATATGTTTAAAGATTTCAAAGAAATAAAGTCTAATTCGACAGCTACTATCTGAAATTTCCATTGAAGTTTCAATGATTGGATTTGTGAATTATGCGGTTATAATTTGTTGTCAATATGTCTTGATATGGGTCGAACACGTCATGGAATTTCAGATACATACATTCCACAAATTGAATTTGTGTAATTATCATCTGTTGTGATATTTTAAGCAACTTATTTATACAATTATACTTGTTTCAAATTTATGTATTAAAAATAAAAATCAATTTAATAATGACGAAACATTTCATAATTATTAAGTAATAAAAAAAACTAAAAACTAATCTAACTATAATAGATGATAATTTAATTTAATTTGGATTTATATTATTTCAGTTTAAACACGTTTCAAAAGTCCTTTTAAGTCAAAACGACCTCTGATATGGGACCTACTTGAATTTGCCATGTAATTTCTAACTTCAATCGAAGGGGACCTACTTGAATATGCCTCATCGAATTTGTCTAACTTCCAAGAATATCTCCAATGCAAACGCAAAGAGCACCCATAGACGCCTTAACTGTCTAATCAGCTAGCACATCATATCGTTGAAAATTCTTACAAATTTTTAAAAACCTTCAATTTCACCTCCAACCATACAAAAATCCTTACATTTTCCACATTATTACCCATTTTTTCTTTAAGTTTATCCATTTTTTCTTTTAAATTATTAAAATTTATTTCAATAATTAAATGATTAGATAATTAATTTAATTGTAGTGTAAAGATTATAAAATGGAGTTGGTTAATTAAATAAACAGATCAAGTCTGTGTGTTCGTTCTCTTGAAAGAAAGTATAATAATTAAATGAAGTTTTGATTATAATGTAATGAGATGATTTAAACAAATGCAAGAATGGTAACATTCAAAATAAGGGTACCGTAAGCTTTAAAATATATAAAAACATAACTAGATTAAAAAAACTAACATATTTAAAAACAAACACAAACTAGTCTCGGGTTGCCCGATTTGCCCAAAGGTGTTCCACCAAATCACCACGGATTGCATGATGTGCCTCCTCGCTAAGTAAATTTTTGAACCTTTTGAGTCGTGCTTGAAATGCGGGCACGGCCCCATGATTGTAACTTGGTGGATCATCTTCATCATCATCACATGCCCAATTACATATAGCATGGCCTTCATCCTCTACAATCATATTATGCAATATGATGCATGCATACATTATGTCACTAATATTGTATAAGCTCCAAGATCTTGTTGGACCACGAATAATTGCACATCTAGCTCGAAGAACACCAAAGGCTCTCTCAACATCCTTCCTTGATGACTCTTGATGTTTGGGAAAACTTCAATTTATCGGCATGTGGGTATGATTCCGTCTGAAAGATAATATCCTTGTGTGTATTGTGTTTCATTCACTATAAAGTTGCATGGTGGTGCATTCCCCTCTAAAACTTCGTTAAAAAGTGGCGACTGGTTAATCAAATTAATGTCATTGTTTGAACCTGCCACTCCAAAATATGCATGCCACATGCATTGGTCATGAGAAGTAACCGCTTCCGGCATAATGGTCGTTCGACCATGGTCACCACGCGTGTACATACCTTTCCATGTAGTTAGACAGTTTCTCAAGTCTAATGCCTACAATCAATGCTTCCAAGCATTCCTGGGAAGCCATGCACATTTAAATGTTCCTCAAGTAACCATTGGATGTCAGTTCATTTGGTCTTCTAAGGTACTCTTTACCAAAAATTTCAATAATAGAATTGCAAAACTTTTGTAAACAAAGGATAGCAGTAGACCCACCAGCGCGTACGTATTCATCGATTTCATCGGCTGCTACACCGTATGCCAATTGACGAATAGCTATTGTGCATTTTTGTTGAGGTGAAAGACCCTTTCTACCTATTGCGACAAATCTCTGTGAAAACCAGTTATTATGTTATGTTAACCTATCAACAATTCGGTGAAATAGACGAATGCTCATCCGGAATCACCGTCTAAACAGATACTCGGGGTACACTGGAATGGGAGCAAAATAATCATTCCACATACGGTTATCACCATCTTTCAATGTAATTGTGTTTCGCCTTTAGGGGGGGAATTGTTGGCCTCATCGGTGTGGAGCTCCAAAAATTGTTGCGCAATTATTTCAATATTATCTGACAATAGTTCTTTAAGTTCCTTACTTACAAGATCCATAAATGGATTTGGTGCACTCATGTTGTTTATATGGGTTTGAAGAAGGACATGAGAGTGAAATGGTCAAAGGTTGGTAAACAAATTCTTCAACTACACAACCGATGGATTCTTTTTTGTTTTAAGTTTGAGATTTTGATAGGTTGGCAAACAAATTTATTGATCTTTAAAAACATACCATATAAAAAAATTGTTTTAGAAAGTGGTGTTAGTGATTACTAAATGCATATTAAGTAGCCTTTATAAGAGTCAGTGTACAAATTTAATATTCATTGAATAAATAAAGTTGAAAAAGAAAATCAAAAACTAAAAGAAAAGGCACAATAACCAAAGTTTTTATGCCTTCACAGATGGATTTTTGTTTTGGATATCTCTCTATGTAATCACCTCCGATGCATCTGAATTAATGGATAAAAGTCGCATCATCATGGACATATTGTTTTACATTGAATTGAAGAGTGTCTAACTACATATCTATTTTAAATTAGAATCAAAAGTTAAACTTATGATACAATATATTAAATTTTGTCATACAAAACAAATATGAATTAGAAAACTATAATTCAGTCAAAGACATTTTGACTCAAAGACAATGAGTTGTTTAGTTGTGGTATTCCTGTTAGGGAGAATTTAATAAACTGGAGTAAAGTGTTTTAAAGTATTTATATCAGCTTCTCTATCCTTATACACATAAAATTGTAAACTATGGATTCTTACTCTTTCACTCCATATTACTGTCACATCATAAAGTAACTAACATCTCACTGACACATCACTATCTTACTTTCTTTCATTAACACCTACTATAGTTTCACTTCCTATTAAAATCTAAAAAAGTAAAAAAGAAAAAGGAAATCATCTCATTAGCTAATTGATGGGGGCCTACCACACAAATCATCCCCCACGCCGTGGCTTCCTCCCTGGCAGCCCCTCTCCTGCCCCCTACTTCGGTGTTCCACACCCAGCCAACTGCCCTCCTTGATAGATGGAGGGGGTGTGGCTCTATAGTAACCAGCCTAATTACACTATATAAATCAGTATATTTTCTCTCTTATTTTTAATTAAATAATATTTTTATACATTTATCATTACATTTTCTCTCTTCTTCACTCACAACCACTTTAAAAAATATTAAAAAATAAATACAGGAAAAGTGTTTTCCAAGATATATAGAAGAACAATAATATTTTCTACCTCCTCCATTAACAATCACTTTCTAAAACAAGTAGTACTCACTCAGAAAAACCCGATATGATTGCTCCTAGAAGAAAGGAAGTACTAGATATTGTTTATAGTAGACACTAAACGATATATGTGCTTTGGAAATCTATGTCTACACTTCGTATGCAATGTTGTGGGGAAGTAGGTTTGGAATAGATAAACACTGAACTAACAGAATAATATATTTTATTGATTGCGCGCACACAATAGTGCACATTACATTACATATATATACATATTAAACGACACCTCCAAATCATGAGGTGATTAGCGTCATTCATGTTGCAACAAAACTTACAATTAAAACCCACTTAAATGGTATAGAAAAGAAAGCCAAAAGGTTGAGAATTGGAGAAACTATAGACTGTTCGGTTGAGCAGGTCGAAACGTCAGGAGAAGATGAAACAGCATGGCATCGTTTGAGCTTGCCTTCAAATGGCACTCATTGTATTTTGGTTCAGTCGTCAAATGACCTAGAATTTCGTTTGAAAACATGGTGTATCATTTGGGGGATCATGCAAATGATATGGACTGTCATTTTGAGTGTTGTTTGCAAACAACGTTTTGTGTCGTTTGGGCTTGGCCTCCAAATGACCCGAACTGTCATTTGGGGCTAGCCCCATGTTCTTTACTGATAAGGATGGTGTCATTTGAAAACCATAATTATTTAGAGAATGTAATGGTTACATCTATCTTACTAGATTATTCTTTATTTAATAAATACAAAACTAATTGATGTTATTTAAAGTGTCCATATCTTTGATCCGGTTATAATCACCTTAATTGAATTAATAATGACAATATTAAACATAATAAAAGTTCACATTTCTATTTATTGCGGTTCGGATCTGGCTTACAAAACAAGTCGCTTTACTATGATCCTTTTTTAAGGATGTTACATCACAAACCAGTCAACATAGGAGTTAGTTGGTGGCTTGGTTTAGTTTGCAAAAGTTTCAAGAACAAAGCTAAAGAAAAGTTCATAAGTTTTAACAAAAATTCCTAACTTGGACCTCAAAATGGTGGTACACCATCTTTGTTTACCTTAGTAAACATGTGGCAATACTCTTAGAGGTTATCCAAGGAAGAAGAAGGAAGATAACAAGAAGAAAAAGGGCAAGAACAAGCTTAAAACTCACTGTTTTAAGCTTGAACAATCTGCCTAAGCTTGGGAAATTTGAAGATTAGAGAGAGTTTGGAAGTGTTTTGGAGGTGTTAAAAGTGTTTAGGAGGTGTAAGAGTGTTGTATTTATAAGTGGGAATTAGGGTTCGGGAGTTAATGAAGGTGGTTGGGAGTTACGAAGGAGAGAAAGTTCAAAACAAGAAAATTCACGAACCTGCTGCCAGAGGGGTCCCTTGCGAACTATAAGGACCTATATACGGTCCGCAAGGACCATCAGTTTTTATAAAAAAACTCGTTTTGATCTTTGGGCTTTGGTTGTCATCTGGTGCTTTTAACTCATAGTTAAGCACATTTTTAAGGTTTTAAGGTGCTTGCAAGCATATGTAATGAATAAAAATGTATGTATATTATTTTGAGAAAATATAATCTCAATGTATGGCTTGGTTTTTAATTAAAAACGCGTATTTCGTGATGGTTTATGTATCATGCAATTATGATTAAAGTAAAGTAATAAAAATATGATTTCCATTATGATCAAGTCACGGAGTACAAGGGATTGAAGTTGAGATACGAATTACAATAAAATGAAAAATACGAAACGTTACAACCCCGCCGTATCTAACTAACCCCCACCACCACCTGAAACAACCACCGCCTGAGCGCCCTTCATCCACCATCATATCCACCCTTCACCCATCATCCGTTTGAGGTGGTGGGACATTGGCTCATATAGGGCAGCATTAACGTCGAGATCCATCGAGCAAAGGTATCTAAAGCTTAACATAAAATTACCTTTCATCAATTCATCATTTTTTCTGTCAAAGCTTAACACGATCTCTCCATTCAGTGTATCTTAGTAAAGTGATAAAGACAACTTGTTTTTATGTTGTTGGGTGATGTTGATGATTTTGATTCCAAATTAGGATTTGAGAATCCATGGAGTTGGAGAAGGAAAAGGAGAAGCATTATGCTTTTAGTTCCACAAAGAAAAACAATGATGACCTTAGGGTTTTGAGCGATGGCGGGTGGTGGTGGCAGGTGTGGGGCAGTGGTGGTGGTGGGAGGGGGGGCAGTGGTGGTGGTGGAAGAGAGATGGTGTGAGAAGAAAAAAGAGATTGATACTTGTTTATATATCTATATATATTATATTATTTTTAAATTCCATTTCTTGTTTATGTATTGAAATATATTTTAAATTAAATTGATAAAAAGACCATACTACCCTTATGTGATGAAATTAACTAAAAACTTAACTGAGTTAGTGTTAAATGACATACAGTGCAAGGTTTTTTATACGTAAAGGATGATTCTTGTAATTTTAGAAGGTAAAGCGCACCAATTACAATTTGGTACAAACATAAAGGATGAAAAGTGTAATTTACTAATTTATTTTGAACTTAATTACTCAGATGATCCATGTTGTTTGTACATATTGCAACTTTGGTCCTTAGTTTCTTGATATTGCACATACACTGCTGGTGTGATGCATTTTATAACTATGTTTGTCTCAACCATAAATGGTTGTCTATTTTTCGAGTTAAGTTAACTTGTGTATGGGTGGGAACTTTATCCGTTTTAGTTTGTTTTTTATAAATTCGACATTCACTATAGCAACCGACAAAGAAAACTAAAAAGTGAAGGGTATGATGTTGTTCAATCAGAGCGGGTTCAGTTCGTTATAGTACTAATACGATGTTGCACTCGTATTACTTACAATACCAAAAAATACTCTCTTCTCAAATACAATTCCATTTTCAACAAAAGTTAACGGAATGTAGAGAATAATTAAACACGCATACGTCTACAACTTTTTTTAAAAGTTAACGAACACAGATTTGTACATTAATAACCGCGCATTAAATAATATTATATATAGCTATTAGATTTACATATAGTTGTCGTAATGTTTTTTATTTAATTAAATGAAGATTATCGATTATAATATATAAATCAAATAATCATACAAAGAAAGATGCTAGGAAATATCTAAATTGCATGTGAATAAATGAATATATTATTTTTTGTCTAGGATAAAAGGTTTTTGTTTTGTTGTTGTTGCTGTTTTGTTATTATGGCAACCTGGTATATAGCTGCTGTTGTTACTTATGGCAACCTCCCAGTATTATTCAAGTCTCTTAAAATTGTATGGATATATAATAACAAAGGTACACTTCAATATTAAAAATATAACATAAATAAAACATATTGAATTAAATTAACACTTTATATATGTGTGTGGGACCCATAAAAAATAATTATCTTAAATCAATTAACATACTAAAATTATGGGGAAAATCTTGAAAAGAACGGTTGATTTTTCCCACTTTTCAAAATAGTCATTAGAATGCTCTCTCTGAGCCCCGCACACACAAAATAAGACGGTTTGAAACTTTTTCAACAATCCAATCAAAATCATCACCTATCAAAAAACCCTTGTATAGTCCTTTTCAAGGCTACCAAAAGATTGTAGAGGCTCTAAGCCTTTTCAAGCTCCTGGAGAGGCTTCTTAATTTTGATATTTTAATTTTACATTTTATTTAATATCTCTTTTAATTTCATAAATTAAAATTTTATTTAAGTAATGTCATTTTTTTACAAGAAAACAACTGGGAAGAGCTCTTTACGTGTTCACATGTCTATACCTCTATACATGCTTTCATCAAAATAATGATTCTAAGTGACGTTTTTCTAAACTTTAAAATTGCATGTATCATTAGAAGGTGTTTTATCGGAAGGGAGATGGCAAATACATTATTTGCATACAATTTTATGTCAATTTTCTCCTCTAGAGTGTTACCTCTCGGTCCTCGTTGACAAAGCTGGAACATAAGTCGTTCACGTTTTGTTATTATAATCCATGTTTTTTAATATTCCAGTACCAATAAAAAACATAAACATCTTCTATATAAATATTACATAGTTCCAATAAAAAAACATAAACGTCTTCTACATAAAAAACATTCCTAAACATTTTAAACAGCACATTTCTAAAAAAATACATATCTAAAAAAATAAAAAATTGACATTCCTAAAATAAAATATAAAATTATTAAAGTAAAGGATACTAAATAAAATATAAAATTATTAAATTAAAAAAGCTAAATCAAAATTGCAAAGCCTTTCCGAGAGACTTAAAAGGCTTAGAGCCTCTACAAGGATTTTTGGACAGGTAGCGAGTGTTGATTGATTTTTGCTAAAAAGGCTCCAAGCCTTCTTGTTTTGTAGGTGCGGGCTCAGAGAGAGCATTCCAATGGCTATTTTGGAAAGTGGGAAAAGTCAATAACTCTTTTCGAGATTTTCCCTAAAACCAATTCCCCCATTTGTCCCTCGCTCATTCTTCTTTTCCTACCATACTAAATCACTGGAATATTGAACCTGCCGACAACCCCGTAATCAATCTCGCCAACCACAACAATCACCACCGTAGTTTTGAACATTACCTTCTACAAATCGTATTAATGTACTTGCGAAATGATGAATACGGTTGTTTGACCAAGTACATGAGTTTATATGATTCTAGCTTTTCATATCATGAATTCACTTTTTCTTAGTTGAATTAATTTTTTTAGTTTGATATCAATGATCATTTTCCCCGATGTCTAGCTAAGCTAGTACATTGCACTTCATTCATTTCATTTCTAAAAACATTAATCTGAAAACCTACTGAATAGCACATGGATAGAAGGTAATGTTCAAATCCATGTTCCTGATCTTCAATTTCTTGATTTGGTTCACTTTCATTCATTGCTATCTCACTAGTTTCTTGGGTTACTTACATGGACTTGACTAGAAAATTTAACGAGCACTAATGGTAAGGACTACCATAATTACAAAATTCAAACTACAAGGAACATTGATGTAAATTGGGGGCATTGCTGAAATCAGTGCAAATCACGAACACCATTCGAGTAATTAGCTTTACAATTAGATGGTATTTAGGAATGAAAAATAAATGATTGTTATGAAACTGATATGCACCCATGATGTGATAAGTGATGACAAACTTTTATTAGTCTTTTGGGGCTTAGATTTCCTATACTTTAGGTTAAGGTTAGTGTGCATGGTATTGCCTACCTGTATTTACATGTATATGTGTATATATGTTTCTACTTAACACTTTTTTAAGTTATAGTAGCTTTCTATTTTTAGTAATGCTTCTATGTTTGTTGTTATTCTTGGAGTCAATGTTTCTTTGAAAACAACCTATTTATTCTTAGAGATAAAGGTAATGTTTACCTATATTTCACTCTTCGTAGACCATATCAATAATCTGGTTATGAGTAAGATTTACTAAGTACAATAGTTGTTTGTTACAAACAAACTTTCATTAACTAGATTTACAACAAAGTGAGAGTAATATTACGATGGGTGACTTCTAGGGAAGTCTTTGTGTTGCAACCCATCATCGCCATTGTTTGGTTAGCCCACTTGGTAAAGACACTTGTCTCTTAGAGGTGAGATCTTAGGTTCAAACGTGGACAGAAAGATAGTTTAAAATAATTGGTATAATAGAGTTATCACATTTACCCTTCAAAAAAAACTAGATTTACAACCAATCAACCCAGGGACGAAATATGTAGATTGAACAATAACCCAGGGACGAAATCGGTGACTTTACTCTTTCAAAATATCAAAACAGGCCATCAGTCCAGCAAAAATATCAATAAGGAATAATGCCTCGTAGCATTTCGAGGTCACCGTCGTCTTATCGCCGGAGATACTCGCCGTCTCCGGTCAGTCGCCGCCGCCGGAGAGATCGGAGAGTTCTCCTTACACCACTACTCACATTAGGTTACTTCACAGTCGATGTATATCTGTGATTTAACCAATTTTAGCTATAAAAAGTTATGTATTGGTAACAGATATGTTAAAAACGAAACATACAGGGCAAATACTGAGTAATAATGTGTATGTGAAATATGGGTGCCTACATTAACCACACAAATTTAGGTTCAATTTTAGTGTTCAAAAGTATTTAGGGTTCAGTTTATTCATACACAAAGAAGGGAAATTTAAGGTAGATTGTGACTAATTTACAACTTAGTTTCTTATGAAATGGGCAAATGCACTTTGACTTTGGTATTCAATATGGTTTTGTAACATGTTTACTATGAAATGAAATTAGGCGAAGAAGTCGTTCTGGTTCCCCTCGTCGCCGGAGAAGTCGGTCACCGGTTTCTAGACACAAGAAAAGTCGGTCTCCAACACCTAGGCGCCACAGAAGGCGAAGAAGCAGGACTGCTTCGGTAAGTCTGGCTGAGTCTCCGAGCCCGAGTACTACATCCGCTGAACGTAAAAATGCCCTTGCTAAATCAAGAAAGGAAATGGAAGAAAAGAAAAGGTATGCACAACTATGTTTTTCTTGCCTACCACTGTCTGTTTTGTAATTTATGTTGAGTTTTTATAAAGAAAGTATTGACTAATGAGGTATTAGAGCGGGCCGTGCTAGTGATCATTGGTTTAATATACGCAAGTTAATATAGGCTATGATCTTGTTGAGGTGAATATATGATATATTGAAAGCAATCGCGTTAAACTTTATTGGTATATTACTTGTTCAATGATTTTGAACGTATAAGAGGTCAAGGGCTGACCTATGCAAATTTTATCTCATGCTTGTCAGTCAAAGTCAAATCTAACTTTTATATAAAATGATGATGTGCGCTGCTATTAGAAGTATCAGAATAGCAGTAATAAATAGAAGTTTCGGAAGAACCTCAGTAATGGTATTGGGTTCATTTTAGGTTGTTTACATTGCTGATCTGAAACTGTTTTAGTATCTGTTTGCTCAAAGCTAGGCTTATATTTGATTAACGCATTATATAAGTGAATGATAAAGTATAGTTTATATGTGGGTATGAGCATAGCTAGAAAACAATAGTTCCGGATATCTAGGAGCTTGCAGTTTTTTTAACTAATGATCATTAGTAATCAACTTGGTGTTTTTCTTACCCTTTGAGATGGTTTTGCAATCTGCTACAAAATAAAATACCACCACTACTCTTGAGCAAACAAAAGGTTCAGGCAAAGGGTTGTGTTACTATAACAAACTTCTTACAATAGGAGCAAAACAACTAGTGCACCTTACATATCAGATATCCAAACATATAATAATGCACTAGATGAGTAAACTGCAAACATGGCCCCTGAGGTTTGGCCTGATTTGCCACTTTAGACAGAAAAGTTTTTTCTTTTTTTTAATCACTGGGACCCTGAAAGGTTTAAAAGTGCCATTTTGGCCCACTTTTTAACATGGTGTTAAGTGAGGTGTGTTAACTCAGGGGCAATATTGTCATTTTTCACCTAAGAGGCCTTTTGACAGTTCAAAAAACAAAATATTTTTATGTATTTTATATAAAATCCACCTCACCCCCAACTATGGGCGGCAATTCTTGACCCGAGCCGAACCCGACACGGAAAAAACAGATTCGTTTGACTAACACGTCCCATTAGAAACAGTTCGGGTTCGGGTTGACCCATGTCAAAAAAATTGAAATCAAATTTCGTTGTAAACCAAATATTTAAGATGATTCTATTTTGAAGGAGTTTGTTGAAAAAAATATATAAAATGAAATGAACTTGACGATCTGCATGTCTTTTACGGGTTGAACAGGAGATGGAGCTGAAATTATTAGAAGAGGAGACAGCAAAGAGAATAGAAGAAGCAATCCGAGCAAAAGTAGACGCGAAACTGGAGTCAGATGAAGTCAAACTAGAAATAGAAAGGAGAGTAGAAGAAGGCCACAAGAAACTTTTTGATGATGTGGTGGCTCAACTTGAACGAGAGAAACAGGCAGCCCTTACTGAAGCAAGACAGAAAGAGGTGAACAATCTTTTCACATAGGCGGGTTGGGTTAATGGGTTATTGTGTAATATGGGCGAAACATGCCGGGATGGGCTTGGTTGACCCACAAACATGTTTATGTCCATTTTTATTATTTTATTGGAAAATTGGATTTAAATAATTCCAACTATTACCCATTTTTTCCAAGGAGCCTTTTCTAACTAAGGTCTAACCTAGTTAGTTTTTGCTGCCACGACATCAAAAATTTGCTGCATAAGCAATCAATGTCATCAAAAGTTTGACTTTTGCCACATAAGCAATCAATGTCATCAAAAGTTCGACTTTTGCCACATAAGCAGTCCATGTCATCAAAACTTTGATTTTTTTGCCACATAAGCAGTCCACGTCAGCAACAAACTAGCTAATTTAGACCTCAGTTAGAAAAGGCTCGTTGGGAAAAAATAGTTTAAGAGTTGGGACTATCACAGAACATTTTGTTAGTTGGGATTGTTGCCCGCCAATAGGTAATAGTTGGGATTATTTAAATCCGAGTAAATTGCCATTTTAATCCCTAAGGTTTGTCCCAAATTGCCATTTTAGTCTGAATAGTTTTTTTCCCTCTGGGTCCCTGACTTTTCCCATTTGTTGCCATTTTGATCATCTGACATAACTCCATCCAAAATACCCGGTTAAGTCAAGGGGTATTATGGTCAGTTTACACTTATATTTTTGTTTTTGCCATTTTCTTTCATTCTCTTTTTAAATATTTATTTCTTTTAATTATGTATAAAATTATATATACTATATATATATATATATATATATATATATATATATTAATATACATGTATACACACTTATATAATACACACAGATACACATACCTCTCTCTCTAGAAAACCTCACACCACCACATAACCTCCACCTCCGCCACCCACCTACAACATCGTCACCTACATCACCGTCACCTACACCACCACTGCAACCACTACCACTGTCTTAGAAAGAACAACCACCACCCACCACTACCACCAATCTACCACCAGTCTACCACCACCACCCCACCCCCTCGTCAGCCTCTTACCTTCCAGCACCTCCGCCTTTCCCGGCCAAATCTACCACCACCACCAACCCCCCCTCTTAAACCCCAATATCAAACAAATCACCAAAAATCCCGATGTCTATCAAATCACCAAAAATCCCCAAAACCGTCTTTTTCAACTTAACCAGTTAACCAGTCGATGGAAGTGAATGCTTTCATTGGAAAGTTTTGCAATTTGGGTTCGGAAGGACGTCGTCGGATCTGTGGTTGGAACACTGCCTCTTTTGAAGAAGACGCATCAATTTGTTGATAGCGTCTCCGCCAAGGTGGTGGTTGTGGAGGTGATGGTGATGTTCTCTAGAGAGAGATAGAGATAGAGATAGAGATAGAGATAGAGAGATAACGGTGGTGGCGAATGATGTTGGTGATGGTTGTGAACGATGGTGGTGATTGTGGTCTGAGACTGTGGATGGTGGTGGTGGTGGTGGAGTTGGTGATTGTGACTGCTAGTGGTGGTTGTTGTAGTTGTCACACCCGACCCGCAGCGGAAAAAGTGATCGGGGCATGATTGGGTTTTCATCAAAGCTCATGACATTTATTATAATGTTTCATATTTATTATTACATGTTAAAAGAGATCATACAATCATAATTACAACATGTTCTACACATCTTTCTAGACTTCATTATTTTCTTCTAAGGCATTTCCTATGTTTTCCTTGTTTCATCCTATTCACCTGTATCATGTGTAAAAATGGTTTTTGGATCAACAAAAAGTTGGCGAGTGAATCCTATGAAAAACATTTAAACAAGTTTATTGAGTTGATTATAAAATAAAGTGCATAACCACATATGAGTAAATATAGATGTAAACTTATTCACAAAACACTTAATATTAAATAATGCACACACATACAATAATAGATTGTTTTGAGGCACGCGTTGTTCAACTCGTCTCCCGCGAGGAACTGATGGGCCTAATGAATGAGTTTTGAGGCACGCGTTGTTCTACGAACTGATGGGCCTAATGAATGAGTTTTAAGGCACGCGTTGTTCAACTCGTCTCCCACGAGGAACTGATGGGCCTAACAAATAATTTGCCTACAACTTGACAATATGTAATACATAACTACAAACAATATTTACATTCTAGGTTTAAATCATAATATGGTATGGCACGAGTTAAATAAACGAATTAGTTTAAGCAACACATAATACACCCCAAAACGTGTAATAAAAAGGGGAGTTGTAAGATTTACTCACAGTGGTTGCGTTTCTTGGATTGATGATGAATGCGCACGAAATTGGATTTAACCACGAGAGAAAACTAACCTAGATAATAACATAACGGTTCGGTAAATAAGCGGATTTTATTAATCAATTTTAGTAGGATTTTTGGATATATTTTTGTGAGTTTAAGGCTATTTACTTTAAAAATGTTATTTTTAAGTATTTTTAATTGATTTTTAATTTAAATAAATAAATAAAAATAATTAAAAAAATGTTGATTTTTGACCATTGACCGTTGACTTGATGACCGTTGACCGCTGGCTTGTTGACCGGTTCGGTCGGTTATATGTGTACGCTGGGTGAGACTCGAACCCGTGACCTCCCGTACGCGTGCACGCAGCTCTACCAACTTAGCTACGTGTCTAACCCGAAATATTTCTGTTTTTAATTATATTTATATACTAATTAAATTAATCCGAAAATCATTTATTTTAAAAAGGATTTAATGTATCGACTCGGTGCTCTCCACAGGTCTCGAACCGGGACCTGTGGTTTAGTTTGGCACACAGTCCACCGCTGGACTGTGTGTCTAACTTGGTAAATATTCTGGTTTTTATTATACTTAACATCTTACTGTTGTGGATCCGTTTCAGTTAAAAAAAAGAACATTTTATTACTGCGAAGGTGCGTGTGTCAAGGATCGAACTCGGGACGTATGCGTATTGTTTGCACACAGTCCACCGCTGGACTGTGTGTCTAACCCGTTTATATAACTTGTTTTAATTATACTTATACACTGATTACATGTTTCAGGATTTGGCTTTTATAAAAGGCATTATATTTCAGTGAATCGGAACACAACAGAATTCGAACCCGGGACATATGCTTTAAAATCGCACACAGTCCACCGTGGACTGTGTGTCTAACCCGAGATATAACTCGATTTATATTAAATATATATATAACTGAAGCTTCATCTTCTTCGTTAAACTTTACCCAGAAACCAATGTCCGACTGTTTCGACAAATTAATCAATTTCTTTAGTAAATTGTGATTAACCACATATGAGATTAATAAAAAAAAATGAGAGAGATTAGGTATAAGATATACCGACATAGATCCCCTGTTTCGCCGGCGAGATTCCGATGACAGCAGGTTATTCTGGCGACATGTATCTTGCGGCAGAGGGTCTTCAGGAAGCTTGAGGTGAGTGTGGGTGTCTTCGGTATGAGCTCTAGATGTTCTGTTTTTAGAGTAAGGCACAGTGATGAAATGGGTTCGGTTTTCCGGCGAGTTGCAGAAAGTTTCCGGCGAGTTGTTCTTGCCGATTAAGGACTTGTAGGGAGGTTAGCGAGTGTTTTGAGAGCTAATTCGAGTGAATAAGCGAGTTGGGTTTTTCCTGACTAAAGGTATCTTTACGTACATATGAATTCAAGTTTTCGGTTATGAAATTCACGGCTCATGAATGAAATTGAATCGAGTTTTCGGTTATAACCGACGTTTATCATCCGTTATACTTGCTTGATTCCGGAGTCAAAGGAAAACGGTCGAAAATCGCGTATTTTCCGGCGACTGCGGATTTGGGCGCGCTGAGTGACTGAATTCGACTTCCAGTTTTATTATATGTATTAAATGTTTCAATAATTTAACAAGTAACACAAGTGGCGGAGTGGTTTGATGTGTGTGAGTTAAGGCTTTGAAACTTTACCCGGCTGACCCGAGTTCGAAACCCGGCTTCAGCTTTTCATTTTTAATTCACTATTTTTAATACATTTTCAAATATAAATTTTATATTCTAATATACTTATTAATTATGATTCGTTTAAAATTAATTTGAGCATTAAATACGCAATGAAATTTTTAACTGGTTGTTCGGTTAATAAACGAAGCGGGTTTAGTTAATCCGGTTTTTTACGGATGTTACAGTATCCCCTACTTTTAGAAATTTCGTCCCGAAATTTAAGTAGTGGCATGTTTGTCTCAAAAGGATGGTGTTTAGTTTGACAGTTACATACTTAGAAAAGGAGTAAGAGTTTAAATTTTGTTTGAGGCGGTAACGTTACTTGTAAGGTTTGAGTTCCCTGCTACAGGAATCGCTTTTTGATGCCTAAGATAATGAATATTGATAAACAGAGTTGATTGACTAAATATGATTTCATGCGCAAGAGTTTTGATATGTTTGGAAAGATAAGGTTATATCCTAAAACAAAACTTCTACTACTAAAACCTACATGGAACTTCTCATAACTGCCTGACAATGCCTCCGATCCTTTGGCAAGAATACTTATATATAGGAAGTACCAGCGGCGTATCCACCATATTCTTGTCAAATTTTCATTGGTTTTATCAGTAAGTTATGATTGGTTCTATGATGTGACTCTAGAACATAAATAAACACAACAACCAATGTCTGAGTCTTAATTCTGATAGTATACATGTTTGAATGGTGACACAATCCAATTTCTTTAAATGATGAGATGATATGAATGCTAAATCAGTGAGTATAAAACAAACTTCAACCAAGACATTACTAAATCCTACATGGAACTTCTCATAACCGCCTGACAATGCCCCTGATCCTTTGACAAGAATACTTATATATAGGAAGTACAAGCAGCGTATCCACCATATTCTCGTCAAATTTTCATTGGTTTTATCAGTAAGTTATGATTAGTCCTATGTGACTCTAAAACATAAAAAAACACAACAACCAAAGCTTGAGTCTTAATTCTGATAGTATACATGTTTGAATGATGACAGTTCCTCTCTCGTTTGTTATGATGGAGAGGTTTGTCTATGTAGAAGTGAGACACAGCCCAACTTCTTTAAATAATGAGGTTGAAATACGTTAAGATGTATGATGGTATGAATGTTAAATCAATGAGTATAAAACAAAACTGAAATAGTAATTCGCATTAAGATTCTTGGATAAATTTCCAATTTGTAATTGAGATACGTGAAAATTGAGATAACATAAGAAAAACATAAAAACTAAGCGGTTGGAGTTGAATCTTGATTTTTGGTGAAGGAGACTAGTTGGGTGGTTTCGTTTGGGTCGCCATTATCTTCAACAGGATTGGCGTTGATGTTGAAAACTATTCCTCTTGCTGGTAGCCTAGTGATTAGGTTTCCTTGATTTGCTTGGTTAACTGGGTTTGCTTGAGCTTGGGCGTTTATGATGTTAACCAATCGAGGGCACGTGTTTCTAAAGTGGGTAGGGTCGCCACAATTGAAACAAGCTCGAACATATGGGAACATGGGGTATTGGGTTGTTGATTTGTTTGGATCATGTTTTGAGTAGGGGTGAGGTTTGGTTTTGAGGGGTCCGGCAAACCTTGCTCAAATGACCATAGCGTCCACAATTCGCACATAATCGACAAGGTAAGGTAGATGGATGGTGATAAAAACAGGTGTTACATTGAGGGTGAGGTCCAATGTAAGGTTTCTTATTTGGGTAAGTTGAGTTGGGTGCTACTTGAGTGATGGGGATAGCTTGGAGGGGTACGGCTTGTGAGGCTGGTTGATTACGTTGGGTGACAGCGAAAAGTTGCCCATCTCGTTTTCTCTTGGAAATGGGTTGAGAAGGGGATTCGGTTTGGGTGGAGTTTGAGGTTTCAGTCGATGTTTTATCCTTCTTCTTCTCCTCCTTGAAGTCTTTATTCCGTATACGGTTCTCGGTGAGCTCTGTAGCTAACTCCATTGCTGCTTCCAAAGTTGCAGGTGTGGTACTTATTACAGGGTCTTGAATTTTTGAAGGAAGACCTCGAATGTAGTGTTCGATCAAACGGTAGAGGGGAGTGAACAAGTTGGGAACCATTTGATTTAACTCGAGGAATCTCTTGTTGTATGTGGTGTGGTCGCCTTCCTTTTGCTTCAACGAATAGAACTCATCCTCTAATTTCTTGATTTCGCTCCTTGGGCAAAACCGTCTTGTCATGATTTCCTTCAACTCTTCCCAAGTCAAAGTCATAGCATCTTCAACACCTCATTTGGCCTTCTCTGTGTTCCACCATGTAAGTGCTATTCCAAGTAAACGACCGATAGCATATCGCACTTTGCGATCATCGGGGCAATCGCAATTTATAAAGGTGTTTTCCATTTCTTCAAACCAATGGAGGAGAGCGGTGACACCTTCAGTCCCTTCGTATTTTGGAGGGTCGTAGGATTTGAAATGCTTGTAGGTGCATTTAGTGGTATTTGGGGGAGGGTTGATAACATTTTGATCTTCTTGGTTGACAGGATTAGCGGTGAGGGCTTGTTGGACTTGAATTACAATGTTGGGTATTACGGCAGCCATTTGTTGAGCGATTTGGGCAGCCATGCGCTCGCGGGCTTTTCCTGATCTCATCTTCCTACGAGCGAGGCTAGAAGACATCTACAAAGAATACATATCAAGAGTATGAGTTGGATGCTTTAGGGATCATGTGTCGTATTTAGGAATGAACATTTATAAAATAAATATAAAATAATAAATCTACTACATCCATAGGATGTCTTGGGCTTTGCTCGTAATTGGGTCTTGCATGCCGCCATAATTCACCTTCGTAATCATGTGGTCCTCCATGATTACCGGGTTTTTCATATGGTTCGCATGTGTTAGCCTGGTTACGTACACTAAAACCCGGAGAAAATCGAGAAATATGTATGTAACGTATGATATTCGGAATGTATCCAGGTGTGGACACGGTGACACCTCAAAGTGGGGTTAGTTCGAACGACGTTTGGTGTGGCATGCTTTGGCCTAATAGGTCCTTCGTACTCTCATCGTTAGTCCCCAAGTAGGCAAACTGGTCCGTTATATTGGATTTATACGAATGCCAACCTAGACAGGACGTTCCGACTACCGGTACTTGTACCCTTACAGTTACTACATGCCCGTCGCAGAACTCACTTTGATGAGATTTGAAAAATGAAAAATGCGACAAAATTTTGAATAACGGAAGTATGAAGATGATTTGAATATGTGAGCATTGAAATATGTATGATGAATGTGTATGTAATCATGTATGTTTGTCTGTAAGTATAATTCGCTATGTATCACAAAATGTAGTATCGGAAGTATTTGCATGCATTTGTGTATGTAATAAATATGAAAGAAATAAACATCATGAGTTTGCATATAACCACATAAACAATTAAAATCTAATCAACTATAATATAGGCTCTAAGGGTCTAATAACCTATCCTATATCCCTATAGTCAAAAGCTCTGATACCAATCTGTCACACCCCGACCCGCAGCGGAAAAGGTGATCCGGGCATGATTGGGTTTTCATCAAAGCTCATGACATTTATTATAATGTTTCATATTTATTATTACATGTTAAAAGAGATCATACAATCATAATTACAATATGTTCTACACATCTTTCTAGACTTCATTATTTTCTTCTAAGTCATTTCCTATGTTATCCTTCCTTCATCCTATTCACCTGTATCATGTGTAAAAATGGTTTTTGGATTAACAAAAAGTTGGCAAGTGAATCCTATGAAAAACATTTAAACAAGTTTATTGAGTTGATTATAAAATAAAGTGCATAACCACATATGAGTAAATATAGATGTAAACTTATTCACAAAACACTTAATATTAAATAATGCACACACATACAATAATAGATTGTTTTGAGGCACGCGTTGTTCAACTCGTCTCCCGCGAGGAACTGATGGGCCTAATGAATGAGTTTTGAGGCACGCGTTGTTCTACAAACTGATGGGCCTAATGAATGAGTTTTAAGGCACGCGTTGTTCAACTCGTCTCCCACGAGGAACTGATGGGCCTAACAAATAATTTGCCTACAACTTGACAATATGTAATACATAACTACAAACAATATTTACATTCTAGGTTTAAATCATAATATGGTATGGCACGAGTTAAATAAACGAATTAGTTTAAGCGACACATAATACACCCCAAAACGTGTAATAAAAAGGGAGTTGTAAGATTCACTCACAGTGGTTGCGTTTCTTGGATTGATGATGAATGCGCACGAAATTGGATTTAACCACGAGAGAAAACTAACCTAGATAATAACATAACGGTTCGGTAAATAAATGGATTTTATTAATCAATTTTAGTAGGATTTTTGGATATATTTTTGTGAGTTTAAGGCTATTTTCTAACTTTAAAAATGTTATTTTTAAGTATTTTTAATTTAAATAAATAAAAATAATAATAAAAAAATGTTGATTTTTGACCATTAAACCGTTGACTTGATGACCGTTGACCGCTGGCTTGTTGACCGGTTCGGTCGGTTATATGTGTGCGCTGGGTGAGACTCGAACCCGTGACCTCCCGTACGCGTGCACGCAGCTCTACCAACTGAGCTACGTGTCTAACCCGAAATATTTCTGTTTTTAATTATATTTATATACCAATTAAATTAATCCGAAAATCATTTATTTTAAAAAGGATTTAATGTATCGACTCGGTGCTCTCCACAGGTCTCGAACCCGGGACCGTGGTTTAGTTTGGCACACAGTCCACCGCTGGACTGTGTGTCTAACTTGGTAAATATTCAGGTTTTTATTAAACTTAACATCTTACTGTTGTGGATCCGGTTCAGTTAAAAAAAATAACATTTTATTACTGCAAAGGTGCGTGTGTCAAGGATCGAACTCGGGACGTATGCGTATTGTTTGCACACAGTCCACCGCTGGACTGTGTGTCTAACCCGTTTATATAACTTGTTTTAATTATACTTATACACTGATTACATGTTTCAGGATTTGGCTTTTATAAAAGGCATTATATTTCAGTGAATCGGAACACAACAGAATTCGAACCCGGGACATATGCTTTAAAATCGCACACAGTCCACCGCTGGACTGTGTGTCTAACCCGAGATATAACTCGATTTATATTAAATATATATAACTGAAGCTTCATCTTCTTCGTTAAACTTTACCCAGAAACCAATGTCCGACTGTTTCGACAAATTAATCAATTTCTTTAGTAAATTGTGATTAACCACATATGAGATTAATAAAAAAAAATGAGAGAGATTAGGTATAAGATATACCGACAGAGATCCCCTGTTTCGCCGGCGAGATTCCGATGACAGAAGGTTATTCTGGCTACGTGTATCTTGCGGCAGAGGGTCTTCAGGAAGCTTGAGGTGAGTGTGGGTGTCTTCGGTATGAGTTCTAGATGTTCTGTTTTTAGAGTAAGGCACAGTGATGAAATGGGTTTGGTTTTCCGGCCAGTTGCAGAAAGTTTCCGACGAGTTGTTCTTGCCGATTAAGGACTTGTAGGGAGGTTAGCGAGTGTATTGAGAGCTAATTCGAGTGAATAAGCGAGTTGGGTTTTTCCTGACTGAAGGTATCTTTACGTACATATGAATTCAAGTTTTCGGTTATGAAATTCACGGCTCATGAATGAAATTGAATCGAGTTTTCGGTTATAACTGACGTTTATCATCAGTTATACTTGCTTGATTCCGGAGTCAAAGGAAAACGGTCGAAATCGCGTATTTTCCTTCGACTGCGGATTCGGGCGCGCTGAGTGACTGAATTCGACTTCCAGTTTTATTATATGTATTAAATGTTTCAATAATTTAACAAGTAACACAAATGGCGGAGTGGTTTGATGTGTGTGAGTTAAGGCTTTGAAACTTTATCCGGCTGACCCGGGTTCGAAACCCGGCTTCAGCTTTTCATTTTTAATTCACTTTTTTTAATACATTTTCAAATATAAATTTTATATTCTTATATACTTATTAATTATGTATCGTTTAAAATTAATTTGAGCATTAAATACGCAACGAAATTTTTAACTGGTTGTTCGGTTAATAAACGAAGCGGGTTTGGTTAATCCGGTTTTTGACGGATGTTACAGTAGTGATGGTGGTAGGTTGCAACAGTGATGTTTGTGGTGGCAGAAAAGTCATAAAGACTTTTAACATGTATTTGAATATGCACACACTTATATAAAGACTTTCTTCTTTTTTTTCTTTCTATGCATCCTCTTTGGCAATTATAGGGGATCATTACACTAATTTGAAAGTGCAAATGTGTATTACACTAATTTAAAATGTCTTTATATACTATAATAAAAGAATGGATCAAAATGGCAACCGAAAAGATTTAAATTGAAAATCCCCAAAATACCCCTGGTTAAAAATGGGGTTTTGGGACGGAGTTAGGGTATCTGATCAAAATGGCAACAAAAGGGAAAAGTCAGGGACCCAGAGGCGGAAAAAAACTATTTGGACTAAAATGACAATTTACTCTTTAATTCCAATTATCCTATTTTATTATGATAAATATTATTACAAATATTTATCTGATGAAAATAAGCTGGAGAAAGCGAGAAGAGAGAGAGAAGAGCTGGATAGAATGTTGGAAGAGAATAGAAGGCGGGTGGAAGAAGCTCAAAGAAGAGAAGCGCTTGAGCTTCAAAGAAAAGAGGAAGAAAGACATAGGGAGCTTGAACTGATTCAACGACAAAAAGAAGAGGCTGCCAGAAGAAAGAAACTTGAAGATTAGCAAGAACTCATCAAGCTTTCAGCGAAACTTAAATCGCGATAACAAACCAATACTAGCAATCGCTCAAACCCCAAGTTCCATGAATCAATCCCGGTAACGATCCAATTTTAATCTTTTGATTATTCTCTGTTTCTTGGTCGTTAACCGTGGAATCTGCTCTGTTTTTCAAAAGGATTTTACTTTCATATTTGTTAGTTAGTAGAGTGGAGAACATGATGCTTGAATGTAAGTTGAACAACCTTTCTAAAGACTATATAGACTAAGATGAGCAGCGTTTTTGACCAGTCAAAGGCTTGTGTTTGTTTGATGTCCTATTTCATGTTGTCTAATTATTAGAGGCATCAAAGTGGGTGAGTCGGGTGGTAGGATTGTTAAATGGGTTGTGTTCGTTTGGTTGGTGGGTCTGACACAACAAAAATCTGAAAGTTTGGCACGAACTTGTAAATTGTGTTGGGCACATGAACATGAACACGAGTTTTTTTTGTGGGTTGGCATGAGGACACCCGTTTGATCCGATATTTTTTGGCATATTGATATCCTAAAATTACAAATTTACAACAAAAAATACAAATGTATACAAAATAATTACGTTTAAACTATAAGACTTGTTTCTATTTTCTCTTTTATCTTTTAAATTTTGGCATAAAATACCCAACCAGATTAAGACAATTTTGTTTTTTTCATTTACAAAAATAAATGGGCCCCCTTTTAGCTAAATGTGCTCACAGGTGCGACTAGGGGTGTAAAGGAGCCCAGCGCACGTCATGTTTTTTTTATATGAAGCTTGGCTCGGTTCGAGCCTACTTAATTGAGATCGAGCTCAGCTCGCGAGTAAAACCTAAAGCTTGAGCTCGGCTCGACTCGACTCGACTCGAGCTAATTTGAGAACAACCTCAAACGAGCTAAAAGCTCGGCTTGAGCTCACTTCAGTATCGCTTAAACGAGCCAAACCTCGGCTTGCTAATGTAACATCGTTATTATTATGTTATATATAAAAAAAACTAAAATTTAGTTTGGGCTCGTTTAGGCTTGCGCTTTGTATTTCAGGCTTGAGCTCGGGCTCGATAACTAAATGAGCTCTATTTCAAGCTCGGGCTCGGGCTCGTTCGAGCTTTTAACCGAGCCGATCGCTAGTAGCTCTCGAGCCTCTGGGCTTGTTTACACTCTTAGGTGCGGCTGAACCTGTATAGACTAAAGTCATACCCATGAATTGTGTTAGGTTTTTGTGGTGTCAAAAGTTCACAAGGTGGGTCTACAATCAATTGATGTTTTAAGTTTTGAAAGAACTGTTGTTTCAAAGCTGTATTATTTTTATTATTCAGTTATTATATTTTTTTATTTTTATTTTTTTATTGTGTTAGCTTACTCACACACCATTCTAATCCTACTTATAAATTTAGATAAACTTAGTTACTTTGAAAAAATGATGTATGTCACTCAATCACTTTTAACTTTTAATTTTTACTTTTAACTTGGTGGTGGGGGTGATTAAATAATGTTCCCGGACATGGCTAACCCTATTAGTTTTCATAGATCCATCATTCTACTTTGCTTTATGGTTACAGAATTCAAAGATTTTGTCCCTTTTAGAAAAATATTTTCATATTAAGTAGACATTGAAATCCTCTGAAGAGATTTCGTTGTTTTTTTTAGTTTCAATAACCCTATTTTTATTTTATTCTTACCTCTGAAAAAATGTGACATGTTTCTTATATCGTCATATCTTGATGTTCTACTTTTATCATATATGTATTATAGATTTATACTATACAACATAATACTAGATCCGACTTCCGAGCTCGTCCGAAACTCATTATTTTTTGTAATGATATCTACGTTGTTTTTACTTCGAGGTAGTATAAAAATAAATACGGATGCACCGGACATTAATCGCTCATTCTTCATTTCTATACCAAGAACAATCGACATGAGCCGAACTTAGTACCTAAGGCACAAAAGATATATGATTTCTAACTCGAATAGAAGTAAAATACATCGTGTAGATATTCAAGATCATTGCCCGTTACTCATTACCATCCACAAACACTCGTTACAAGTCGTCGGTGTCAATCAAGAAGTCATCAAGAGTTGCGAGTGCTTTTAACTGCCGATTAAGAGAAGCAAATGTCTTTTGGCACTCGGCAAATTTACTCCTGGCCATCGCTAACTCCTTCTCCTGCGAACGTCACATCAAAAAGAGTTCATTTTGTAGGTCTCATATTCGTAAAACAAACTTAAAACTTGAGACTAGAGTTTTGTCATGAGACATGCATACCCTAAAACTTCTTTCTTAGTGAATTTTTTTATAAATTGTTAATACATATTTAAGTTATTATCAAGTGTGTTATGTATGTAACTGCATAGTCCGAAATTCATCTGTTTTATTTTAAGGATTCGGAACTCTTCAGCTCGATTTTCTGATTTTGTTTCCCGAGCTTCGTGTTGCAGTCTCAATACCTCATCTTTGAGGTCCTGATACCGGGCCTCGGTCTGCCTTGATAATTCGCGTTCCTTTTGGATATTGTTTTCCAAATGATCAACTTTCGAAAGCAAGATTTCTATCTCGGCTTCTAATGCCTTACAACGTGATTCAGCCTCTTCTTTTTTCGTGTAGACAGCTTCTCGTCCTGCTTCAGACATTTCTAGCCGATTTGTGGTGTTATGCAGCTTGAATTCAGCCTCTTCAAGTAGATATGTCGATGCATTGAGCTCGATTTCGAGCTCAGCCACCTTGGATTCAGCCTTTTCAAGTTGATATCTTGATAACTTAAGCTCGTTTTCATGCTCGGCCAACTTGAATTCGGCCTCTTCGAGACGGGTTCTTGATTCTTTTAACTCGTTTTCATGCTCAGCCAACTTGATTTCAGCTTCTTCAAGATGGGTTCTTGATTCCTTTAACTCGTTTTCACGTTCAGCCAACTTGAATTCAGACTCTTGAAGCCACTTTCTTGACGCCTTAAGCTCGTTTTCTCGGTCATATAACTTAGATTCAGCCTCTTCAAGCTGTTTTCTTGATGCTTTAAGCTCGTTTTCATACTTAGATAACTTAAATTCAGCGTCTTTAAGCGGGCTTCTCGATGCTTTAATCTCGTTTTCGCGCTCGGTTAACTTAGATTCAGCCTCTTCAAGCCGACGTCTTGACGCTTTAAGCTCTATTTCACAATCAGCCAGCTTAAATTCAGCCTCTTTAACCTGGTTTCTTGATTCTTTAAGCTCGTTTTCACGATCAGCCAGGTTAGATTCAGCCTCTTCGAGCTGGTTTCTTGACACTTTAAGCTTGTTTTCACGTTCTGCCAGCTTATATTCAGCCTCTTCAAGCCGTTTTCTTGATACCTTAAGCTCGTTTTCACGCTCATTCAAAACAATCTCCAATGAATCAACCGTTTTTAACCGCTCCTCAACTTGAGAACTTCCGGGCAACGCCACAAGCCTTTCCATTTCAAGAAAGTCATTCATGAGATTGATCTCCACCAACGAATCCATCCGGTTTCTCCCAAATCCACCCGTCTCTTTAAAATCACCAATCTCAACAATCGATGGCATTTTACGCGCTTTTGATTGATGACTATTGGCTTTCTTAAGAGCCGAGTTTAGCCTACGACACTCGGCTTCAAGCTTAACTACTTTCTTTACACTATCAAGCCTATGCTTACTGGCTTGTTCAGCAGCTTGATTGCTTAAATCCCTTTCGATAATTCGAATTTCAAGCTCTTCAGCATTTGAAGAAATCTTGTGTTTTAAATCAGAGTTCTCTTTCTCAATAATTTCAAGCTTGTGATAAAGATTGGCGTCAATGGATGTCGAAGAACTATCGCTTTCGGAAACTTTCTTTTCGAGAGCTTCATTCGCAATTTGTTCTTTTTCTTCTCGCGTTTGTCGGAGTTGTCTCATACACTCTTTCAGGGCTTCATCAAGATGAACGACGCGATCCTCGAGGGTCGCATTCCTGACAGACAGAGCCTCGACTTGCTGCCTCAAAGCCACCACCTCCCGTTCGGCTTTCTCCCAACCTATATAACCAACAAGATCATTGTTTGAATGAAAACCAAATAAAACTAAGAGTAAAATGCCAAAATGGTCCGTGACTTTAGGTCACTTTTGCCACTTCAGTCAAAATATGAAACTTTTTGTATTTGGGTCCCTGAGGTTTCATCTTTATTGCCATTTCCATCCAATTAGCAAACTGAGTTAGAAATTTCTGCCCCTTTTATTGTTTTCCTCATTTAAATCGAAGGTATAATCGTCATTTTATGCCTGAACTCCATCATTTAAATGAGGAAAACGACAAAAAGGGCAGAAATTTCTAACCCTGTTTGCCAATTGGATGAAAATGACTACAAAAATGAAACCTCTTGGACCTAGATACAAAAAGTTTTATTTTTGGACTGAAGTGGCAAAAGTGGCCTAAACTCAGGGACAATTTTGACATTTTACTTAAAACTAATGTGGTGTTTGGATGTGCACTTGAGATAGTGTTTGAAGTTGTGATAATCATATAATTTTGAGTGTGTGACTGAATATTTAAGAAATGGGGTATACCTGAGACAGCCTCCTCTGCTACTTTAGCATGCTGATTTACTAACTGTTCTTTGGCATTGATGCTCTGCAGCGCTTCGGATAATTTCTCCGAAAGGCTCTTCATGACATTGTTAGGTTCGCTAGGGCGTGAACTGACCGTTGATGCAACTTCAAGTGATTGTGAATTTTGATTCGTGTACACCTTACCAAAAGGAATAAAACATCAACATAGAGCTTAAGAATAAAATAATTCTGATGAGGTACAAATGATTCTATTTCCAAATGAAGTTGATTTGTATCTCACAATTAAACTAAAAGTGTATATAATATATGTATGTATGTTACTAGACATTATTAATAATAAATTACAATAGCAGAAAAGTTGGTTATTACAATTTATTTTTGACTTTTGAAAGTCAAAATGAGATTCTTTATTCATATCAGGTAACTGACTCCAATGTAATGATCCACCATTGTCAACCAAACCAAAAAAAACACCTAAGCTAGAAAGATGAATGTTGTACCACTAGCTGTTATGGTTGTACACTTTACTCACATGTTTACAACTGGAACACAATATACATATTTTTAAGGAAAAAAAATAGATGACAAGATCTTACAAGCATTAATTAAAGATTCAACAGTTTATTAACTTAATTAAAAAGTGTTGACCACACCTGATCATCGGAAAATCTTTCAGAATGAGAAGAAACTGATCCAGCGGAGCTTTCAGTTTCTCCGGTACTCTTCTCCGACGACTTCCTCCGCCACAGCCAGCTCCGACGGTCCATCTTTTCCGGCAAACTCTTCCAATATTTCCAATACTACCCCCACACACTCACTCTCACACTTCATCTACAGTTTCACCAAATTTAATCATTAAAGATCAAAACCTTTTCACTTGATGATGAATACCCATTATGCAATATTGAATTACAAACAAAACCCACAAATTAAAATCTTAAATTACAATTTTTAACTAAAGGATATAAAATCTTTACTCAGGTAGAAAAAAAGAGAGTTTGGAGGGTGGTTAATATTTTGGTAAAAGATTAAAACCCACAAACATGTTGAATAAATACAATAAAACCCAGAATTGTAAAGCTGCCAAAATTGGATTTACATAAGAAAAATGTTTTCTTTCTTAATAAACTACACAAGAAAGAAGGGTTTTGACAACATCTGTTAAAGCTTTGCTTCCAAGTTACTGTTTAGAAACATAGTTCTGTGTGTGTGTGTGTTTGTGTCTGTTTCTAGAGGTGAATGAAGGTGTAATAAATCAATCAATCAATAATCAAAACCACAAAAAGGAATGAATTGAATGATGATCTTATGTAGAAAAAAAGAATGTCATTTTCATGGGTGGAGGATTACTTAAAACCTACAAGTTTGAAAAATAAGGCTCTTGTAGGATGGTGATTTCACACCTTGTATCATGTAGTAGGATATAATTCTAGTGTATGTGCCAAAATTGACATAGAAGAAGAAAGATAGCACCCATAGCCTTTTTTGCCTTTTCATTCTTGTTTTCTTCTGGTTTTAGTCTTATTCTCTTTGAATCATGACTTGCATGATTTTCTTTCAATTCGTGGTATTTGCATGTTCATGTGAGTATAGTTTTTTTTTGGGTGCTGTAATTTGCATCCATATGAGATATAAAATTAAGGGTGAATGTAGAGAGAAACGTACACACGGGTAATCACGCAATTAGGCATGAGAGAAATATAGAGGTGTAAGAACAAAAAAAGGAAAAAACAGGGAAAAAATAATAAAACAACGGGTGTGAATTTAGATTACGAGACTTACACTATGGTGCATTAAGTTCGTGACATATTATATCGGGTGTGTCTAAATGAACCCCTTCCTCTTTTGAACAAACCACCTATGTGAGAGAAAAATAAATTTTTAAAGGTGAGTCCTTCTCTTAAGTTTGTGAGAGGGGTAGGCATCCATTGTACTTATGCTTAATTATTTATCATTATAGGTTTTAAATTCCTAATATTGGTACTTAGAAAGATATAGGACAATGTTGGTACCTTATCAATTTCAAGAAACAGAGGAATTGTAAATCTATGTCTTGAGAAAGCTAGTTTGGTACCATTATTAAATAATAACAAAAGGAAAAAAAGAAATAAATTACATATGCAGAAAAAAGTATCTTATAAGGTACGTGTGAATCGGATTCAATATAATATCCATATATTAAATTTAATCCTTAATATGTTTACAATGATATCCATATGATCATATTTTACTTTAGATTTGATTATCTAAAAGGTTTCTTTAATGTTATTATATAAAGAAAATAGGTCCCAATGAAAATGGTTTAAATATGAAATTATTGATGTTTGATTGAAGATAAAAAGTCATCTTCTTGGGGGCCAAATGGTGACAAGGACTTGAAATCATACTATACTTTTTTGGGTGTTGAGATGGTCCAATTGTAGTTGTAGGTCCTGGCTATCTCATGCTTCAATTTGGGCCAATCCCAATTGGATGGCAACAAGAACAAACCCACCCCTTTCTAATGTCTTCAACTACAAATTCCAATCGACTTACCCTAAATTGGCTTTTATGTATTTATTTATTCATCAAAATCTAGAAGAGATTAGTTATTTTGATCCTATAAATATGAGTTTATTAGAGAATTAGTATGGATTCAAATTATAAATATAGCCTTCTTCTTCTTTACGTGGAGATGGAGACCGATAACTAATGAGAGTCGTATTGGAGGTCTCGTTTGTGTAGTGTGATAGTTTGTATATTTGGTAATGTCAACAATGTCTCATGTTTGTGATCTAATTCGGGAAGAAGGAGAGGGAGAGGGCGATTGAGAGTATCAATTAATTCATAAGAAGTCTATTAGCGGTGCAAAGCTAATTGCCCCTTTCCGGCAAAGGGTGAAAGATAAGACCTTGAAAAGTCAATAAATGGTGGTTCTTCTATGTAGGTATGGTGTTTACCATTCCGCACCCAACGTCGAGATATGTGATTTCGTTACCTCTTTGTAACGTAGTAGATCTATTGCTCACCTCATATGCCCTACTATTCCACTTTTAGGGTAGGCTAGGCTAACTCACCGCTTCCTTCCACTAATGTTGATCTAAATAACGCCTTTATTTAAATAACCAATCCTCAAGCTTTTAAGGGTGAAGGGGCACCTTTGGGATGGGGGTTCGGTTTCATCGAGTTTGGACGGGATGGGTGCTGCAAATGGCACGAGATGGGAATTTTTGATGCTGAACTCAAGATGGAAACCGAAGATGATGATTGTTGCCCAACAATTTGGCAATTCTAGATGGGATTCGGGTTCAGTTTTGGAGTGCGTCTTATAATTTTGGTTCATCAAGGTCAATTTGGATACAGTGGGTTCATTTTGGAGGGCCCCTCACACCTAATGAATTTGGTTTGTAGGTTAGCTTGGGTTGAGAAGCTGAATCATCCAAATCTTGGTGCATTATAACTTTGTTTTGTTTACATTATTGTTGGCTATAATTGATTTTATTGTTGAGGAGGCCGACCCCAACACTTGCCATTATAAAAAAAGCACATTATGTCAATTCTTTTGTTTTTCTTTTACGAGTTTATTCTAGCTCTAGCAGGAATTAAACTACATTTTAAAACTTATCATAATACTTTTATTTATAATTACTTTTTTTATGTTATCCTTTACATATCGCGTCTTGGAAACAAATGTCATGCTGACAATTGAATTAGAGAGAAATTGATGGAGAAGTGTTCCAACTTTTTGGACACTTGTTTATCTTTTTTAAACCGAGTGTGTTAAATAACGTCACTCACCCCTTTTTTTCTTCCACTAGAAACACAATCATATAAAAAGGAAATAGTAACCCAAACCCGATTAGTTACAGCATTTGATCTCAATTCATATCAAGAAAAAAAAAATCCATGCAACGATCGTAGTAACAAAATGGAATGTATATTAGTAGTGATGATTCATCATGTTTGTTTATTTAACTTTCAGTTAACAAGTGAATAAGCACGAACATCTTAAACAAATGGATACAAACAATAGATTAATGGTAATGAAGAATAAGTTATGTCTGGTTGTAAGGAGATAAAAAGCAAGTGCGGTCAAGGGCGGACCTAGGTAGAGGTCTAGGTGGGTGGGCGCACCTCTTGAACAAAAGAATCAGTGTATTTTATAGGGCAACATACCGATCATTCGCACCCCTTAAAAAGATTTCCTGGGTCCGCCACTAAGCACGATTAATTTTTTGTTTAAAATTGAATGCACGCAAACACTAGATCAATCACACTGTAAATATATCCTATCAAACAGCTGAATCGATGTTAGCTAATTTTGGACATAAGTTGTAGATCAAACAAACATGCAATTACTAGATAGATGTTCATCAAAGGGTCTTTGGCTTAGCGGTAACAAGGTGTTGGATAAGTCTTTGTCTTTCCAATGGTGAGAGTTCAATCCCCGTAGTTAGTGGCACAACTTTTAAGGGGCTAGGGGTGCACCTGCCCCGCCAATGTTTCGTTTAGTAGTGTAATTTTATTTGATTTTTCATCCAAATTTTTTTAAATTATTTAGGTCTGTCCCGCCAATTATTTTGGCTAAAAATTTCCTGCCCTTACCAAATTTATTGTCCAAAAAATTTATACATATTTTCGTATTAAGTTAAAAAAAGTAAAGAATGAGACTATTAGTATTTTTTATAATTGTTTTTAAACTTAAAGTAAGTTTAATAAAGTTTGAAAATAACATGTAATTGCAACGGCTTGATTCTAAAATTTGATTAGATTATGGATAATGCATGATAGACCAAATAGTCAAATAGCTTTACTAATAACTAATTCGTTTATGAAGTTGAAATAAACATGTGTGAATGAAAGTAACTGACGGAACATATAGACCAAGAAAATTGCATTTGATTGTTATATCATTAGGATTAAAAAAATGTGTATGTATATCATATATCATATTACACATGTAGTTCCTAGACAATAGTAATGTCATACCAAGTTCTCAAGGCTCTTTTCTCAATGATGTTTTTGTAACTTTGGTCCACCTTGCAAGGCCCAAGCCTTCTTTTCTAGTTGATTTCAAATAGGACGGCAAGTCATAATAGATATGTCAACATTAACTTTCTAGTTTCTCTAAAATTTAATGTTAAGTATTAATAGTTTTTGTTGCAAAATCAGGTATTAACCTTTGAATTTGTCACATGTTGGGTACTAAGGTCAAACCTTGTCACAATATTAAGTACTAAAGCCAAATCTTATTAACTTTTTTTGAAGTCTTACTAAAATGACCAAAATGTCCTTTAATAATTAAAGTTTTTAGTCATTTTGTAAAACTTTGAAACCACAGAGACTATATGTGTGAAATAACTAACCTTGTTAAATCAAACAAAAAGAAAGCCCACCTTTCCAGGGGTCTTCTCTTGCAAAGTCGCTAGATTCCAGGGATGCGTAAAATTGTCCGTTTAACCCGTTTGTTTTCGTTAATGTTTATCTCCATCGTAATCAAAACTAACAACGCATTTCTGTCACGTATAAACTGCAAATTATGCTTATTGTTAACCCGTTAACTCTGAAATTCCCATCATTCTCTCAGTCCGTTATATCTTCAATTCGAGTATAAATATAAGCCTCTTGACACGATACGACCTCATTCCCACACAATTTCACAGCTAATTTCGTCTCTACAACTGATCGGAGCCGCATCGGCATACTGAAACTCCGGCGATGCAATTCTTGTACATAACATCGCAAACTAGTACGAATATTACATGTTTTTGTTCGTTTAATCATACAGAACCAAAGCACCATATTTATTTCAACTTACAAAACTTTTTATAATTTTGGATCCGAAATTTGTTAGTTATTTTTATAAATCTTAACTTGGTTTATTAGTTATATTAAGTTAAAAAGTTTATTTTACTAGCATGTTATATATAAACTCAAAGTTTATAAATTATAAACTTCAAATCCATTTTTATTTAATAAAAAAATATAAATAAAAAAGAAAACATTACTTTAAATTATTTTGTCAAATATAATTAATGAAAAAATAGACCGTCTAGTTATTAAAGGACATTTTAGTCATTGACTTAACAAAAAAGTTAAAAAGGTTTGGCCTTGGTACTCAACATTGTAACCACGGGGTGTCAGCCCAGTGGCCAGCAAACGGGAGGACGCGGGTTCGAGTCCAGCTCGGCCCGAATAATCTGCTGGGTAGTAAACCGCCAGGCAGCTATGGGGCTAAACTAGCTTGGGGAGGGAGAACCTCCCGCGGTCAGGGGTACCGTGCATTTACCCTTTTTTTCCAACATTGTGACAAATTAGAACATTGATACCTGATTTTGCAACAAAAAAACTATTAATACCCGACATTGAAATTTGACAGAAACCACAAGGACCAATAGTTTAATTTTTCTAACATTAATAGATATCGTCGAAACTTATTAAAGTTTTAAGCATTTTAAATATATTTTAGTAGTATTTTCAAATGTATTTTAGCATCTCTTTTTAGATATATATATTTAGTGCCATTCCGGTTGTAGCCGGGTGATAGTGACTCTAGTCTTTTTGAAATAGATCAGGGTTCAAATCCCGACATGGGTTAAATTAAAAGTAATTTGGTGTAATCTAGGAGTAGGGTTATTGTTACGTTCACCATTAACAAAAGATATATTTTAGTATGTCTTTATCTATAACAACATCCGGTTTCGAGTTCTCGCTGTTCTCTAAGGAAGTTTGAGTGAGAAGAAGTAAGAAGTCAAAATCATTGTAGCAAGGCCCTTCAAGCTTAAAGACTAGCAGTTACTCTCTTTCATGTCATGAAGCAACTGCCCAAAGAAGCTCCTCGGCTAGGGGTTTATGATCAAACCCTAAAAGGGTTCTTGCTAAGACAACTTTCTCTCTCTCGTATGTGAAATTTTCATTTCAAGCAACCACATTCAGCAGTGACATCAAAATGTGAGATTGAAACTTTTTCCTTCGCTTCTTAAGTCCGGTTTGATGAGTGAACCAGTAAGACATCCGATCCAGTTATGAAAACGTTGCCGGCAGGACAACATGTCCATGTTCCCTTTTGATACCTGCATCAAGTTAGCTTTTATCTCTCAATTTCTATATAACTGTGTTAAAATGTACATCTTTTTTTTAGCGTAATAAGAGGCAATTATTGGAAAATAAATTTTCATATGAAAAAGAAAGCCTATACAATATAATAAGTGGTCACCAGGTACACGTTTTTTTTACCTATTTTTAGCCAGTGTTTACCTCGCAAGGTACAAACGACTTTTGCCGGAAAATAACCAATGGTGTATAACTAAGACGATGACAACTGGGGTTATGGTAGCAGTTTGAGTCTGCTAACCCTAGATATGGGGAGAAACGATGGCTGCATGTGGTGGCAACGGCGATGAGCATAATACTCTATGGTGGTGACAACGGCGACTAAGGTTGTGAATAGTGGTCATTGTTGTTAAAGGGCAATGGTTGTGAAGGTGCAGTAGATGGTGGCTTTGCATTTGGTTCGTATTTGATTGAAAGTAGTAAGTGAAACTTGTAAACGAAGGTTGTAAAGAAACAAACAGATGGACGGAGTGGCGGCATGGTGGTTGTAACCTAAGCTCTTATATGAATTTAGACCAAGGAAATTGTATTAAATTGTGATGATATCATTAGGGCTATATAAGAGGTGCTTTAATAGAAAACGAGTGAATTAGTTTTTTATGTTTCACCCAAATTTTAGGCAGTGTCCTTGAACTAACAAAATGACTGTCAATGTGCTTTATGTTTTATCACTTCTATAGGCAGCGCCCTATGTTATAACCCTAATAATTTTGTTTGTTAAGTTCGACACGAGCAAAGTACATGAGGGCAATTTTGTAACTTCTTCGCTCGTTTAATCCGAGCTTAAAGTAACCCCCCCCCCCCCCCCCATTTAATAACCAATTACAAGAAAAAGACCAAATTGTTCTCACGTCATTTGCACGTGGCTGGACTTAAAAAAAACCTAGCTGGGTTATTGCAAAATGACACAACTTGTAGAAATGTTAAATATAAAAGGTATTCTTTGTAATTTCGCTAGTTAAATGATACGTTAGTTGTTAAAAAATTACACGTAGGAATTCCAAATATTTTTCTTAGTATTTTAATTTTTATATTTTTATTACCTAAGTGACGAACAAAAATTGATATCAAACTGAAAATGCACACACTATTTAGAGTCTCTCTCTCTCTTTTATTGTAGCTGGAAAATACCTCAAAACCAACTACAATAAAAATCTAATACCATAACACATAAACAAACTCTTAAGACAAGAAAATTAACCCTAATCTCATCCCCTAAACCAACTTGTTTAGACGACACATGGGTAGGCCCTAACAACTCACCGTGATGGGCCTAGTATCAGAAATTATCCAACACTAAGGAGATTAGAAATATAAAAAAAAAACAATTGGTGAATTAGTAGCTTTTTATATTGTCGGGACCAATAAAAATATAAATATGAAGAAAATGGGACCAATAAAAATATAAATATGAAGAAAATGTTTACGTGTATGTAAGTTTTGAGTAATCGGGTCGGGTTTCACCTAATACTATATTTATCCCATACTGGCGAAAAAGTTTATAACTAATCACATACTACGTATCGTAGCTAAATATCCGTCTCATTACCAATTTCAAATGTTTAGGTGTGTTTGCCCGTTAGATTTAAGTTTGTTTGCCATTTCAAATTGAATAGCTATGACTTTTAACACTATAACTTGTAATAAAAAGGGTTCACGGGGTTGGTTTTGGAATAAAACAAACCAAAACTAAATTTGAATTTTTGGGTTTGTAAAACCGACCAGTTCTGATTTTTCATTTTTCAGTTTTTCATATTGGGTTCAGTTAAGTTACAGGTAGGTTTTCGGTTTTACATTTAGGCTTGAAATGTTTGATCTTGAAGGAAAAAATCAACTCACTATAATATATTTGAGCATGCAATTTTTGGCCTAAAACTTTGGTTAACCACTTTATAATGAATTTGAGTTATAAACTTTGGCCCAAAATAATATGGACTATAAACCCAATAACAAACATTCAAATGAGTTCGATGTGGTTTGGTTTGGTTGCCAAGTTCAGTTAAGTGCGGTTTGATTTTGGAATAAACCATGAGGTATAAGCAAAACCGAACAGTTTGTTATTAGTTTCGGTTAGTTTGATTCCGGGTTGATTAATCGTGTTGGTTTTTTTTGTTTTTCCTTTTTTTTTCAAGTGGTATTTCATGGGTAATTGACCCTTTCTGAAGCCTATTTAATTTAACAATGAAAGAAAAAAGAAACCAAGGGTAATAGAAATTGTCTTGTGTTGGGTTCAACCCGGGCCTCAACCATGATAACTGATCACACCACTTATTCAATGCCTTGCATATTTTACATGCTAACATGTAGTGGTGCGCAAAAAACTCGAAAAGAAAAACTGGAACCGGGCATTATAAAACCCGGGCTTTTTATACCCGAACCCGACCCTACCCATAGGGTAGGGGTTGAGTATGCATTTTGTTATAAAACCCGAACCCGGAACCGGGTTTTTCTATACCAGTTTTCAACCCGGGTTTTACGAGTACCCGGTTTCAACCCGAACCCAGAACCGGGTTTTTTCAATACCCGGTCAGGGTTTTCCAATACCCTATTCAGGATTTTTCATTTTGTTTTGTGTTTTTCAAGTTTTGTACCTTGGTAACGGCTATATAGCCGTTAAAAAGTGTATTTTGACCATTTGTTTGTTTACATTGTATATCTATACCCTATAAAGGGGTCTTTGATATTTGGTTTAACTGCAAGTGTTATCCTCGAGACGAACAATAAACGAAGATGATCAAGTTATTGGAAGCTATCTATGTTCATCATCTTATTCGACCCGGTTCTATAATTATTTAGATGTCATGTATTCCTATGTTTTATGAAATAAAAAGGTTTTTCATTTTATATTTCTATGTTTTATGCAAAAAAATAATAATAATACCCGAACCAAACCCAATCCATACCTGAGGCATACCCGAACCCAACCCGATCCACACCCGACCCTACCCGAACCCGAAATAGGGTATTATAATACCCGGGTGTTAGAAAACCCAACCCGGACTCTACCCGAACTCGGGTAAGGGTATACAGGTTTTGTATATAACCCGGACTTGGACCCGACCCAGGTATTGTCAATACCTGATTTTGTAGAACCCGGTTGTACCCGAACCCGGTTCCATACCTGGAAACGGGTATTCAAAAAAACCCGATTTGTGCAACACTACTAATATGCTATATAACTTTTTGTTGTTTACTAGGTTCAAGGTCCTTTAGGGTGGAGGGTGCACTTTACCTGTTGACGGATCCAGAAATTTTTTTACTGGGTTCTTTTTAGTAAATTCTCGCTATTTTTTTTTTCAAATCTTACAAGATTCTCACTAATTTTTTCTATTATTTTCAAATCCAATGAGTTCTAGATACCCACAAAAGCCGAGTTCTTGCAAGTAGCTTTGGGTAGGGTGGGTACACCGCCTCAACCTACCCGGGTAGTTTGTGAGAGTATGTCGAGCTGGTTGGTGAACTCCGAGAAGGAGGATGTAGTTGGGTCTTTGAGTTGGTAGCCGAGTAGTTTTGGGTAGTGGGTAGATGGCCGCAATCTATTTGGGTTGATACTGATTGTTTTGGGCTAAATGAAGTGACATAATCCTATTGCCTGGTGAAGTGGATTGAATTGGTCTCTTAGGTGGGTGCCCCTCCACCCTTAGACGAACACCGTGTTAAATAAAACTTTCACCTAGATTTTCAACTCTTATCGAATTACATCGATTTGTTGGGCCTTTAATATCCATTATATCAAATCAATGTTTAATAAGGACATCAACTTTTACACTTTTGTAATCACTTTTTAAGAAATTTTGTTGAATGTCGACTTTAGCAATTTTGTTGTATGATGGTTGATAAAAAAATAACGAAGTTATGTTTCTCTTTGATACTCGGTTGTATCAAAACGTTAATAGTATAATTCAGATTTTTTTTTGAAAGGCAATGTATACTTTAGATCTTACCATTCTTTTAACGTCAAATTTGGATCACTAACGGACTACTAGAGTATCATCATGGCACTAGCGAAACCACTCAAGATGGATGTTAGTTAGAAGCAATAAAAAAATAGACAACTGAAAAGATATCGACTCTCGTCATTGCACCCACTCTATAAGTAAAGGGGCAGCCATTTCCTTTGAAAAAAAAAAGAAATTTAGTGTCATATTTAGACCAAAAAATCAATTGCCTCCCTTAAAACTTTAGTTAAGCCTACTGATTTTTGAATGAGAAAAAAATCACAGGTCTCGTCTCACCAATGCCAAAAACATGGCTATTGTTGGGTGTGGGGCCCATCATTTTTCCTCTCACAAGAGGGGATGCAACAAGTAAATATGATGTGTATTTAGACATTCTATATTTTTATAGAAAATGATAAAATGGTTTTTTTTCTTCAACATAGAGGAAGGCTAATACCATAGGGTGCATTACTCTAGAGAAATGTGGTCGCATAGGGTTTTATAACCAGTTCACCCATATACCATATTCACTTTAAACTTCTATTTACAACCATCCTCTTCTATTTACAACCATCCTCCTCACTGGTAGTTGGGTTCGGGTGGATGGTTTGGTTGATTTAGCAAAACATTTATGGCCCAAAAGAGGATGAGGATAAAAAAGCTCTTTGGGATATCTTGTTGAACATTAAGGCTTCCTTGCCGGGAATGCGGGTTTGTATGGAAGATTATAATATCCTCCGGGAAAGCATTGATCGCTCTTCCCTCCCTGCTCCTAACCGGGCTATGTCAGATTGTAACGAATTCATAAATAGTGCTAGTTTAAGCGAGTATCATATGGCTGGTGCAAAATACACCTGGATTAAAGATGACAGGTTGGTTTCAAGTAAGCTTGACATGTTTCTCGTGTGTGTCCGGTTCTTTCCTTACCATTTGGCCGTTGGCCTCGATTAGGGCCTTGGAAAGAAAGTGGTCTGATCATCGGCCCTTGACCCTTGATGGGCTTACCTTTAATCTCATCCGAAATTTTTGGGATACGATGAGCACGGATTTTATGAATTTCATCAAACATTTCGAGCGTAGAGGTCGTATAACAAAAGGATGTAATTCCTCTTTCCTCGCTCTTATCCCTAAAGTAGTGGACCCGGATTCCTTGAAAGACTTCAGACCGATTAGTCTTCTTGGATGCATGCCAAAAGTAATTGGGAAGATTTTGGCGGTCCGCCTTCAAAGGGTAATTCACAAGCTCGTCAGTAATGAGCAGACTGCTTGACCGAAACTGTAACATTTATCGTAAAACGGGTTCTAAAACTTGTTCCGTTTTGTAAACGCAAGTTATGATGATTGATACGCATTTATGTTAAGCATTGAAATCTTGTTATTAGTAATAAATAATTATAATAAAGTTTAAGTAAAAAATAGAGTTAAAATAATAAATAAATAAAAACTAATAAGAATATTAATAAATAAAACTGAAACTAATAAAAAATAAATAAAAAGGGTGACCGGTTTTCGAACCCAGGTCTGTAAGGAATTAACACACACAACACACCACTGAGCTACACACACATATCTGAAATTATTTGGAAACAAATAACTTTTATACTAAAACAAATCAATAAACCAGTTCAAAATTAACCGCTCAACTTTAACGTCTGTAACCTACAAATTCCCATTTAATTTTCGTTTTCCTTCAATTAAACCAGAGAAACTGATTTCCCAATCATGTGTAATACCTAATCATGGGTAATTCGGATACACACAAACATTCGACCATTAATCCTTTGACCAAAACTGGCAAAACCGAAATCAAGCTTGAACTCACACCTTCAACTATAAATTGTGATCCAGTAGCCATTTAAAACTCGCTCACACTTGCAAAAACAACTCCCCGCTCATTCTCTGTTCTCAAAACCTTCGCCGGAAACGCTCTCAACCGCCGGAGCATCACCAGAAAAATTCAAGATCACAGCGGCTCGGTATAATCACTTGAATTTCCCTCTCATATCTTTATTATATTAATCAATCGGGTTACTGATCTGATGTTTTTAGTTTTAAATGAGAAGAAGATGAAGTTTCTGATAATGTATAGGTATAATTAAAAACGGTTATAAAATCGGGTTAGACACACAATCTAATGGTGGATTATGTGCAAAGATAAAGCATAGGTCCCGGGTTTGAATCTTAACACGATGCCTAGTTTCCGAATTAAAACAAAGTTTTTATTACTTACATATAATAACCGGGAGTTAGTGTATAAAAGGAGTATAAATCTAAGATATTCCAGGTTAGTCACACAGCCTAGTTGGTAGGCTATGTGCACTGTATCGTGGGGGCGCGGGTTCGAGCCGGTCCCGTAACCGGTTTTGAAAGCTTAAAATCTTTTTAATTAAAAACAAAATAATGTATAACTCAATTAGTATATATAGTCAATTAAAATCAAGTTTATTTTGGGTTAGACACGTAGCTCAGCTGGTAGAGCTGCTGCTGACGGTAGTACGGAGTGTCACGAGTTCACCTCACACGATGCCAAATATTCACGCGATCCGATCGGTTAACCTGGTCAGACCCTGACAAGGGTAAATACTTTTATACATATTTCCTTTATTTTTTTAATTAAAAACCCTTAAAAATACCTAAAAAATAAGACTTTTTAAGCTTTAATTTTGTAATAATTACTATAAAAATAGACTTAAAAGACTAATAAAAGGGCATTAAATAGAAATATTAGTTCCAAATAAGAGTTATATATTTATCGAATTATTACGTGATTATTTAGGTTAGTTTTCTCGTCGGTTGAAATCTTAAATCGTGCGCATTCGTCGTTAATTCAAGAAACGCACCCACTGTGAGTGAATTCTTACAAACTTCCCTTTTTATTCATGTTTTGGGGTGTATCATGTGTCGTTTTTCCTTATTCAAATACTTGTGATATTACCATTATGTGAACTAACGTGCTATGTGACATTTTGTTTATTGTTATTTGTGTTTATACTTTCTCATTTCAGTCAAGCTGTCACATTAGACCCATCAGCTCCCTGTATAGACGGGTAGAGCATCACGTTGTCTAATTAGATCGGCTTCGTTTGATTGAGCCTTGATCTCACAGCTCATCATTTATGTTCTCATTTCAGTCAAGCATTCACAACAGGCCCATCTGTCCCTGCATAGACGGGTAGAGCATCGCGTGCCTAATTAGATCGGCTCCGTTTGATTGAGCATTGATCTCATAGTCATCATTTATCATGCTTATGTGTATATTGCTAGATGTTTATGTGGTTTGTGAATGGTTTAGATATACGTATGCTCATATTTGGTTTATGCACATTTTTTTATATTTAAATTAATCAACATATCTTTTCTTACAAATATTTAAACGGGATTCACTCGCCAACTTTTGTTGACCAAAGCCTATATTTTTACACATGATACAGGTGAACAGGATGAAGCCAGGAACACATAGGATTGGGCCTTAGAAGATAAATAAAGCATTATTTGAATGTCTTTAGAACATTTGGTGCTTGTATGATTTATGTGTTTGTCGGAATTTTTCCTTTTAAATTGAAATAATAAATATCAAATATTATTGTAGTAAATGTCATGAGCTTTGATTAAAACTCAATCATGCCCCGACTACCATTTCCGCTGCGGATCAGGATGTGACAGAAACATTTTCGACGGACACATTATGGTAAACATCATCCAAGCATGGGCCAAAAAATTGGACACAAGCTGCTTTTTTTAAGGTCAATTTTGCAAAGGAGTTTGACGTTGTTAATTGGTCCTATATTGACTCCATTATGGAGCACTTGAAATTTGGGATTAAATGAAGACAATGGCTTAAGGTTTATTTCCACTCTAGTAGAATCTCCGTTCTAGTCAACGGCTCACCAAATGGTGAATTTATTATGAAACGAGGAGTTCGCCAAGGTGATCCTCTCTCCCCTTCATCTTTGACCTTGCAATGGAAGGTCTTTTGGCCTTGGTTGTTTGACGGTTAAAAAAGGTCTATTGGGGGGGGGGGGGTGAGTCTTCCAAATAATGGCCCCATAATCTCTCATACACTCTATGCGGATGATGCGGTTTTTTTGGGCGAATGGGATCAAGAAAACCTTCTTAATCTCAAATGCATTCTTAGATGTTTTTACTTGATATCCGGTCTACGCATTAACTAACACAAATGTATGTTGATTGGGGTGGGTTGCAATGACGAAGACGTGCCTAGCATGGCCGATATCATTGGATGCGAACATGATTCACTTCCAATCATGTATTTGGGGTTGCCTCTTGGCGCCAACATGCGGCTCTGCAAAAAATGGAACCCGATGATAAAAAATTCAAATCTCGGCTAAGTATGTGGAAAGCTAAAAACCTCTCATTTGGGGGTAGACTCACGTTGGTTAAATCGGTCCTCGGTAGCCTTCCCCTCTATTTCTTCTCAATGTTTAAGGCCCCATAAAAGTCCTAAATTCTCCGAAGTTATTCAGAGACGGTTTCTTTGGGCAAGAAATGATTCTTCAAACAAATCAATTGGGTCACTTGGTTTAGAATTATTCGCCCTAAATCCAAGGGGGTGTCGGGTGGGAGGTCTTAGGGATATTCACATGGCTCTTCTCACCAAATGGAAATTAAGGGTTCTCTCAAACCAGTCAAGTTTGTGGGCTTGTGTGGTTAGGGCCATTCATAATGTCTCTTTTAATTCCCTGAACGATCTCAGCAGGAAATCCATTCATGACCCTTGGTCTCATATCGAATCCATTGATAAGACTCTTCTTAGCAATGGGCTCGACCTAACAAATGCATCAGAAGAACGGTCGGTGATGACGCTTCCACCCTTTTTGGTCTCATAAATGGTTTGGTCTTCATCCTCTTAAGGATCTTTTCCCAAATTTTTATGAGATTGAAAAACAAAAGACTTGTTTTGCGTCCTAACGGGTTTCGACATACCCTGGCAATGTAATCCTTTTCTAGCTACTTTTAAGTTGTAATGGCTGTATAGGGGCTTTGTTGTTTCGCTTTTTTTCTGATTCTTTTTTTGGCTTGTATCAGGAATTTTCGTTAGCTTCCCGCTAGCCCTTTGATATCCTATCATTGTTGTCGTTAAAAAAAATTACAACCCAAAGATAAGAATATGAAACAATATTAATGTGTTTATGTTGTTTTATACTTTTAATAAAAATCTAAATTTAATTACAAAAATGAATTCTTTTATAGTTTACCCTTTAATAAAATACAATACAATCCCAACAAAATATCCATTTCCGTTAAAAAGTTGCGATCGGAATAGTGCATGTGGAACAGTGATAGACCCTGATTGTAGTTGTCAGGTCTAGTTGACGCAAAATGACAAATCAAATAATTAAGCAAAATGACAAATTAAATAATGAATATACTTTGCGGCGAAGAAAGGCTAACAAGTTGTTGATGTTGTACTTTTAGTCCTTTTACTTTTAACAATTACGTATCATCATCTTAGTTTGATTTCCATGTTGCTTTAGCCCTGCTCAATTCTTTGAAAGCATTATCATACTAAAAACATTTTCAATCAAATCCCTTATTCTATCTTTGTAATTACACTAAAAAATATTATTTATTTTTTATTTTTTATTTAAATAATATTTTCTATGTAGTTTTATAATTACTTTTTCTCTCTTTTTCACTCACAACCACTAAAAAAATATAAAAAAAATTATAGAAGAGGACAATATCTCCTCCAAATTCACTGATAAATAGTAACTTTTTCTCTCTGCTCCACTCACAACAATTTACAACCACTTTCAAAAATATAGAGCCTGCGCTTACACGAAAATAGATGATCCATTGTGAATGCTTTAAAACTACTCGGTGTGGGGGGTCGTCCAGGCCTAGCCTGGCCCGGTGACGCCCCCCAACATCATTTCCGGTGCCTCGGCGGCATCGAGGATGTCTGCTTCTAGACGTTGGAGACGGTCCACGTGAAGATAAAAAATAGCAGTTCAACGGCTAGAAAATTAAAAAAAAACAAATTTTCTTTAAAAGTAATAATTTTACCTATAAATATATCAAAATCATCGCACTTTTTACGCACTTCAACCAATTCTATCTCTCTCTCTCAACTTTATACAATTCTTCTGATTTTTTATAATTTTTCTACTTTTTATACAATTATTCTACTTTTGCCATGGATCCATACAACTCGAACAATCCGAGCCCGAACCCAAACCAAAACATTTTCTCGGTACCTGGCTACTATCCTACGATTGAACCGAGTTGGTCATCTTCGCAATTTTCTTACAACACTTTCTCGGGTTTTCAACAAACCCCCAACACTTTTTCTCAAATGAGCCAACTCCAATCAATGCAACAAATGCAATCATTACAACAAATGATGGTGCGAAACCCGTTCAACTCGCAATTTTAATCTCAACCACAACATTCCCCAACACCGGAGTCTCCCCAACCACAACCCGAAGAAAATGACGTTGAAGAATGTGTTCCAGAGATGCAACCGCAATACTTGAAACGGAAAAAACGGAAGCAACTGATGGGTGACAAAGATCAACCTTCAAAAGGCAAGGCAAAACTTTGGACAAAGATCGAGGAGGAGGCGTTAGCGAAGGCGTGGTTAGCACATCATAAAGACCCATTATCGGTATGTAAAAATATATAAATTTTATACTAAAAATATATAAATTTTACATTTTTAATATAACTTTTGCTACATTCTAAAAATATAGGTAACAACCAAACCGGCGAAGGGTTTTGGAAAGAAATATTATCAAAGTTTCTTGCGATTATGGAACAAGGCCATTATCGCGATATCCATTCCATCTCTTCGAAGTGGCGAAAGGTGAACCGGTTTTCGGCGATATATAATAAGTTATATACAAATGGTAATCGTCGTAGTGGGATGAGTGACGAAGATGGTTTTAAAGAGGCGATGCGTAAATACGAAGATACGCATTGGGTCGTTTTCCCACACATACGGGCTTGGGAAGTTTTGCGAACCAGTAACAAGTGGGCGCCGGTTCCAAATGAGGTTGCAATGGCTAAACGAACAAAAACCTCGGAGACCGGTAGTTATAGTGCGGGGGCTCGGACGCACGATGCCAAATAAATATAACGACGAGCCCGAATTTGATGAAGAAGAGTATGGGGTTCGAGAGGAGGAACGTCCCCAGGGCAGAGACAAATCCAAAAAGGCGGCAGCTGCAAAAAAACAAGCCGCAACCGGGGGCCGGGTTCTAAAATGGACGAGTTTATGACACAGTTCAAAGCATACACCGAGGTCACGGCCCAAAAGGCAAGAGCGAAGGAACGTGAGGTGGAAGAACGTGCTCGGTTGAAGAATGAGAAGAACGAATATAAAAAGTGAGAGATGATGACGACCAACATAAACTAGTATCCGGAAGAAGATCGACCAATTTTACGAAAAATGAAATAAAAGATCGCTAAAAAGTGGAGTTCTTAGATTTTTTTTAGGTTATGTTTTTTATTTTTTTTAGGTTGTGTAATGTGTGGTTTTTAATATCAATGATTTTATTTTATATTAGTAAATGTTAAAAAACTAGTTGAATTGAAAAAAAGAAAAATAAATTAACTAGGTGGGGTAGGTCGTCACCCATTTCCTTGGTTTCATCCTTGGCGGGGCATTCTTCAAGGTCTCTGACGTGGAGGGTTATCCTCCAAGGAGGGTCATCATCCACACCGAATAACCTAATAATGTATAATCATATCCCCGGTTAGATTGGACATTAATTTTCATCCATATGACTTAGTACTGTTATTTTCAGGTTCTGAGAGTAAATCACATAAATGAGTATTTGGTTGGCTTAAGATTTCGCATATTATCCCTTAAACAGATGATAGTTTCATTTAAGGTTCACGATATATGAGCTAACCCATTATCGTAACATGACTCGATATAAATTGAATGGTTTAGCGTCAAACGGAAACATGTTTTGATCATAAAGGGGGCAACCTGCTAATGACATGATTAAAAAATATAAATAAACAGGGTTAACCCATTTTTTAAACATGAATGACAGATTTAATTTCATGTTAAATAGGGCAACACAACATTAGTATTGTTCGTTTATTAAAATAACATATTTTTATTAATAATTATATATAAATATTGATAAAATACATGTTATAATGTTTTAAATAGGTTAATACCACACATTTGTTTTAAATAGGTTAATACCACACATTTATTGACCGTTTATCGAAATAACATATTTTTATTAGTAGTTACATGTGATAATTAAAATATGTTATAATGTTTGGTAACTTTGTTTTAATTATTATGTTAGTTGTCTTGTTATTTTTTATCGTGTTTAATAAATCGTATATCTTCTTATTAATAAATTGCTTAACATTTATTTACATTAAGTGTGTTATGTCAAGTCATTGGTGTTATTTACTTGGTTACCTTTAATTGTATTAGGGTTATCTTGTTGAAAGTATCTATGTTAAACGTGTTTTTTAAACATTTAACACAACATGAAACATTTTGAAAACTGTAGTTTCATCTTCAGTCAACAACGCTTATTTTTCCAAATAAAAATGATTAGGCTACACTTAACTTGTATATTTCATTTTACTCTAAACAAAATGATTATCATATTGTTAACCGTTACTATTTTAATCACATGGACTAAAACACGACTTTATAAACTAAAATAATTGTTTTCTTCTATCTTTATCTTTATAATTTGTTTAACCTCTCACGTCTAATTTTTGATCTGTATCTCTATATTTTATTTTTCTTATCATCTTTCTTTCTTTTCCTTACCTGAGGTGCAAACTAAAATACTTAAAGTACAAACAAATAATGCCTAAGAAATATTTCAATATTAAAGAAGTGGATAGGGAATCTCTATATATAGAGACTTACTATAGCAAATCTTTATATATTGGAGATGGAGATAGAGATGAAGATAGAGATTCAGATAAATAAGAAAAACAATAGAAACCTCTAAATTTAGAAATAAAGAAGGAAATAAAGACTCCACTGTGATTGCTATAAGCGCAATTCCATTTAAACCTCCATCTTCATTAAAAATCATATTTCTTTGATTTGTTTCAAAATTTTCTTTAACCTCTTCCTACATCTCATTTCGTCTTTGTGTGTATACTTTTCCTATCTTAGATACAACCAAAATTCTTGAGATACAATCTTTAAATTTTAAAAATGTGAACGGTGAATATCTATATACAGATATTCGCTGTAGCAAAATTTTGTATTTTGGAGATGAAGATGGAGACTAAGATAAAAAAAATTATGAGAAAACTCTAAAATATGGAGATGGAAACTCTAATGTCAGTGCTCTAAGATATCAACATCTCCTCTATCACACCACCTGCCACTACTACTCATCTTTGTCACCACTCCCATTCACCCGTACTCCATTGAAAACACTAGACCAATATTTTCATAAACGGACATGATAGCTAACCGGTTGCCTTCCTAGTTCACTGGTCGAGACCGGGTTAGACTGGATTTAAGAACCAAACGTCTTACATAATTTATAAAAATTAAAGTGTGTACATATATGTAATACAAAACAAGACACAGATATACTATGTTTTGTTATGAATTTGCAAATCTAATAAACATGAATACTTAATAAATAAATAATAGAGTCTCGAGCAATTATTTAAAAAAGATTAGGAATGGAAAAAATCCTAAAAATAAAAAAAAATAGAAAATCCGATCTAACTATCAGATTCAGTTCAGCGGTCCAATCAGTAATCGGCCAATGCATGTGGGGAATGCTTAAAGAGACTTATCCGGACCGGTTTCATGCCCGGTTCCTGCTCCAACATGTTTGACAAGCCTGGTTCTAAAACCCATACTACAAACCCCTGAAACTCATGCACCAAACCCTTCCTCAGTTGCTATTCACAAATATTTTGGTTAAGTGATTGTGTGTTGGCTGAGGTGGATAATGCAAGACATGGTCTTTAAAGTAAACTAATTTTTGATCCGTCCACATTGCGGAGCATTAAGGGAATAAATCTCTCTCATAAAATGTACGTCCGTGTTTCAGTTACTTGTATATACTACTTATAACACAATCTCAAAAAATATTACATCTGGTCAACTAACTAAAACAAAACACTACCATACTTTTGCTGAAAAAAATAAAACGATAGAAAAACTACCGCTTTGCACAAATAAATATTAGAATTAGCCAACAAACTAAACCGAAACATTACCATAATTTTGTAAAAAAAAAAACACTGAAAAGAGTTTTACGTTGGGGGCAAAATCGTAATTTGACAGGGAAAAAAAACAAAAATAATGGCAAACTATACATTTGAGCTGAGGGAGAAGGAAAAAACCAAAACTAATGGCAAAAATATAAATTAAACGGGCAAAATTGTAATTTGGCTAAAGCAACAGGAAAGTGCGAGGCTAACTTAAATATGAAATGGTAAGAACTTAAATTAATCAACATTGTCTGTGGCTGCCAAAATTAAACAAACCAAAACGTTTTTGGCTCACGTTACGTATTTGACACGCTTCTTTCAAAATAGCTTTCGCACGCTCATGAAATTGCTTTCCATGATACAAAAAAAGAACAATACATGTAATGTTGGAGATGGACACAAAAGTTCACTTGAAAAATATATGTTAAATATGTTGGAAAATGTTTGGCGTGCTTATCTCACTTAAGGTTTTTCATAGATTATTTGTCTTTCTTGAGCATCGCTCACTTCTCCCCAAGCTTAGAACTAAGGCAGTGACCTTAATTATATAGTAATATCAACATGAAATTATTCAATCATTTAACGACGTTAAATTGCACTAAAAGTCTACAATAACAATTCAAACGATTTAGTAAGCCTGCCAAGGGTTGGGTCTAATTATAAAAGCCATTAGAGATAAGATGTTGCGTCCTTTGAGGTCAAGGGTTCGAGCCCTCTAAAGGCGGATTTGGTGAATTATAAACCGTTAAAAAACAATTTAGTGAGGAGTTTCATACTGGTTAAATGCTAGTCACTAATGACAGACTTGATGTATGTAGCTAGTCAGAAGTTCACGATTTATAAAATATGGTACGCGCAATGTTTTCTGTTAATTCATTCATCTCCAAAGGAGCAGTGGTACAAATAGGAAAGTAAACAAGGAAACCACGTACTACAAGGAATGAGATATACACATTCTAAAAATAAAGCAGAAAATAAGGAACGTAATTTGGAGTAAATATACGATGATTCCAATACTCCGCCTCAAGGTGGAGCGTGGAGATTTCGAACGCCCAACTTGCCAAGTAAGAAACGTAATAGTTGTGCCCCAAAAGCCTTGGTGAGTAAATATTCAATCTGAGACTTGGAATGTATATTTTGAGGTTGCATTTCCTTGGCCTCGACCCGTTCTCGCACAAAATAGCAATCCATTTCAACGTGTTTTGTACGTTCCTAAAAGACAGGATTAGTTGCAATGTGACGTGCTGCTTGATTGTCAAAGAATAAGACCGTTGGTTCAGTTTGGGCATCATCAAGTTCTTCTAACAACCATCGCATCCGTAGTATCTCACTAACCGTAGATTCCGTAGCACGGAATTCGGCTTCAGTAGAGGATCGGGAAACAACCGATTGTTTCTTGGATTTCCAAGAAACAGGACCTCCTCCAAAAGGAAGAAGGTATCCAGTTCGAGACTTTCGAGAGAGAGGATATCCCAACCAGTCCGAATCACAGTAGACAATCAACTTAGTTCCTCCTTATGTTGGTAATAAAATGCCTTGGACCATGGTATTTTTAAGGTAGCGAAGGACACGATTCACAACATAAGGTAGACCTGTCGAGGATTAGCAACAAACTGACAAAGCACATTTACAGATAGGCAAGGTCAGGTCTAGTGGCTTGATATCGAACATTGATATCGACTAGCATCAACATGAGATCCTCCTTCATCGTGATCAAGTTTCAAGCCTTGTTCCATTGGGAAGGAGCTCGGTCAACATCCTTGTAACCCACAATCTTTCAAGATGCCTAACGTGTATTTTTGTTGGCTCAATAGCAGTCCCTCCTTTGTACGAGCAACTTCAGCTACCAAAAAAATATTTGAGTGTCCCCAAGTCCTTAATGTTGATTTTTTTATCAAGATACTCCTTGACTTGTTGAATTTTTGTAAGGATATTCCCTGCCATGATGACGTTGTCTACATATATCTAGGCTGTGACACGCACATCATCCTTCTTGTAGACGAACAAGGAATGATCCGACTTGGCTTGCTTAAAACCGATGTTGATTAGGGCAATCTTGAACTTTTGATACCAGTTCCGGGAAGCTTGCTTTAATCCATGCAAGGACTTTTGCAACTTGCACACTTGTGTTTCATTATTTTTGAAATATCCTTTTGAGAGATTTTCATATAGACTTCTTCATTTAATTCGCCATGTAGAAAAGCGTTATTTACATCCAATTAGTGAATTATCCAATTTGGTTTGATGGCCACCATTAATAATGTAAGAATGGTTATCAACTTTGCAATGGGATCAAAGTCTCGTGATAATCAACACCCTCCATCTGTATGAAGCCCTTTGCAACAAGCCTCGCTATATATCTTTCTATTTCGTCGTTCAGTTTGTACTTGATTTTGCGAATTATTCCCAACAAAGATCAAACAATTTCAGTGAAGATGACAAGCGGTGGTGAATCTTCGAAGGCTATGACGAACAAATTTGCGAAATTGGACAAGTTTGAAGGGCAAGACTTTCGTCGCTGGCAAAAGAAGACGCATTTTCTGTTGACGACTTTGAAAGTGGTGTACGTTCTGAGTACCCCAATGCCCGAGGAAGTGGTGGATGAACCGCTGGAACAAACTAGGAAGCGTGGAAAGTGGTTGAATGCTGATTACATCTGTCGTGGGCATATTCTGAATGGTATGTGTGACTCTCTTTTCGATATTTATCAAAATGTTGAATCTGCAAAAGAACTGTGGGAATTACTAGAGGCCAAATACATGGCTGAAGACACATCTAGTAAGAAATTCTTGGTCAGTGATTTTATGAATTATAAAATGGTTGATGGTAGACCCATCATGGAACAATACAATGAATGTCTAAGGATTCTGGGTCAATTTGAACAACATGGTTTAAAGATGGATGAAGCTATTTCTGTTCCATCTATCATTGATAAACTTCCTCCTTCATGGAAAGATTTTAAACATACTTTAAAACATAAGAAGGAGGAAATGAATCTGGTTGAACTTGGAAGTTGTTTTCGAATTGAGGAGTCTTTCAGGCCATGCAAAATATTAACAAAGACAAACACGTTGGTGGGTCTTCTGTTAACATGGTGGAAGAAAGTGGTCCTAGTCTCAAAAATTCTAACAAGGGAAACAACAAAAGAAAGTATCAAAGTGGGTTTAACAAGAAGAACAAGGCTGTGAAGTATGCAAAACAGACCAATGATCAAGGCTGTTGGAAGTGTGGTAAACTATGACACTTCAAGAGAGATTGTCGTGTTGGTAAAGCCAAGAATGAAGCTAGCACTGGTGGATCCTCTAAGGATCCAAAGGAACAAGGTCAGAAATTAAACTTTAATTATAATTCGGATGTGAATTATGTTTCACTAATTTCTGAAGCATTTTATGTGCATGATGATTCTGTTGCTTGGTGGTATGACTCGGGAGTAACAAGTCACGTATGTAAGGATCGAAGATGGTTCAAGGACCTTACATTAATTGAAGATGGATCTGTTTTAAAGATGGGAAATGTTGCAACCGAGCTAATCCACGGAATTGGAAGTGTAGTACTAGTATTTACTTCTGGAAAAACTCTAAGTTTAAGTAATGTATTGTATGTACCCGGCATTCGGAAAAGCTTGTTATCCGGTATCGTGTTAAATAATTGCGGGTACAAACAAGTGTTAGAATGTGTCAAGTATATCTTGTCAAGACATGGTTCTTTTATTGGATTTGATTATTTATGTAATGGTATGATTATGTTAAATCTAGAAGTTCCGTTTAGTGATAATTCTGTTTGTATGATTGATTCGTCATCTAGTGTAAATTCGTCAAAATCTGAATTATGGCATGCTAGATTAGGACATGTACATTATAAACGACTTATGGAAATGTCTAAGATGAGCTTAATTCTGGCAGTTAATTTGAGAAATGAAAAGTGCCATATCTGCAAGTTGAATAAAATAACTAGAAAACCATTCTTGCAACATGTTAATAGAGAAAGTAAATTGTTAGATTTGATAAATAGTGATCTATGTGATTTTCATGGTACACCATCATTAGGTAACAAGAAGTATGTTGTAACCTTTATAGATGATGCTACTAGGTTCTGTTACATTTACTTGTTACATGCAAAAGATGAAGCTTTGGAAAAGTTTAAAATCTATAAACAAGAAGTAGAGTTTCATCAAAGTGAATTGATCAAAACCCTACATACGGATAGAGGTGGTGAGTATTTTGATCTGGGATATTTCCAATCAACTGGAATAATACACCTTACCACAGCTCCTTACACACCAGAACAAAATGGTGTGGCGGAAAGGAAGAATAGGACGCTAAAAGAGATGGTTAATACCATGCTGTCCCTTTCGGGTTTAAATAATGGGTTTTGGGGAGAGGCTATGTTGACAGCCTGTTATTTGTTAAACCGGGTTCCTAATAAAAGGAACAAAACAACCCCTTTTGAGCTTTGGTATAAAACGCCACCCGAGTTGCAAAAACTAAGAGTTTGGGGTTGTAGAGCCGTGGTTAGGCTCAATGATCCTAAGATAAGAAACTTAGGGAAAAGAGGTATAGAATGCATTTTCATTGGATATGCTGAGCACTCATTTGCTCACAGGTTCTATGTAATAGAACCAAATGACCACGTTTCAGTACATACGGTTATTGAGGCAAGAAGTGGAAATGTAGAATATGATGAAGAAAGATTCACATTTATACCTAGGCCAAAGGATATGAATCCTTCTCTCCAGATTTCTAGTGGAAAAGAAATCATGCCTTCAACTAGTTCTGAACCAAGAAGGAGTTCAAGAGAAAGAAAGGCCAAGTCTTATGGTGATGATTTTCAACTGTACTTAGTTGAAAGATCTAGGATTGATATTAATTTTCAATATCAATATTGTTTCAATGTTGATGAGGATCCAAAGACATATAGTGAAGCAATGGCTTCAAGGGATGTTTCATTTTGGAAAGAAGCCATCCAAGATGAAATGGACTCTATTTTGCAAAATAACACTTGGAAATTGGTGGATTTACCTCCTGGTTGTAAACCATTGGGAAGTAAATGGATATTCAAGAGGAAGATGAAGGTGGATGGTACTATTGATAAGTTCAAAGCCAGATTAGTAATCCAAGGGTTTAGACAAAAGGAGGGTATTGACTTCTTTGATACATATGCTCCTGTAGCAAGGATATCCACCATTAGATTATTATTAACACTTGCTGCTATATATAATCTTGTAATTCACCAAATGGATGTGAAAACTGCATTTATAAATGGTGAATTAGATGAGGAGATTTACATGAAACAGCCAGAAGGGTTTGTTATGCCTGGAAGTGAAAACATGTGTAAACTAATTAAATCTCTTTATGGTTTGAAGCAAGCACCCAAACAGGAATTTTTGTTAGCTTCCCGCTAACCCTTTGATATCTATCATTGTTGTCGTTAAAAAAAATTACAACCCAAAGATAAGAATATGAAACAATATTAATGTGTTTATGTTGTTTTATACTTTTAATAAAAATCTAAATTTAATTACAAAAATAAATTCTTTTATAATTTACCCTTTAATAAAATACAAAACAATACAATCCCAACAAAATATCCATTTCCTTTAAAAAGTTGCGATTGGAATAGTGCATGTGGAACAGTGATAGACCCTGATTGTAGTTGTCAGGTCTAGTTGACGCAAAATGACAAATCAAATAATTAAGCAAAATGACAAATTAAATAACGAATATACTTTGCGGCGAAGAAAGGCTAACAAGTTGCTGATGTTGTACTTTTAGTCCTTTTACTTTTAACAATTACATATCAGCATCTTAGTTTGATTTCCATGTTGCTTTAGCCCTGCTCAATTCTTTGAAAGCATTATCATACTAAAAACATTTCTAATCAAACCTCTTATTCCATCTTTGTAATCACACTAAAAAATAATATTTATTTTTTTATTTAAATAATATTTTCTATATAGTTTTTATAATTACTTTTTCTCTCTTTTTCACTCACAACCACTTAAAAAAATATAAAAAAAATTATAGAAGTGGACAGTATCTCCTCTAAATTCACGGATAAATAGTAACTTTTTCTCTCTGCTCCACTCACAACAATTTACAACCACTTTCAAAAATATAGAGGCTACACTTACACGAAAATAGATGATCCATTGTGAATGCTCTAAGACTACTCGGTGTGGGGGGTCGTCAAGGCCTAGCCTGGCCCGGTGACGCCCCCCAACACCATTTCCGGTGCCCCGGCGGCGTCGAGGATGTCTGCTTCTAGACGTTGGAGACGGTCCACGTGAAGATAAAAAATAGAAGTTCAACGGCTAGAAAATTAAAAAAAACAATTTTCTTTAAAAGAAATAATTTTATCTATAAATATACCAAAATCATCCCACTTTTTACACACTTCAACCAATTCTCTCTCTCTCTCTCAACTTTATACAATTCTTCTAATTTTTTACAATTTTTCTACTTTTTATACAATTATTCTACTTTCGCCATGGATCCATACAACTCGAACAAATCGAACCCGAACCCAAACCAAAACATTTTCTCGGTACCCGGCTACTATTCTACGATTGAACCGAGTTGGTCATCTTCGCAATTTTCTTACAACACTTTCTCGGGTTTTCAACAAACCCCCCAACGCTTTTTCTCAAATGAGCCAAATCCAATCAATGCAACAAATGCAATCGTTACAACAAATGATGATGCAAAACCCGTTCAACTCGCAATTTCAATCTCAACCATAACATTCCCCAACACCGGAGTCTCCCCAACCACAACCCGAAGAAGATGACGTTGAAGAATGTGTTCCGGAGACGCAACCGCAATACTTGAAACGGAAAAAAGGGAAGCAACTGATGGGTGACAAAGATCAACCTTCAAAAGGCAAGGCAAAACTTTGGACAAAGATCGAGGAGGAGGCGTTAGCGAAGGCGTGGTTAGCACATCATAAAGACCCATTATCGGTATGTAAAAATATATAACTTTTATACTAAAAATATATAATTTTACATTTTTTAATATAACTTTTGCGACATTCTAAAAATATAGGTAACAACCAAACCGGCGAAGGGTTTTGGAAAGAAATATTATCAAAGTTTCTTGCGATTATGGAACAAGGCCATTATCGCGATATCCATTCCATCTCTTCGAAGTGGCGAAAGGTGAACCGGTTTTCGGCGATATATAATAAGTTATGTACAAATGGTAATCGTCGTAGTGGGATGAGTGACGAAGATGGTTTTAAAGAGGCGATGCGTAAATACGAAGATACGCATTGGGTCGTTTTCCCACATATACGGCTTGGGAAGTTTTGCGAACCAGTAACAAGTGGGCGCCAGTTCCAAATGAGGTTGCAATGGCTAAACGAACAAAAACCTCGGAGACCGGTAGTTATAGTGCGGGGCTTGGACGCACGATGCCAAATAAATATAAACGACGAGCCCGAATTTGACGAAGAATAGTATGGGGTTCGAGAGGAGGAACGTCCCCAGGGCAGAGACAAATCCAAAAAGGCGGCAGCTGCAAAAAAACAAGCCACAACCGGGGGCCGGGTTCTAAAATGGACGAGTTTATGACACAGTTCAAAGCATACACCGAGGTCACGGCCCAAAAGGCAAGAGCGAAGGAACGTGAGGTGGAAGAACGTACTCGGTTGAAGAATGAGAAGAACGAATATAAAGAGTGAGAGATAATGACACCGACATAAACTCGTATCCGGAAGAAGATCGACCAATTTTACGAAAATGAAATAAAAGATCGCTAAAAAGTGGAGTTCTTAGATTTTTTTAAGGTTTGTTTTTTATTTTTTAGGTTATGTTTTTTATTTTTTAGGTTATGTAATGTGTGGTTTTTAATATCAATGATTTTATTTTATATTAATAAATGTTAAAAAACTAGTTGAATTAAAAAAAAAAAGAAAAATAAATGAACTAGGTGGGGTAGGTCGTCACCCATTTCCTTGGTTTCATCCTTGGCGGGGCATTCTCCAAGGACACTGACATGAAGTGTTATCCTCCAAGGAGGGTCATCATCCACAACCGAATAGCCTAATAATGTATTGAACCCTTAGTAGTTTTATATTGATTGACATTAATTTTCATCGATAGTAACCTTAGTACTGTTATTTTCAGGTTCTGAGAGTTAAATCACATAAACAGATGATAGTTTCATTTAAGGTTCACGATATATGAGCTAACCCATTATCGTAACATGACTCGATATAATTGAATGGTTTAGCGTTAAACGGAAACATGTTTTGATCATAAAGGGGCAACCTGCTAATGACATAATTAAAAAATATGAATAAACAGGGTTAACCCATTTTTTAAACATGAATGACAGATTTAATTTCCTGTTAAATAGGGCAACACAACATTAGTATTGTTCGTTTATTAAAATAACATATTTTTTATTAATAATTATATATAAATATTGATAAAATACATGTTATAATGTTTTAAATAGGTTAATACCACACATTTGTTTTAAATAGGTTAATACCACACATTTATTGACCGTTTAATCGAAATAACATATTTTTATTAGTAGTTACATGTGATAATTAAAATATGTTATAATGTTTGGTAACTTTGTTTTAATTATTATGTTAGTTGTCTTGTTATTTTTTATCGTGTTTAATAAATCGTATATCTTCTTATTAATAAATTGCTTAACATTTATTACATTAAGTGTGTTATGTCAAGTCATTGGTGTTACTTACTTGGTTACCTTTAATTGTATTAGGCTTGTCTTGTTGAAAGTATCTATGTTAAACGTTTTTTAAACATTTAACACAGCATGAAACATTTGAAAACTGTAGTTTCATTCAGTCAAAACGCTTATTTTTTCCAAAAAATAAATGAATTAAAAGACATAACAAATTAACTTTTACTGATAGATTAATTTCATTTAAATAGCAACACAACAAAAATGATTAAATACATATAATTTGTAAAACCGTTATAATTTTAAAGTTAAACCAAAATACCAATTTGACTTATCGAAATAACAGATTTTATAATTACTTAATAAAATAGTTTAATTGTTTTCTTCTATCTTTATCTTTATAATTTGTTTAACCTCTCACGTCTAATTTTTAATCTGTATCTCTATATTTTATTTTTCTTATCATCTTTCTTTCTTTTCCTTACCTGAGGTGCAAACTAAAATACTTAAAGTACAAACAAATAATGCCTAAAAATATTTCAATATTAAAGAAGTGGATAGGGAATCTCTATATATAGAGACTTACTATAGCAAATCTTTATATATTGGAGATGGAGATAGAGATGAAGATAGAGATTCAGATAAATAAGAAAAACAATAGAAACCTTAAATTTAGAAATAAAGAAGGAAATAAAGACTCCACTGTGATTGCTATAAGCGCAATTCCATTTAAACCTCCATCTTCATTAAAAATCATATTCTTTGATTTGTTTCAAAATTTTCTTTAACCTCTTCCTACATCTCATTTCGTCTTTGTGTGTATATTTTTCCTATCTTAGATACAACCAAAATCTGAATACATCTAAATTAAAATGTGAACGTGATACTAATACAATCGCTGTACAAAATTTATTTGAGATGAGATGGACTAAGATAAAAAAAATTATGAGAAAACTCTAAAATATGGAGATGGAAACTCTAATGTCAGTGCTCTAAGATATCAACATCTCCTCTATCACACCACCTGCCACTACTACTCATCTTTGTCACCAGCTCCCATTCACCCGTACTCCATTGAAAACACTAGACCAACATTTTCATAAACGGACATGATAGCTAACCGGTTGCCTTCCTAGTTCACTGGTCGAGACCGGGTTAGACTAGATTTAAGAACCGAACAACGTCTTACATAATTTAAAAAAATTAAAGTGTGTACATATATGTAATACAAAACAAGACACAGATATACTATGTTTTGTTATGAATTTGCAAATCTAATAAACATGAATACTTAATAAATAAATAATAGAGTCTCGAGCAATTAATTAAAAAAAGATTAGGAATGGAAAAAATCCTAAAAATATAAAAAATTAGAAAACCCGGTCTAACTATCAGATCCAGTTCAGCGGTCCAATCAGTAATCGGCCAATGCATGTGGGGAATGCTTAAAGAGACTTATCCGGACCGGTTTCATGCCCGGTTCCTGCTCCAACATGTTTGACAAGCCTGGTTCTAAAACCCATACTACAAACCCCTGAAACTCATGCACCAAACCCTTCCTCAGTTGCTATTCACAAATATTTTGGTTAAGTGATTGTGTGTTGGCTGAGGTGGATAATGTAAGACATGGTCTTTAAAGTAAACTAGTTTTTGCTCCGTCCACGTTGCGGAGCATTAAGGGAATAAATCTCTCTCATAACATGTACGTCCGTGTTTCAGTTACTTATATATACTACTCATAACACGATTTCAAAAAAATATTACATCTGGTCAACTAACTAAAACAAAACACTACCATACTTTTTGCTGAAAAAAATAAAACGATAGAAAAACTACCGCTTTGCACAAATAAATATTAGAATGAGCCAACAAACTAAATCGAAACACTACCATAATTTTGTAAAAAAAAACACTGAAAAGAGTTTTACGTTGGGGGCAAAATCGTAATTTGACAGGAAAAAAAACAAAAACAATGGCAAACTATACATTTGAGCTGAGGGAGAAGGAAAAAACCAAAACTAATGGCAAAAATATAAATTAAACGGGCAAAATTGTAATTTGGCTAAAGCAACAGGAAAGTGCGAGGCTAACTTAAATATGAAATGGTAAGAACTTAAATTAATCAACATTGTCTGTGGCTGATAAAATTAAACAAACCAAAACGTTTTTGGCTCACGTTACGTATTTGACACGCTTCTTTCAAAATAGCTTTTGCACGCTCATGAAATTGCTTTCCATGATACAAAAAAAGAACAATACATGTAATGTTGGAGATGGACACAAAAGTTCACTTGAAAAATATATGTTAAATATGTTGGAAAATGTTTGGCGTGCTTATCTCACTTAAGGTTTTTCATAGATTATTTGTCTTTCTTGAGCATCGCTCACTTCTCCCCAAGCTTAGAACTAAGGCAGTGACCTTAATTATATAGTAATATCAACATGAAATTATTCAATCATTTAACGACGTTAAATTGCACTAAAAGTCTACAATAACAATTCAAACGATTTAGTAAGCCTGCCAAGGGTTGGGTCTAATTATAAAAGCCATTAGAGATAAGATGTTGCGCCCCTTGAGGTCAAGGGTTCGAGCCCTCTAAAGGCGGATTTGGTGAATTATAAACCGTTAAAAAACAATTTAGTGAGGAGTTTCATACTGGTTAAATGCTAGTCACTAATGACAGACTTGATGTATGTAGCTAGTCAGAAGTTCACGATTTATAAAATATGGTACGCGCAATGTTTTCTGTTAATTCATTCATCTCCAAAGGAGCAGTGGTACAAATAGGAAAGTAAACAAGGAAACCACGTACTACAAGGAATGATATATACACATTCTAAAAATAAAGCAGAAAATAAGGAACGTAATTTGGAGTAAATATACGGTGATTCCAATACTCCGCCTCAAGGTGGAGCGTGGAGATTTCGAACGCCCAACTTGCCAAGTAAGAAACGTAATTGTTGTGCCCCAAAAGCCTTGGTGAGTAAATCTTCAATCTGAGACTTGGAATGTATATTTTGAGGTTGCATTTCCTTGGCCTCGACCCGTTCTCGCACAAAATAGCAATCCATTTCAACGTGTTTTGTACGTTCCTAAAAGACAGGATTAGTTGCAATGTGACGTGCTGCTTGATTGTCAAAGAATAAGACCGTTGGTTCAGTTTGGGCATCATCAAGTTCTTCTAACAACCATCGCATCCATAGTATCTCACTAACCGTAGATGCCGTAGCACGGAATTCGGCTTCAGTAGAGGATCGGGAAACAACCGATTGTTTCTTGGATTTCCAAGAAACAGGACCTCCTCCAAAAGGAAGAAGGTATCCAGTTCGAGACTTTCGAGAGAGAGGATATCCCAACCAGTCCGAATCACAGTAGACAATCAACTTAGTTCCTCCTTATGTTGGTAATAAAATGCCTTGGACCATGGTATTTTTAAGGTAGCGAAGGACACGATTCACAACATAAGGTAGACCTGTCGAGGATTAGCAACAAACTGACAAAGCACATTTACAGATAGGCAAGGTCGGGTCTAGTGGCTTGATATCGAACATTGATATCGACTAGCATCAACATGAGATCCTCCTTCATCGTGATCAAGTTTCAAGCCTTGTTCCATTGGGAAGGAGCTCGGTCAACATCCTTGTAACCCACAATCTTTCAAGATGTCTAACGTGTATTTTTGTTGGCTCAATAGCAGTCCCTCCTTTGTACGAGCAACTTCAACTACCAAAAAAATATTTGAGTGTCCCCAAGTCCTTAATGTTGATTTTTTTTATCAAGATACTCCTTGACTTGTTGAATTTTTGTAAGGATATTCCCAGCCATGATGACGTTGTCTACATATATCTAGGCTGTGACACGCACATCATCCTTCTTGTAGACGAACAAGGAATGATCCGACTTGGCTTGCTTAAAACCGATGTTGATTAGGGCAATCTTGAACTTTTGATACCAGTTCCGGGAAGCTTGCTTTAATCCATGCAAGGACTTTTGCAACTTGCACACTTGTGTTTCATTATTTTTGAAAAATCCTTTTGAGAGATTTTCATATAGACTTCTTCATTTAATTCGCCATGTAGAAAAGCGTTATTTACATCCAATTAGTGAATTATCCAATTTGGTTTGATGGCCACCATTAATAATGTAAGAATGGTTATCAACTTTGCAATGGGATCAAAGTCTCGTGATAATCAACACCCTCCATCTGTATGAAGCCCTTTGCAACAAGCCTCACTATATATCTTTCTATTTCGTCGTTCAGTTTGTACTTGATTTTGTAGAACCATTTTGAGTCTATGGCACGCTTCCCTTCTGATGTATCGGCCCAAGTATCTCATCTTGGCTTCCTCATCCTCTTGATCTAAAGTGTTATTTTGGGCTTCTTCACTTTCTTGGTACAAGATGTCATCTTGGGCTTCTTCAATATGTTGTTCATGAGGCTCAGATAGGCCTTGTTTATCCTGCCTCTCATCGAGAGTGACACCCACATTTTGTTCAGTGTATCTTTTTCAACTAGTGGGAAACTGAGAAATTTGTTCTTCGATGATGTTGGTGAATGGATACACGGTTTCAATAAATTTCATTCCTTTAAAATCACCATCTTTTGGTTCTTTACATCATAAACTTTGGCTTTCGTCCCTCTCGGATAGCCTAAGAAAACGCCCGGTCTCCCCCTCCCTTCGAATTGATCACCTTTTGTTTTGGTGCTTTTGTAGTATGCAAGACATCTTAAACACCCTTAGGAGATCATAATCGGGTTCTTCATTATGTAGTATCTCATAAGGGGTTTTGTTGCCAATAACATCAGAGGGGAGGCACTTAATGTGACAACCGGCAAAATTTCTTGATAATTCCGTACAACTTAATCACCATTTATACAGTTTAATTTTGTTCCTTCGACTCAATTTATTAACGATTGAGTCCTACAAAGTTTAGCAGTGATAGGACATGTTAAAACATTACAAATTATATTGCTACTTTTGCTGTGCCGCGTAAACAAACAACTATGTCCTAATGCGTTGGCGAACAACATTGAAAACACTATTCACCTGAACACACTATTCACGCCAGCAAGTTTAGAAAACTTTCCAAAATGATCAACGAATGATATGAAAGCATATCATCACAAATATATGAACAAAAGCCCTAATTAGGGGCATTACTAGCAACCATACTTTAACTTTCCATAAAAATGCCTAAACTAATAATTGTTCGATCCGTGGTATAATTTAACAATTACACTTGTCCGCAACTTAAAATTCAGCCTTTTTAGCATCAACGAAGCTTGAAAATAATGCTATTATCCCAAACGATCTCAAAAGTATCAAATAACTATTCAAAGTATTAGTGCCGGCATTGTCACGCATCTTTCACATATCGTCCGGTAGTGACCCGACAACTAGACTAGTGGCATTTTTATCATCCTAGCACCTAATATACTAATCTAGTTGAATAGTTAGGGGTCATTTAACATCATAAACGCCGTTAACATTTAATCGTGCAAGGCTTCCACTAATCCCCCAAATATCTAAAGATTAGTATGTATATGTCACATGTTATATTTTATAAAGTTTATTTTATAAATACTTACACTTTACCCCCCCCCCCCAATGTGGGCCCCACAAGCCAACCTACAACTTGGTTCATGATGAAAATAATGGTAGGAAGCATGGTATAAAGATCTTGAATCTTGACTTTGTAGCACCTGAACATTATAACTATGCATCACCTCATTTCTTACTATCACTTATCTACATTTCAACACAAAGAAACCCTCTTACCTCTCTCTCATTCACGGGGCACACTACACACACATACATACCCCAATTTTCTTCACTTAAACACTACATGTCAAGCATTGCATAACCCTTTCATGGAGATCTAAGAAGGTTCAAGCTTATGGAGATGCACTAGGAGCTTCACATTTGTTCTTGGAGGCTTCAACACCAACTTTTCTTCTTCATCTTCTCCACTAGTTTCTTCCCTAACCTTGTGCTAGTAGTAAGACCTCTTCATATCATTTTCATGCTTCTTATGATATGTAGTTTGTTAAAGTACAACTTGATCATCTTGAACATCCTTAAAAACAAAGCTTAAAACCCTAAAATTAAACAATATAATCTTACATATTTAAGTGTTTTTTGTGTTGATTTTGTTATTTAGTATGATGTAGTATGGTTAAACTTGATGATCTTGCTTGAATATTAAATCTAGCAAGATCACAATATTAGAAGTTATGAACTTAAACAAAAGTCTTGAAAAGGGTTTTGAAAGCATGAGAATATTCAAGAAGCTAAAAATATATTTTAAAGTGATAGATCTTGAAAAAATATTATCTAAAGTGGGTGATATAAACTTGTTAAAGTAAAAGATGAACACAAAAATAATGATATTTTTAGTGATATTGATAAATATATATAGAAAAGTTCATGAATCTTCAAGATGTATTTTTGTGTTTAAGCATGGAAATGTATTATTTTGAACTTGATTTGTGATGTAGATGATACTTGGACTAAAAAGTGTTTAAAAATACGTCTTAAAAACGTGGAAAACACTATAGTATAGGGAAACTATGGCAAAATTTTCTAAAATCCTAATCGTGATTAAGGTGTAATTAAAAGGTGATTAAAATGACTAAACGCGATTAGTGACCTTAATCATGATTAGGCGAACCTTGATGGGAAAGTTTAAGTCCTAAGCTCATATGTATTTTCTTAAATGCTTATATATATTTTCATAAGTTAAAATAGAATTATATATATATTTTTAGGATGAATAATATATACACATAGAAAATTCCCTCTTATGTGTATAAATACTTATGTGTATTTATGTGTATGTATTCGAAGTTAGGAATTACTAACTAAATACAAATACACCACACATGAAAACCTCCAAATACTTGAAGATGAACAAGTATAAAAATGTATATGGAAAGTCATATATACATACACATATACCCCAAAGGGTCTAATACTTGGGAAGTTAACAATACACGAAGATATAATATAGCATACTTATATTATATGCCTACACGCGAACAATGGGAAAAACAGACATCGAACGGACAAACACATCTATATATATTGGAGAAATAAAATGTATCCGAAACCGACACAAAAATATAATATAAGTTCGGTAATAAATTATATACACCGTCACGGATAACGAGCACCGTATCATCACGACGAGGAACGTGCACATCTTACCAAAGACATTTGGGCATTCTCGATACGAAAATATATATTAACGACTACCACGATGAACTCTAAACATAACATATTTTTAGACCCTTGAAAATATATATTTCAACACCCCTAAATTCCGCAAAGTATAAAACTAATAATCACTAAGTTTAAATACATAAGTATACTCATACATATAAAATACGTACACTAAAACACTTGGGGAAGTTTCAAGGTTACAAGAATGTACATGTACACAAATGCGTAGAAATATGACATAAATACCGACAATAAGGTATACAAGTAAAGTATATACATGGTATATGTATACGTATAAATATGCAAGTACATAGTAATGTACACGAATACACTTGTTGAAGTATATACATACAAAAGACACTATATATGTACACCAATTTTAATACCATATTAAAAATAAAATATTTTTAACTACTATATCTAGAAGAGATACACACACACACACACACACACACACACATATATATATATATATATATATATATATATTTGTGAAACAAATATATACCAACAAATCCAACATACCGAACATAATTATACATGTGAACGAGGTTCACTATCCTCAATATATATTTGAAGAATATATATAACTCATAACAAAATTACACCGTGCGAGACACGGAGACGCATATGGGCTAGGCCCACTATACCGTGCGAGATACGGAGACGCATATGGGCTAGGCCCATTACTACTCGTGCGAGGCACGAAGACACTTATGGGCTAGGCCCACTTACACTCATGCGAGGCACGAAGACTCGTGAAGGGCGAGGCCCGTTCATACACAACGTGGATACAAAAAATATATATGAAGTATATATATACTAATAACAAACATACAAAACAAAGGCCAACGTATTAACAATAAAAGGGTTCCAAAGAAACAACAAATGCAAACTTAACGATGTTCAAGATAAGCAACGTGTACACGGTCTAGTAGAGACCTAAGTATCTAACGAGTTAGAACACTTGTAGGTTGCACTGTGTGTTTGAATACCCATTGCTAGCACATTTATACAGACACAAAATTGTGAGTTCATGTCCCCCTTTTACTTTTAAACGTTTTCGGTTTTACAACTCTCGAGAGAAATACATGTTATGATGGTATGGTTAAGCTAAGGAATTGAACAACTAGATCATGTGCGAATAGGATGGAACTTAAGCACCATTAATCTTTTATAGACCAAGGAACAAGAGGGGTAGATCTATTGGGTACTGGCGAGCCCCATTCATGGGTCCGTGTGTCCGCATGTAGTGCTTTTGTGTCCCAGCCGAAGTGAATTGGTACTAAATCGTCAAGGGTTGAGTGCTTCCTATTTCGTCACATATATTAATGTCCTTGCAAAACATTAATGATCAAAGATTTCATAGACGCTTTACATACTGGTTTTCGATACAATAACTTTCAAATGTTATGAAGATTCATTTGATACGAACTCAAACGCATGAATTCACCAACTTTTGTTGACGTTTTAAACTTACATGTATTTCAGGCAATTAAGTGGATCTTTGCGCAATCGGTTTCAAGAACTCAAGGTTGTCAAGATAGCGATGTCATCCGTTTTGAAGGGTTTGATCCATATATCTCCTCCTCGAGTGAGATATAGGATGGAAAGCCTTGGTATTTAAAACTTTATTTTGAACAAGTCTCTTTTGTAAAACATTATAACTTGTGTTGTCTTTTATTTTCAAACTACTTATGACTTGTATCATTTATCTATGGTTGAATGGATGAACATCATGCTTTTATTCATGTAGCTTGTTTACTTATATCGTATACAATGAAAACTAATCAAGTTCACACCTTGCGCTTCCACCTACGAGCGAGTGTGACAATTAATAAGGTATGCAACGGTCAATATGTATTCTCCCCAAAATTTAGTGGAAGGTTAGCTTAAAATTTTAAAGGAAGAGCTATTTCAAGAAGATGCCTATGTTTACACTCCACCACCCCATTTTGTTATGGGGTCTGGACACGTTGTTTCTAAAAGAATCCCCTCCTTGGAATAAAAATCAACATCATGTTGGAGGTGAACTCTCCATCATTGTCACTCCTAATTCTTTTTATGTTTTATCAAATTGAGTTTTACCATTTTGTGGAAACTTATTAAGCATAAACTTGCTTCATTTTTGTGTCTTAGCAAGAAAACCCAAATAACACGACTGTAGTCGTCAACAATTGTTAAAAACTAACTACCACGTGTCAAAGATAAGGTTTGATACGACCCTGAAAAATCACAGTGAAGCAATTCAAAACAACAATTTATCTTTATAGAACTAATTGGAAAGGGAGACCTTGTATGTTTAGATTTAATGTAAGAATCACAAAAAAACATCCTTTCTTTTCGAAAGGTTCTTAATAAAATTAACATGATAAAGTTTAAAATCCAAATCATTACCTGGTCGCTTGTGCCAAGTATCCATAGTAACCACCATCTGTTGTCTTTTGCCTTCAACCATCCCCATGTGATTTAGACCATTTTTGCATCTGCCCGACCAATCAATGTCCTCAAACGTAAGCTCTGCATGACAAAAAATCAGGAAAGAATGTTACGGCACAATTAAGGTCTTTTGCTAAACGACTAACATATTGAATTATTGTAATTGAATTTTGGAACCCAAAGGACTTCGTTGATTTTTGTCCCACTCGATAAGACATAGTCTCCTCTTCCTTCAACCTCCACACCATCTCCATTGGGTTTAGTTACCGAGAGTTCGTGTGCGGTTATAGTCTTGTTTTCAAGAACGAGGCCATTGTGGGTGATATGGTCCGTTGCTCCCGAGTCCACCACCCAACTATTATTTTTATAAGAAGCATTACTTGACGCATTTGCAATGGGTAAAATGTGTGCCATGTTCACAGTGGGTGAATCATCAAGTTTAGGGTTGTTTCGAAACATACTTAGGAATTGTTGCTATTGTTCTCCATCCGCCTGGTAGTGGGCTTTCATCGATCTCAACACAGGCCTTGTTCTCGTCTTCATCTTTTCTCCCTTCTTCCCTGGCCACCAATCCGGAAACCCGATGCATTTAAAGCATCCATCCCGATTGTGTCCATCTTTGCCACAAAACTACAATGCTCCATGGGGTCATTTGAGTTCCATTTTGGTTCCTTCTGTCTGATATGCTTCCTTTATACATAATTTATCGGTCAAATTCCCTTCGTTTTGATGAGTTTTCATATTTATTTCCCCATGTTTTTATATTGATTTGGTTAATTTATGGTGGAAAATCAAGTGTTTATATGAGAAAATGAAGAATTATGGAAGCGTTAGAGAGTTCACAGAAAGATGTGTCGAAGAAATGAAAAAAAATGTAAATTAAAATTTCCAAGACCCCTTGCGGACCTCAAAGGAAATCCCATACGGTCCGCAAGGGAATCTGATGGTGAAAAAATTTGAAACACGCTACGGACCGTAGGGAGTGTCCCATACGGTCTGCAAAGCCTTTGAAAAACCTAAAAAAATGTTTTAAAGCCCTAAAGTCGCAGGATTAAGATGGAACTTGTAATTGACGAGAGAGAGAGAGAGAGAGAGAGAGAGAGAGAGAGAGAGAGAGAGAGTCGTTGGAAGGCGATTTTGGAGCTATCTTGAAGATTGAGGTTTTGAAGGCGAATTTTGGAGCTATTCTTGAAGATTTGAAGGTTCGGGTGTCGATAGGTCAAGTCGTTTCCAATCTAGCAGTTCACCACTCTGTTCCATCTTCTATTTTTGTTTGTTATCCTTAACGGGAGGTTTTCTGGGTAGATTCAATGATTTAGTCATTGGTTAGAATTAAAGGTCATTGTATGGTCATAGCAATTCGAAGCCTAGTTAGTTCTTTTTCATCATTGTATGTTCTTCAGTTAGTTCATCATTCTACTTGTTCGCTTTGTTTTCACATTTATTTATTTTAGTAGTTTTAGTAAATCTAATGAGGTAATGGTGGAGTGGTTGGAGAAAACTTGGTGTTCCTTGTGACCCAGGTTCGACTCCCACTCTCTCTATTATTTTCTACGGCATCCAGGTGAAGGCGAATACAGGTGGCACCGGTTCGTCTTGGATGGTAGGCGAGGTTTTACCGATTATTCCACTGGCGTGCCTTCGGGCGGGTGGAGGTCGAGTTTCGGCGCATCTGGGAGAGCCAAGGGGCTGGCGGCAGTCGAGTATTTGACCTTGGCCACAACGCCCGGTGTTACAGTGGTTGGCACGTCTTCCTTGCTGTTAAAAAAGTAGTTTTAGTAAAAAAAAATTCCCAAAATCTCAATCAAATTAGACTTGAAGTCGATAGAGGTTAAGTATTGAGATTTTTCCCATAGTGTCCACAGATTGATATATGGTCTTGCCTTCTCTATTACATTGCGACTGGTGCACTTACTGATTGTGTGTGGTTTAGTATGGTGATTCGCATTTTAAAACTTGTTTTGAAATTAATATATACACTTTTCATTCATGACTATCCGGTTTTGTTTGATCACTTGGTGTGCTCACGCCTTGGACCCGTTGAAACTTGGAAGGTAGCGGAATCAATGGTGACTTTCTTTCCAGCGGCCACAAGACATTGATGCTCGTCTTCAGAAACTAGGGTCCTGCATCGTGGAGAGTCCTGCATCCAAACCAAAGAGAAATTCATAAAATCTTTCTTTTTATTTTATTCAACAAGTTTCTTACCAACCCCACAAGAACACCCTTTGCAAGAGCACTTTGGGTTGGGAAGAACCGATTTGAGTTCATCCCAAAGAATTTGCAGCCTGGTGTAGTAATTAGAAATAGAAACTCCATCTTCTCGAGTAACAGCGAGCGATTGCTTCAACTCGTATGTTCTAGGAGCATTTTCTTTGGCAAATCTTTCTTTCAAATCAGACCAAATCTCTTCAGCAGTGTCGGCAAATTTGACACTATTCCTGATTTCTTTCTCCATTTTCGTGTTGAGCCACCCTTTGATCACCGGATCGGCCCTCATCCATGCCATGTATTTTCTGTTATCCGAGTCTGGTTTCCTGATGCTTCCATCTATGAATCCAATTTTGTTCTTGGAAAAAAGAAAATTAGTCATCTCCTGAGACCAATATATGTAGTTACCATTGGTGAGGGGTTCATTCACGTGCATTTGTCAAGGATTATCGGATGGGTGTATATAGAATGGTGAATCACGAACGATAAAAACACCATCTGTTTTGGTTCGGTTTGGATTTTGCGTTACAATATAAGATATGGTACGTGCAATGTTTTTTATTAATTCATTCATCTTCAAAAGGAGCAATGGTACAAGTAGGAAAAAGTAAACAAGGCAACCACGTAATACAAGGAATGAGACATACACACTCTAAGAATATTTGAATAAGTTTTTCAGATTGTTTCTCAAGCTCTCCAATAAGACACAAATCCATTAATAAGTATATTGATAATCTATACTATATTATAATACATTTTCTAACTACCTCATAAATTTAAGTGGTACACATAGAATTGCTTAAAGTACAATACTTAATGCATGTGTTATCAGGGTAAATTTGTCTTTGTTTTAACAATACTTACACATTCATCCCCTTAATTTTACTCAACCTTTGGTTATTCAAACAATATTTACAATTTTCACCCTTATTTTAAACTAACTTCCATCGCGATTTTTAAACGCCAATAACTTTTTGGTACATTGAATTTTTTTTTTTCAAAAGCTTACACTATAAAAATAAACATTTTATTCTCTTTAATTTGAGTATATATTACTATATTTTCTAATTTAAAAAAAATGTTACTTAAGGTGATTAACTATGTTTAGGACCTAGGGTGACCAATAACCAACGTGTTAATCGAAACCAAACTGAAAACAGACGAAATCAAATAGAACTAGGCCCAAATCCAAATTAGCCAAAAATTGGCTGTCGGTTTTTTTTGGTACCATTGGTTAACTGAAATTAACCGAATTGAACCGAACTGAAAAATCCATATTTTCGTATAAGTTTAGCTTTCATACCTGCATTTTATGAATTTATATCTCAATTTCGTGTACTTATATCTCAATTTCGTGTATTTATACCCTCATTTAGTTTTAGCTCAAGTTTGATTGTGCCTATTAACATAAATTAACTTTAGCAAACAACAAATTACAATCTAATCGACCGAATTGATTAACCAACAGCTGGTTAATAAGATAGATTAACCGATGAATTTAGTTTCGATTTAGGTTGAGGCTTATAACCGAAACAAACCATACCATGCACACCCTTGGTAATATCTCTGTTTCTCGCCACATCACGCGAGCATCCGTTTAGTTACATATAATGCTTTTAATGTTCAAATTTAGTAAAAATCCATTTTTTTCATGAAGCTTATGGAATATGGTGATACGGAAGAATCCTAAATTTGAGGTACCAAAGTTACTACTAATCACAAGATAAGGGTGGTGTTATGTAAATAACTCCTAAAAACTTCCAACATGCACCGAACAAACTCTACATATATGTACGATAAACCGATTAAACATCATATGAAGATAAAAAAAACACATATCATCTCATGACCGAACCCGAAAATACCCCGCGCCAGATCTTCAACGGCCTCTTTGACTGTTGGCTTTGCGAGCTAAACACCATCCTAGAACAGCTTGTCACCGCCGCGAATAGCCATAATTGCAATGACAATAAAGACGATTCCGATTCGGTTTTGCGCCTGCTGATCCATCAATCAGTAAGGCACTACGAGGAGTACTACAAGATGAAATCAGATGCGGCAAAAGGAGACATTATTTCAATGTTCGCGCCTGCATGGCTGACCTCCCTAGAGGATGCCTTTTTGTGGATCGCCGGATGGCGACCCACGACCGTCATCCACTTTTGTATTCAAAATCAGGTATTATTATCTGTAATGTTGTTATTATTTGATTTATCATTTATATTGGAGTCACGCATTCTTAAAGGAGTTATTTATTTTATCTACTATATTTATAAGTCTAATAATAAAGTGTTCTAATGATTAAAAAAGCTTTTATTTAACTAAAAAAAATTACTATGTTTGTTGGTTATTATATGATTTGTAACTTTTGGTTTGGTCATTTCCAGTCTAGCGTGGCTTGTTTTTTTTAATAATATATTTTCGCTGTTAAAAAAGGTGGTATTGTTAACGGATTTATTTTATTTATTATTATTATTTGATTTACCATTTATAGTTAAGTTTGTTGTTTGTTAGTTATTAGTTAATCTCGTACGCTCCAAGCAGGTATCCAGCTTGAGGCTAGTCTAGCTAACCTAATTCCCCTATTCACCGCGGGTGATTTAGGAGATTTGAATTTGAATCAGCTCAAACGTGTCGAAGAATTACAAACGAAAACCGTTCGTGAAGAGAGAAGGATAAGTGAGAAAATGGCAAAGGTCCAGGAATCGGCTGCGGACACATCCATGGTGGATCTCTCCCACACGATTATCGGAGATGATCAGGGAAGAGAATGAAGATGAGTGACGGACAATAATGGGAGAGTGGAATCAACGCTGGAGCCAAAGGCGGATGCGTTGGAAGAGGTGGTACACATGGCGGATGGTCTAAGGATGGAGACGTTGAAGGCGGTTATCGAGATTCTGACGCCGATCCAAGGGGTGTACTTTTTGATCGCTGCGGCGGAGCTTCGTCTTCGGGTACATGATTGGGGGTTGAAGAGGGATGGTGACTAATTGCGGAAGAAATAAAAAAAAAAAATCAAATGTACAAGTAACGAGCATGTAACAACCCAATAACAAGGTGGACGTGCCTTAATAAAATCTTATGTTTTGAATATAACAAATAGAATCCTTTAGATATAACAAATAAAATACTTTAGATAACAGCCGCTAAAAATATTAAACTATGCTAATATCCTTTTTATTAGTAATAGCAACGACAATGATATATCTAATCATATTAATTTTAAACAGTGAACTTGAGCTCATGGATCAATTATATTAACATTTTCCCCAAAGCTTCACCATTTCAAATAAATCATTATGTATTACTACAAAAAAAATATTAAACGAATGAACATTTGCTTAAAAATCTCTAAAAATCTTTAGTATAAAAATATTGTAAAAAAAGTTATTGCTATTAATTTGACTGGGATCTGTTTTAAAAAGTCAAGGTATTTCAAATATTTTTGAGAAAACTCACTTAAACGAATAATGTACAAACTAAAATAGAAGCGTATTACAAAACGTGATGCATAATAACATAATCCCATTAATTTCCGTATGTAGTTTCAAATAGGGATAAAACATATGCTAGATGCCTAGATGTATCCACAAGTTGTGTGATCTTATATTATGACTAGACTGGTAAAACAAACATATCCATTTCATTTTTTATTGATATGGGTATTTTAACTTTTAAGATAGGTTAAGATAGACTAAACAAAATTAATCAGTAGGTTATGATTTGTTATTAGGTGGTGGATATAAAGAAGAGTAGGTCAAGATGAGTATGAGATAAAACCCAAGCGGGTCAGAATGGGTATGAGATAAAATCACTAAACTAATTACTACTCGTAGATATCTCTTCACAACTATGACTTCACAAATCGTCGTCGTATTACTCTCATGTCGTTCTTCGTTTAAAGATATGAAAAATTTAAAAATAACAAAAAATTAAAAATAATCAAGACAATAAAAAAAATCAAAAACCTAAAAAATCAAAAAGATTCTGAAAAAACAAAAAAAAATCTAAAAAATCAACAAACCTAAAAAATCAAAAAATTCCAAAAAATAAAAAAAAATCTAAAATATCAAAAAAGTTTCAAAAATATTCTAAAACTAAAAAAAAATCTAAAAGACAAAAAATTAAAAAAATTAAAAATTCTAAAAAATCAAAAAAATTCAAAAAATCTAAAAAATAAAAAAGACAAAAAAATTCTAAATAATCAAAAAATCCTAAAGAATAGAAAATTCTAAAAAATCAAAAAAATTCTAAAAAATCAAAAAAAAAAGTCAAAGAAATTATAAAAATTCTAAATAATTCTAAAAAAATCAAAAAAATCCAAAAATCAAAAAATTAAAATATAAAATCCAAAATTATAAAAATTTCGAAAAATTCAAAAAATAAAAAATAAAAATACTTTTTTAGAATTTTTTTAGTTTTTTTTACAATTTTATTGATTTTTTTATTTTTGTACAATTTTTTATTTTTTAGATTTTTTTAGATTTTTTAGAAATTTTTTTACTTTCTAGAAATTTTTGAATTTTTGACATCTTTTTAGATTTTTATTGTTTAGATTTTTTTTTGATTTTTTGAATTTTTTATTCTTTTGAATTTTTGATTTTTTAGAATTTTTTTGATTTTGTAGAATTTTTTATTTTCAGTTTTTTTATTTTTTAGAATTTTTTGGATTTTTATGATTTTTTTAGATTTTTTTTTTTAGAATTTTTTACAATTTTTTGATTTTCTAGATTTTTATTTTTTAGATTTTTTTGTTTTTTAAAAGTTTTTTATTTTAGATTTTTTTCACTTTTAGAGTTCTTTGAGTTTTTTCATTTTTTAGGAATTATTATATTTTTTTATATTTTTTTAGATTTTTTTACAATATTTTTAATTTTTTTTAGAATTTTTTACCTAAACCTATATTAACCCACAACCATCATAACTCAAACCTATCTTGACTTATTACCCATTCGACCCTTTTTTAAAATAATCATCCTAACCTATACCCTTCTTAACCCAAATCTATCTTAACCCATTACCTAAATCCATCAAACTTGCCCACTTTACCACCACTAATATGATAGTATATTAATTCATTACATCCTATTTGTCCACATACGAACTCTTAAAATAGATAACATAAGCCGATTGGGCTGTTAAATAATTTTCTTTTGGCCAATCAACGAAACTACATTCCAACACAAGACCAAATAAACAAACACAAGCCCTTAGCCAGAAGCTAAGAGCAATGACACACCAAACAAACAGACCGTTAAATAAATAATCCTTACAATTACAACATCATCATCATACTCAGTAAATCCCACCAATAGCAAAACTAAGGTAGGGTTTGAAAAGGGTAAGATGTAGACAGTCTTACATTTACCTCGTAAAAATAGAGATGCTGCTTCCGGTGAGACTCCCGACTCGATGGTAATTTTGCATCAACCATTGAACATAAGACACATAACACTCAGCAATTAGGACAAAAGCCAATTAATAGATGTATTTCCATTGTATTTCAGCTGCTAACGCCACCAAATGATGCATGAAAAACAGGTCCTTAACAAAAGTCAAGCAAAATATATATATAAAAAATAGAATACTTCAAAAAATGGAAACGAAAGCAAAGGTTCAGTTGACTCTTGTCATCCCCTTTTCATTATCGGAGCCTAAATTCCCGTTTTTAAACTTTCCAATCTCCAGCTAAAGAAGTAGTTGATTGCTTGAGGGTTTCTTCCATGGGTAACTTCTACTTCATAAACTTGTATCTGATTATTTTATATGTTGTAAGAATCTTTGATATCTTTTATGACATTGTTCTTAAGGGATTCAACGAGTCATGTTTTTCTTTTCTTTCTTTTTTTTGTGTGGAATGTAATGACAGATAATCATCATAAGAGGAGGAAGTTTGTAACCTCTTCTGCTGACGATGACGACGACATAATCACTAACCTTCCAGAGGATTTAATAAACCCAATTTTAGAGCGGCTCCCGGTCAACGATGCTGTAAGAACAAGTGTTTTATCTAAAAAGTGGAGGTATAGATGGACCACTATGAGGAACCTGGAACTTCGTTTTCAATTCTCTAATCAGTTCTTAAAAATTGGAGCTTATCGTCATAATGGGTTTATAAGGGTTGTAAACCAGATCATGATCAAACACAAGGGTCCCATTTTGAAATTTGTTCTCCATATACCAAAAGAGATACTTCTTGATAGCTTCCAAGAAGTTGATCTATGGATGTTAATCTTATCAAGAAAGAGTGTTAAGGAGCTCAACATTATTAATCAAAATCGGATGTATCCGATTCCATCGTGTGTATTCTCTTGTCTAGAATTGAGAAAGCTGCACTTATATAACTGTTTTTTCAATCCACCACTTGAGTTTTATGGATTTCCCAATCTTGAAGATATTTATTTCAAGTGCTTTTCCATGGGGGATAATTTAGGTCAAACTGTGTTCAACTTACAACAACTTAAGAAATTGAAACTGGTTGGTTGCTGCGATGTTAATAACTTCAACATCAATGCCATGTTGCTCAGGTTATTGCATAGCGAACAGCTTTACACGGTTTGTATACGTCTGTCGAAACCGATAGAGGATTCTCTACGAGTTGGAAGATTTAATCTGGTGATGATGTCAACCAAATTGCCCAACATTGTATCTTTTACCACTGATGGTTATTTTCTTAAGGTATGATCATAGTTGTCAATATTGATCGTAGCAGTCGCTATAGCGCGCTACGTAGTGTATAGGTATAGTGTCGCTATTAGGGTTGTAGCGATGGATAGCGAGAATAGCGATAATTAATATAAATAGCAATTAAATATAACTATAAAATAGTTAAAATTTAGGTTTTTGTTAAATATACGTGTAAAATAGCATATATACCAGGGTATTTTGATATAATATACATATAATTTTTTGTTTTGATTTTTTTTTCTAGTGTATCTCTATTTATCGTTGCGCCCTATGTAGCATATAGGTACCTTATTGCTATTTATCGCTATTTGCCATTAACAACTATGGGTATGATATAAACTTTCGCATCAAAATGTTTTAACCTTCGTTCATTGTCGGACATAAACTAGTGTTATCACAAGATTTCAAGCTGCAGTTATCATGTTATTTTGGTAAGTTAAAATCTAACTTCCCCACGCAGGTTTTGGCTGCAGAAAAGTTTCCAAATCGGCTTCCACATGCAGTAAAATGCTTAAGGCACTTGGAGTTCCAAAGGTTCAGTTTTGGTGATTTGGATCAAGTTCAAGGTGCTCTGTGCATGCTTCGGAATTCACCTAATTTGGAAACACTTCGTGTGACGCATATGCTGATGGTAAAGAGTGCTGCTAAATGTTTGTTAAATTTTTTCTAGGTTATATAGTAAAACAATAGGATGGTAAGACTTTGTTTAACTTTTATGTTTTTTGTAGGGGCTTGATGCTGATTTGGAATTAACATCTAACTATTTAGAGTCCCATGACAGTTTGCAAAATTTGTGTATGTTGCAAAGTGTAGAAATGACATCTATAGAAGGATCAAGGCCTGAGCTACTCTTTATAAAGCTTCTACTCGATCATTCTCCACGTCTTGAAAATATGATTATCCGACCAAGTGCAACGGTTGATGCAGAGAAAAGGCTCAACATTGGAAAGGATGTCATGCTGTTCCCACGAGCCTCATCAAAAGCAAAAATGGTCTACTTGGATTCGGTGGTTATCAGGTAATTATGTATCCTGTCTTTTATTTTACTTTTTTTGGTATGCAATAATTGGAACAATGTATGTGAATAATGTGTAGTTGTATTTCTATTTAAAACGGATGATTGAACAACTTCTTTGAAAGATTGTCACAGGTTTTAGTAATACGGGTAAATAACTCTGGTGTTTACTCTTTTATTGAATGTGATGCCTTATAATTCATTATTTTGAGATGTACTATTCTTAAGGTATGAAATTTAGCTCAACCATTGTAATTTTAATGCTTAGCGGAGAAGGAACACTCAAGGGTAAGTACTCTAGTTCCAATCAACCATCACCTGCCACGTCAAATTTATTCTAAAATACCCATTAGCTAGTAAATATTGCCCTACTGGCGGCGCCTACCCATGCCACAAACTATTTTTTATTTTTTTTATTTAAATAAAGTCAAATGTTATATAGAAAATAAACATCATCGAATAAAAATAAAAATACATAATTCAACACAAAACAATATTTAAATGTTTCATCGTCATACTTTGGTTCATCAACATAATAAACATTCATAAGATTTTCGTTACCTTGAGTGTGATCACGTTTGACGATTTTTTTGAAACGGCCAATGATGTTGCTGTGTCTTCCGCTTCGAGTACTTGAAGCTTCTCCACGAAATAAAGTAGGCTACTGTCGGTTGAAAATTCGTTTTCGTAATAGTTTGGCGGTAAGTAAATACCCATCTCTTCGTATGAATGATTAGCCATTGAGAATGTGACGGGTGGACCGTAGGACAACCCTTATGTGGCATAATTGATATAAAAATCATATATTTAATAGGGTCATTGTCTAGATAACTACGGGTTACTTGTCATTTCAGGTACAAATTAGCATAAAGGAGCAGGAATGAAGTGTTGGAAGGAAGCTTGGTAACTAGCGGATGCGAACTGGTGAGATGTAGGTGTTGAAGAGAAACAAGGTGGGCAAAGTTGGCCTCTACCATAGCTTACGGTAGCTACCGTAAGCTACAGTAGCCCCAGTTTCATAATTCTCCTACCGTAAGACAGTTAGTTACCACCGTAGGCCATCTTAATGCCACTGTAAGCTACGGTGGCCACCGTAGCTTATGGTGGAGTTAGACGGGAAAAGTGTAACTCCCATTTACTTGTTGGTGGTTGTGACTTTTGGGATATGTCATCATTGTTTTCGGTTCAGAGCAGTTTGAGGGCGAATTTGGGGTGACAAACCATTATTTTGGTTGTTTCTATCATTGCTTTTCCATATTTGATTCGAATGAACAACGAAATTGAAGTGAAGATCAACCGAACGATGTGTGGCTAAGTTCTTGTATGTTTTCCCTTGGATTGTAAGGTTTCGAATTGAATGTTTGTGATTGTTTATGTTATTTCTGGGATAGTATTTTTGTCATTTTGATTATATTACTATGGTGATTATGAGTTTGATTTGTAGTTGTTTATATTGTTGAATTTCGTATTCTAAACCATCGTTCTTGGTGCCATAGGCAATCGGAATTTATTGGGAGGGATTCGAGGTTGGCTATACTAAACTGGTTATCGGGTGACTACCTTGCGTTCTTGTAATCCAAGTTACTTAGTCGCCTTTTATCACAATCAAACACACATTCACAAACTATATCTATGTGGTTCATCTCAGATTAAACTTTCACATTATCATTTGTAGAAACTAGAAGCCGAGGGAGAACATATTCCCTCATCTCTGAATCAAAACCTTGTTAAGTGCTTTTAAGTTAACTCTAGTTTTAAAAACCAAACAACCAAATTATTGAAATTACTTTTCTGCATTCTAGTTTTAATTTACTTATTTTGCAAGCTACTTAATAAACACATTTTCCACAAACTCCCAATGTTTGATACTCATTTACCACTATCTATTTAGTGTAATTAGTTTATTTTTTAGCGACGCTTCGACCTCACGTCAATTTTTGGCGTTGTTGCCAGAGAGTAGTGCGCAACGTGTGTTAACTTTGGTAGTTTTTGTTTGTTATTTTCGGGTTTACGCTGGTTGTGTTAGTGTGCAGGTACTTACTGGTGTATACATACTAGAGGCTCTCACAAGTCATCTCCACTAGCTTTTGATCCTGAAATGAACGAACGTTAAGAAGAAACCGAGTCTTACTTCGGGAGAACAAGATCATTGGGTCTCCTAAGACACCAAAAAACACAATGGATCCACCAACTCCCACTACGGGTCAAACAATGCCAACCACCCTCATCTTCCAAGTTCCTACAACCGTTTCTACATAATCAAGCGAAGTGAAACCAACAAATACCACAATTCCTATGAGCACCCAACATACTTTTAGTTACCAACCTTCATCCATCGTGCCACCTTTTAGCCAATTTTTCCCAACCTCCGACCAATCTTCGTTTCAACAAAGTCAACCACTTCCCTTCCAACCAAATGCACCCATAGTCCATACACCCTGGTTCCTCAACAACCACCACCTCAAAGATTTCAATATCAACAACCTTCATATTTACAATCTACGGGGTCAGGTCGGGATGATTATGACGAGGGATATGAGGATGAGTTCGAAGGCTATGACGAGGAAGAATATTTCATGGGGGTGATGGAACTCAAATGGGGACTCAAGGTGGATTTGGGTATGTACAAAGGCAACAATCAGAGTCTGTTCAAGAATTTGTTAGACAACAGCCACAAGTTATTCAACAACAAATTCCTCAATAAGGGCAAAAATTTCAAAGACAAATGCTACAACAACAAATGCCTCCACCACCACCTCAACAATTTGCACCTCAAAGGTAATACAAAGGCAAGCGGGTTAACCAAGAGTGCCATTGGGTGTCCCGAGACGACATAATAGAGAAGTGGTAAGGGGAGTTGAAGCTCATTTTAGACCAATCATCACTAACAACCCTTCTCCGGTGGTGATTCCTGAAAATCAGCAAGGAAGAACATTTGAGGTTTGAACCAACTCGCTCCAAAGTTTACCAAAGTACAAAGGTTTGGCCACGGAAGAATCATACTTGCATTTGGAGGCTTATGATTCAATTTGTAACACTATTGGAGGGCAAGGCTTTTCATCCGATGATGTCTAAGTTGGTGTTTTTTCAATTTTCGTTGGAAAATAAATCAAAATGATGGTTTTATACATTGCCTTCCGCTTCAATCTATACTAGGGCTAAAATGCAACAACGATCTTTGGGGGAATTTTTCACCGCTCAAAAGACTAACGATGCAAGGTGTAGTCTAAGAAGCTTCCAACAACAATTGGGTGAGATGTTTCATAAGGTATTCGAAAGATTTAATATGATGATTAAAAATTGTCCTCATCATGGTATTGCTCTTTGGGAATTGTTGAATGCTTTTCATGAGGGGTTAAATTCAGAAGATGCTCGTGATTTGATGTCCATCACTAACGGTACATTTGGTACCAATTATGAGCAAGATGATTGGGCATTCTTGGACAAATTTCGGTTACATCAAAGAGTAAAGCACAATCATCAAGGAAAGCAAGGCATGTTATCACGAGACGCAAGTACATGTTGTGGACGATGGAGGAGTTCAAACCACTAATTAGGTATACTGAATGTATTGCATATACATCCATTTATCGTGTACAGTTTGTATTATTTTAGTTGATATTCGTTTCAGTTTGTCAAGAATATATCTACTTTTAATCCAAATACGTTTTGCAGGTCTTGGTCCGTGAAATTAGCTGAAAAGACGGGAAAAATGAGCTGAAATAATGAACGAAACCAAGTCGGATCGTAGTTGGAAACCAAGAGAAGAAACGAGTCGAAAAATGGGTGAAAACACCTTCTGGCGGCCCGCGACCGCTTTAGCTAGTTCCTCTCGCGGCCAGCAAGAGGTTGTGATTCAACCGGAGATATAGTGCTCGGTCGCGGGGCGCGACTGACATACATATCTCTCTCGTGGGTGACGGGAGGGTAATATTATTAGAAGGTTTCGTAGTAAACCTATCAGTTTGATGAAGGATAAGTATATTAATTAGAGTTTAACTCTAATTACAACATTATTGGACGAACTTTAGAGTTGGAGATTAAGAAATCTAGAGTTTTAAAGCTTGTGGTTGAAGTTCAAGTGGTTGGGAATCATCAAGTTGGAGCAAGAAGCTTGGAGATCAAAGCAAACACGGGTTATATTGCAAAATTTCCTAACTTTTAGTTCACTTATTCTTAATCTTGATGAATTCTGTTTTAACCTTGTTTTAATTGTTTTTAAGACTATGTTTCTTGGCTAAATTCAGTATGCTACCTAGGTTTTGATTGTTTTATTATGAAAGTTTGGATCTTGATTTGATTTAATAATGTTTTAATGGGATTTTTAAGTAAAATAAAGAACTTTCGTTATTTGATTTGGGGTATTTGCATGATTTGAGTTAATTATTGATTAATTAATTGTTTACATGAATCTTGTTGGATGTCTTTCATAGAATAGGTTTGTGTTGATTGTCGGGTCTTAACGGGTTCGGGTAATCGTTCGGTAAAATTGGCCATTAAACCGGAAAAATAATTAAGTAAATTATATAATTAATTCTTAACATTATACTAAATTTAATTATTGAAAAATAATAACTTATTAACTGAATTAAATAGGTAAATTGCTAGAGTTAGGTTTTGAGAAAAACTCGGTTCTAGTTTACTTGCCATATTCGAGTCGGTTAAACCAAATCAAGAGTCATAGTTGGTCTAGACTTTCTATGAGAGATACTTAGTTAATTTAGGCACTTTATTAAATATTAGATAACTGAAACGAAATCTTAAAACCGGTAAACCTAACTACTTTTAGAATATCATAGGTGTCTTCCGGAGAAGGGTCGGGGGTCCTGTTCGGTAGTCCTTAAGGTCTAGTATTTAAAGATCCGGTTTCCCATTCACTTAATTAATAGATTAAGAGATCCACTCATTAGTAATAGAAAATCTAACCTAGGTTGCCATTCCATCATCATTGAATAACCTCCAATTTAAAAGTCCAAGTTAATTCGCTTTAGTAAGTTAATTTTAGTTTAATTATAAATTTAGAATTATTAGTAACCCCCCAATATATATATATATATAATATATATATATATATATATATATATATATATATATATATATAAACAAGTGCGTCGAGTTAGTCTAGATAGAGTTGTCAACGTAATTAGAAAGTCTCGTGGGTTTGATGTCCAGACTTACTTAAGCTATTCTACAATTGATCGGTCCACTTGTCGGTTAGTAGTTTAGTCGAGTTTAGGAGTCTAGAGTATAATTTTGAGTCTAGAATTAGGGTAATTTTAATTGACTACTTTTAGAACATCAAGTTTTTGGCACGGTTGCCGGGGAACTCTCTTTGGCAATTGCGTTGATTACTTTGTTTAGGCTTAATTGTTTCTTACGTGTTTTTCGTTTTTGTTTGCGTCATAGGAGTTTAAATAATTTAGTCAGTTTAATTATTTTTAGTTTATTATATATTTGTTAGTGTCCTTTCTGAATTTTCTTACTTGTCTCGTTTCCGGTTTTTAGTGGATGCCCCATATGCGTTCGCAAGGACCTGCGCCGAAGCCGCCAACGGACACGTCTTCTTCTCCCGCGCACAAGGTTAGTACTTCTTCATCCTCATCTTCTTGTTTTTTCCGATTCGTCCCATCCGTTTATACCACCCGACTTCAACTTTACACCAAACAATTCCACATTGCCCCGTATAGTTCATCGAAACGCAAGTCCACCACCTGTTTTCTACATGGCCAATAACCAAACCGTTTACCAACAAGCAACCATCGGGTTCACTGGTACGAACTCGCCCATCACTCTTCCCCCTATGAATAATGAAAAAGCCTGGAAAATCCCATCTTACATCATGACCGCTAAACCAACTCGTGCCAATTCCATGGTTGTGATGACGAGGATGCGCCTGCCCACATTAACCGCCTTACCCGCCTTTGTCACACTTTCAACATAGAAGGTGCGGGCAACGATGCCCGTTTCCTTCAAGTTGTTCCCTTTTCTCTTGGAGGTCGAGCCGCCGTCTGGCTTGACTCTCAACCACCAGGTACCTTCACTACTTGGGCCGCTCTACGAGATGGTTTCCTTAAGAAATATTTTCCACCCGCAAAAAGCATCTCACCTTCGTGATCAGATCCATTCATTTCGGATGGAACCTGAAGAGCCTTATCATTTAGCATGGGAGCATTTCCAAACCTTAGTGTCCCGTTGTTCTCAACACGGTCTGTCTAATTGGGCACTTGTAGAGAAATTCTACAACGGTCTCACACCTGAAACCCGTGCCCGATTTGACACATCTACTGGTGAACACCTAATGGGAAAGAAGACGCTTGTTGAGTGTAAAGACCTCTTCAAGAGCTTCGCACATTCGAACGTAGACTACAACACTGTCGGTAGGAATTCAATCCTTGTTTCTCGTACTACCCTAGTCAACCGGGTGTTACACCAAGTTAGCTTGGAAACTATGGTAGCGGCTGCATTAGATAGCTTCAAGCGTGAGGTCACTAAGGAGATTCATGAGTTGAAAAAGAAGGTAATAGATGTGAGGTGTGTCGAGGGGGTCATGATACGATAGAGTGTCCTACGCTCACTATTGAGCAAGTAGAGTTCATTACAGGTCAGAGTAGAAGCCAAACGAACCCTTATAGTAATAATAGCTCAAATTATAACCCTAACTGGCATAATAATAACTTCCATTCTTCCGATAACCCCCATGGTTTCCAATCAGGTTAATATCAAAACAGGGGGCAGGGTCATTACTCTAGTGGAGGTTCAGGTCATACAAGTTAGTTTAGTGGTGGGGGTTCGAACCAAGAGGGCCAGAATAGGATGGAGGTTCGGGAGGTAGTCTAGATAGGATTGAGGAGCTCTGTCTCAATTAGTGGTTAAGGATCAAGCTACCTAGAAAACTTTAGCGGAACATGATCTTCTTTTGAAAAATCAGCAATCCGCACTCTTAGATCTTCAGAGGTCAGTAGGTAGTATCGCTAAGCAATCGCTAGAGCAGCCACACGGTCAGTTCTCGGGTAACACTCAACCCTAACCCGGCGAACCAACATGCAAAAGCGATAACCACACGTAGCGGTAAGAGTCTGAAAGAAGTGGTTAGAGAGGGGGGTAGAATTAGAGGAGAAGGATGAGGAGGTAGATGAGGATATAGAGATGGAGGCTCCATCTAGGGTGCAAATTAGGCTAGACCCAGCAAGTACTGCACCAAACAGTGGACCTTCAGACGAGAGTAGAGGAGAAAAGAACCAGTAGAGGTTAGGCCATCACCATACGTAGATCCTTCACGCCTACCCTACCCAGCCCGTCTTGAACAGCAAAAATATGTTAACGAATACGGGAATTTCCTCGACATGTTTACCCAGTTGAAAATCAATCTTCCTTTCATTGAGGCCCTCCAGCATATGCCAAAATATGCGAAGTTTTTGAAAGACCTTCTTAAACGAAAAGATAGGCTGGGGGAGCTTTCAGATGTTATGTTAACTGGAGGGTGTTCCGCCGTAGTTCTAAATAGTTATAAGAAAAACTCATTGATCCAGGTATCTTTACTATTCCATGCCTATTTGGTGGGTCCATCGCTCCAGCTCATGTGTTAGCCGACTTAGGTGCTAGCATCAATCTAATGCCCTTCTCGCTTTATGAGTAATTAGGTCTAGGGGATCTCACTCCTACTCGTATGTCACTGTCTCTAGCAGATCGGTCCGTTAAGTATCCGCGGGGAATTATAGGGAACTTGTTAGTTAAGGTTGATAAATTTTTTTCCCGTGGATTTCGTTATCTTAGATATTGAGGCTGATGAGAAAGTGCCCATCGTAGGCCTCCATTCCTCCATACCATGAAAGCGATTATCGATGTTCATGATGGCAAAATCACACTTCGCATTGGGAATGAGAACGTTACTTTTGAAATCGCCAGGTCTATGCAACACCCTAGCGGTGGAGATAGTGATAGTGGCCCATGTTATTCCGTCTATTTTCTGAATTCATTCATGTCGTGCGTAGATCAGTGTATCGAGTATATTAGTGGAGCCGATTTAGTGAATGAGAGAGTAGTAGCTGAGGAGAGCGAGGGAGAGGACATAGAGGATGACCCACTATGGTTCCCCAAGACGTTAGATTTTTGTGAGGTTAGTGCAGCGAGTGAGAGTACTCCTATAGATACTTCGCCCCCCTTAGAGCTTAAGGTCCTTCCCTCCCACCTAGAGTATGCTTTCTTAGGTGACATTCGAGCTTACCCGTTATAATTTCTTCGAAATTGTCGACGGAGGAGAAGGTGAAATTGATAGATGTTCTAAAAGAAAATAGGGAGGCCATCGCTTGGAAATTATCCAATATCAAGGGGATTAGCCCTACCTTCTGTACTCACCGGGTCCTCATGGAGGATGTCTTTAAGCCTGTGGTGCAGCCTCAGCGATGCCTCAATCCGAATATGCAAGAGGTCGTTAAGAAAGAGGTGCTCAAGTTGATGGAAGCCGGCCTCATCTAACCGATATCTGATTTTGCATTGGTGAGTCCTACTCAGGTTGTTCCCAAGAAGGAGGGAATGACAGTGGTCATGAATGGGAAAAAGGAACTCATCCCATCGCGTACGGTCACTGGTTGGCGGGTGTGCATTGATTACCGAAAATTAAATGACGCCACCCGAAAAGACCACTTTCCACTCCCGTTTATCGATCAGATGCTAGAGCGTCTCGCGGGTCAACAATTCTATTGTTTTCTCGACGGGCTTTCAGGTTACTTCCAGATCCCCATCGCTCCAAAGGATCAAGAGAAGACGACCTATTACATGTCCTTACGCACATACGCCTACCGCCGCATGCCCTTTGGATTATGTAATGCTCAGCTACATTTCAGCGATGCATAGTCGCTATTTTCCAAGATATGATCGAGACTTTGATGGAGGTTTTCATGGATGACTTCTCTGTTTATGGAAACACTTTCGATCAGTGCCTTCGTAACCTTGATACAATGATGAAGCGGTGTGTAGAGACTAGGATGATGTTGATTGGGAGAAGTGTCACTTCATGGTGACAGAGGGGATTTTGCTAGGTCACAAGATATTTCGCGCTGGTATAGAGGTTAATAGAGCTAAGATAGATACCATTAGTAGGCTTCCTCCACCGACGAGTGTGAAATCTATCCATAGCTTCCTCGGTCATGTGGGTTTCTATAGACGATTCATTAGGGATTCTCGAAGATAAGACGACCCATGAACCGACTCCTAGAGAAGGATGTCCCCTTCGTTTTCGACAAAGAATGCTTGAAGGCCTTTGCTATCTTTAAAGAGAAACTCGTGAGTGCCCCCATTCTCATCTCGCCCGACTGGAGCTTGCCTTTCGAGCTCATGTGTGATATGAGCGACTTTGCAGTCGGTGTAGTTTTGGGCCAAAGACGAGAGAAGCATTTCCACCCATCTATTATGCTAGCAAAACCCTAAATGACGGCCAAGAGAATTATACCACTACTGAGAAGGAACTCCTAGCTATGGTTTTTTCATTCGATAAGTTCCGCCCATATCTCGTCCTTTCCAAAACCATAGTCTTTACTGAATATGCGGCTTTGCGTTACCTTTTCCAAAAGAAGGATGCAAAGCCTCGTCTTATTCGGTGGATCCTTTTGCTTTCTGAGTTTGATATTGAGATTAAAGATAAGAAGGGAGCAGAGAGTGTAGCCGCCGATCATCTATCCCGATTAGAAGATCCTAAGTAGAGAAGAAATTCGTGAGGAGGAAATTGGTGATAGATTTCCTCATGAGTCGTTAGAGTTTGTGGCGGTGGAGATGGAGGGTATGCTGTAGTTTTCGGATTTTGCGAACTACCTCGCAAATGGAGTGGTTCTGAAGGGTATGACCACTCAGCAGAAGAAGAAAATTCTTCCATGACGTTAGGAGATACATTTGGGACGACCTGCTTTTATTTAGGGTAGGAGGTGATATGGCGATGCGTGAGTCGAAAGGAGGGGTTAGAGATCCTTAGGCATGTGTATGAGGGGTTAATAGGAGGTCACCATGGTCCGCTGTCATCGCGCAAAAAGTCTTTGATTGCGGTTTTTACTGGCCCTCGGTGGTTAAGGATGCCTTAGAGTTCGTTAGGAAATGTGATCGTTGCCAGCGCACTAGCAATATCTCATCCAAGGACGAGATGCCCCAAAACCCGATCCAAATTCTTGAAGTCTTTAATGTTTGGGGGATCGACTTCATGGGACCGTTTCCCGTCTCTAGCGGGAATCGCTACATCCTCGTGGCGATTGATTACGTCTTTAAGTGGGTGGAAGCTCATGCTTTACCCATAAATGACACCCGAGTCGTGGTGAGATTTCTGAAGAAGCTTTCACTCGCTTCGGTATGCCTCGAGACATCATTAGTGACCGTGGCACTCATTTCTGTAATGCAGTAATGGAGAAGGCATTAGCACGCTACGGTGTCACTCATCTTTTCTCCACCGCTTATCATCCTCAAACAAGCGGTCAAGTGGAGAATGCGAACCGGGGGGTGAAAAGGATTTTAGAGAAGACGGTAGGCAAGAGTAGGAAGGATTGGTCCGATAAACTAGACGATGCATTATGGGCGTTTAGAACCGCCTATAAGACACCTTTAGGTACCACACCCTTCATGATTGTCTATGGAAAAGCTTGCCATCTTCTAGTTGAACTTGCGCATCGAGCATTATGGGCCCTCAAAACCGTGAACTCAGACCTTACCAAGCGGCTTGAAACGATACTTCCAAATTCATGAGTTAGCGGCGCTTCGAGATGCAGCCTATGAACGTTCATGGAGTATCAAAGAGAAAACAAAGGCTTTGCGTGATAGGAGATTGAAAGGAGCGAAGGATTTTAAGATCGACAATAAAGTGCTTCTATATAATTCGCGTTTAAAATTATTCGCCGGGAAGCTAAAGTCCAAGTGGACGGGTCCGTATGTGGTGAATGAAGTATTTCCATACGGAACGGTAGAGTTGAGAGATGAAGCGATGGAGGCATTTGGAAATTCAACGACCGTAGATTGAAACATTATTTAGGAGGGCCACTCGATTCTACCGAGACGGAGGAAACTCCTCTCGAAGTTCCACCTCACACCACATAGGATCTTGAGTGTACACTCAAGTGTAGAGTGTGTAATATTTGGTAATCGTTTGCATTTCATGTTTTTATAGTGCTAATTATTGTTTTCCCTAGTTTGTGTTTTGTTTGTTTTTGTGCCGTTTAGTTGTTTGCAGGTTATATCACCAACATGGAGCCACCATTGACGAAGAACTAGCGCTTGCAGATAAGTTCTCATACGTAATCGAGTGTCAAGGGCTTTTCACTAAGTGGCAATTGAAACAAAAAAATTTCTAAGGCATAAAATAGGACAAAATTTCGAACTCTCTGTGAAAACACCCCTCTCGCGGGCCGCGAGAGGAATACCTCAATTCGGTCGCGCCTCGCGAGAGACCTATAGCACCAGAGACTTTTAACTCGGTCGCGCCCCGCGAGAGGGTTCATCACCTTTCTCGCGCCCGCGAGAGACCTTAACAGCAGAATTTAAACCCTAAATCCCTAATTCTTTCACTTTCAACCTAACTTCTTCACATTTTCACATACGGCCATCACCACTTTCACCACCACAATCCACCTACTTGCATTCCCATTCACCCAAATCTTCTCCTACACTATCCCACATCAACCATAATCGATTCCCAAGTTAAAGTTTGCACTTTTCACCCTTTTCACCATGCTTTTCAAGAGACTTTCAACCTACATTTTGTTTTTCTAGTTCTCTTATAGATCGACACTAAGGTATGTGTTCTTGCAACTCTTATGCTTTAATTTTCTATATTACTTAGTTGCTTCATATGGTTTAGTGTCTGTTCTTGTTAGGTTGCATGATTAGTTATCTTGAGGGTTGTGGGTTGTACGTGGTTTGGGTTGTGGTTTGATGTAAGGGCTGCATCAGTTATGGTTAGGATATTTGGGTGCAAACAGGGTACATTTTGCGGGTAGGTTGGTTTGGTCGGGTTCAACATTGAGTGGGAGGATTCGGGTTAGTAGTACTTGGCATAAAAATCACATTTTTAAAAGAAATTTAACCCGTTTTTCTGCATTGGCTATACAGTTGTTATCCTTTATTTTACACTCAATGTTGGTTTGGTTTTCGGCGCCTATGTTTTAATTGTGGGCAATTAAAGTGCTGGTAGGGGGTAGTCATGTTTTTAGATATGTTTTTGGGGTATGGTTGGCATTTTGGGCATTCATGCATGTAATATCTCTCGCTCGTACTCAATCTCCATTCGCGGGAATTCGGTCTATTAATTGATATTTTTGCTTACACCCAATAAAATATATCTAATAAAATCTGGTGAAGTGCTTTTTTATTATGACCGCGAATGTAATGCTATACGGTCGTTGCTCACACATGGTTTATTTCTTCTAATGGTCTACTTGTTTTGCTTGTGAATTGAACTGTTTTTGCATATGTCAGGGAAGGAAGCTCAAGTAGACCGGGTAAGAAGAAGAGAGGGCTTGCACCTCGATCGAGAGGTGACCCAGCTGAGACCCAACCGTAGCCCCCAAATTTTAGGCAAAGGAGGAGCATGCAACATAGGGGGGATGGTGTTCCCCATGGGCAGAGTACATGATTAAGGGACATCCCTCTGCTACAGTTTGATTCGGATTCTCATGAGAGTGAGAGTTTTCCAACCTGATCACATGTGATTTATTACCATATCGAAGAATTGATTAGGATATGCTTGACCATCTAGGTCAGCTAGGGAGAATCGAACAACTTTTAGGGGATAAATTCAGAAAAGTATTGGATGTGATGTGAGACAATATAAAGAGATCACTCTTGAATTTCACTCCACCTTTGAGTATCAGCAGGGGAAGTTCTTTGAAAGTGATGCTGCATCTTTTGCCTTGGGGAGGCACGTATACAAGATGACGTTTCGCAGTTCGCTGTAGCCACCCAGTTCTATACGGTAGACGAAGTCCAATCGCTGGAGTTCTTCACCAGCTTGCAAGGAGTGTTCAAAAGAAGGCACACGCACAGTGTTCAGAAGGAGGAGTTGGTCCGGTTCTGGGGTACAATTTCAGCTGCACGTACTCCAACAATATGGTGGCTAGTGATATCACGATCCGGTTTACCGGTTTATTCATAAAGTTTTGGCAGCCACACTGGTTGGAAGGGGGCAGGGAGACAACAAGGTGAACCAGGTCAGTTTGTTCTGTTTGATGTGCATGGGTGAGGGAGAACCTACGAACTTGGCTACTATTTTTGCGTGGTCTATGAAGCGGCAATGGAGGGAAGGCCCTGGGGCTAGGGTATATTGTGGACCTTGATTACATGGTTGGCAGAGAGTCTCGGGGTGTTTGATCGATACCCACGAGACAGGATGAGAGTGGGCCCATCCCCATGTTTCATGATGTACGTGATTTTTAGGCTGGCAGGGATTATGACTTCGCAAGAGCCTATTAGTTGGGAGGCTATCAGACATGGTCCTCAGGTTTAGCCTCCTCCGGGTTCTGAGGCTGCTTCATCTATGTAGTTGAGCGTTCCTACAAAAATACCAGAGGTAGTGATCCGCAAAGAGCTGCCTGGCAGGCAGTATCCTCTTCGACAGTCCCGTCCTGATCCACTCACGTTAGATTCATTGTATGACAGGATGGAGACCGGTTTTGGAGATTTGAGAGGTACGTGGATCAGCAGTTTGTGGGGTTCGCCAGGTAATGATGGAGAGTAGGAGGATGCATGAGGATGGCCAGCGCAGGTTGGAAGACGGGATGCGATATATGATGGAGAACCTACACATGGGGGTTCCATCTTACTTCCAGCAGAGAGGTCAGCCGGGTCCAGGTTAATCTAGTGGTATGGAGGATGTGCAACCATACCAGGTGTTCGAGCAGTCAGAGGAGGATGACTAAGCAGCTGCGGTTCTTTATTGATGTTTATTTTTCTTTTATGTTGTTTTCATCTTTTACTGGTCTGTACTCTAAACACTTTACATGTGGGATATTTGGGTTGGTTCGGGTATGATGGTGGTTAACTTCTTAGAACAACTTATTTATTTGTTATATTATGTTTTGGAAGTTGTTTATGTTGGTTGATAGGTTGATGTTTTTATGTTGCTTCCGTTCGCGTGTGAGACTTGAGAGTTGTTTGCTGAGTGTGTTCGGATTGGAGGGCATGAGTGGAATTGACTGGCACATTGACAGTCTTGCATATCAGTAAGTCGTTTCACTTGTATAGTTTGTATTTTATTTATTTTATTTTTCAGTTTTATTGTTTAGTAGCGAGTCTTCTCATCTTTTCATTAGGGACAATGCAAAATTCTAGTGTGGGGATGAGATAGTTGAGTCATAGAGTAGTTTTAATTTGATTTGAAAGAAAAAAGAAAAAATTAAAAATCAGAAAATGTCTTTTGAAGAAGAAGTTTTGCATAAATATAAACGGAAAATGATAGAAAAATTGAGTTTTTATTCGGTTTCAAATAATGATAATATGAGTAATAAAAAGGTTGAGTTTGTATCTAATTTGGGATATGTGAGCAGGCTCGATTCCGTTCTTAGTTTCTTTGAGATTAATATACTTTAATTGTCAGTCTACTAGTGGGTACTCATCTAGGAAAAAGGGAAACCGAAACTGCCAAAAATAGTATAAGGAAAGTCGTTATAAGCTAAAATCTTTAGAATTTTTGATCATGTAAATAAAATAAAAAGATAGAAAAAATGAGCTTGATTGAAAAAAAGTAGACGAGGCATTTGGAATCTCCCTTGGGGATGGTGACTCTGATCGAGAATCCCTCTAGGATAAGTTGAAAAATTTTAAATATCGTAGCCCACGTTGTCGCTCTTGGGATGGTGACTCTGGTTGAGACAGCCTCTAGGTTAGATATTAAAGAAATCAAGTACTCAAGAAAGAAACAAAAAGAAGAAAAAAGAAAAAAATATTCACTTGGTTTTTAATTCCTTTGATTGGTATAAAACAGTTAGGAAATGGGTCGAATGGTTCGTTCCTTTTGTTCCATAAGCTTGAGGTGGGATTAGGTTTACTGTTTTTGCTAGTGTGAGACTTTAGGTAGATTGACCGAACTTAAACTAAATTCACATGATAAGAATTTTGAACCAGGTTTTGAGTTTAAGTAGACATGAATACTTACAATTGCGGTTAATATAAATTTCAACCTTAATAATATAATCCTATTTTGAAATCGAATATTTACTTGGGTATGATTCCGTTTACACAATTCTTTTTCGAGGACGAAAAAAGAGCAAGTGTGGGGATATTTGATGTATTGAATAATACATCCATTTATCGTGTACAGTTTGTAGTATTTTAGTTGATATTCGTTTCGGTTTGTCAAGAATATATCTACTTTTAATCCACATACGTTTTGCAGGTCTTGGTTCGTGAAAGTAGCTGAAAAGACAGGAAAAATGAGCTAAAATGATGAACGAAACCAAGCCGGATCGTAGTTGGAAACCGAGAGAAGAAACAAGTCGAAAAATGGGTGAAAAGCACCTTCTGGCAGCCAGCGACCGCTTTAGCTAGTTCCTCTCGCGGCCAGCGAGAGGTTGTGATTCAACCGGAGATATAGTGCTCGGTTGCGTGGCGCGACCGACATACATATCCCTCTCGCGGGTGGCGAGAGGGTAATATTATCAGAAGGTTTCGTAAACCTATCAGTTTGATGAAAGCTAAGTATATTAATTAGAGTTTAACTCTAATTACAACATTATTGGACGAACTTTAGAGTTGGAGATCAAGAAATCTGGAGTTCTAGAGCTTGTGGTTGAAGTTCAAGTGGCTGGGAATCATCAAGTTGGAGCAAGAAGCTTGGAGATCAAAGCAGACACGGGTTATATTACAACATTTCCTAACTTTTAGTTCACTTGTTCTTAATCTTCATGAATTCTGTTTTTAACCTTGTTTTAATTGTTTTTAAGACTATGTTACTTGGCTAAATTCAGTATGCTACCTAGGTTTTGATTGTTTTATTATGAAAGTTTGGATCTTCATTTGATTTAATAATGTTTTAGTGGGATTTTTAAGTAAAGTAAAGAACTTTGATTATTTGATTTGGGGTATTTGCATGATTTGAGTTAATTATTGATTAATTAATTGTTTTACATGAATCTTATTGGATGCCTTTTATAGAATAGGTTTGTGTTGATTGTTGGGTCTTAACGGGTTCGGGTAATCATTCGGTAAAATTGGCCATTAAACCGAAAAAATAATTAAGTAAATTATATAATTAATTCTTAACATTATACTAAATTAATTATTGAGAAATAATAATTTATTAACTGAATTAAATAGGTAAATTGCTAGAGTTAGGTTTTGAGAAAAGCTCGGTTCTAGTTTACTTGCCATATTCGAGTCGGTTAAACCAAATTAAGAGTCATAGTTGGTCTAGACTTTCTATTGAGAGATAGTTAGTTAATTTAGGCACTTTATTAAATATTAGATAACCGAAACAAAATCTTAAAAACCGGTAAACCTAACTACTTTTAGGATATCATAGGTGTCTTCCAGAGAAGGGTCCAGGGGTCCTGTTCGGTAGTTCTTAGAGTCTAGTATTTCAAGATCCCGATTTCCCATTCACTTAATTGATAAATTAAGAGATCAACTCAATAGTAATAGAAAATCTAACCTAGATAGCCATTCCATCATCATTGAATAACCTCCAATTTAAAAGTCCAAGTTAATTCGCTTTAGTAAGTTAATTTTAGTTTAATTATAAATTTTGGAATTATTAGTAACCCCCACCCCCCAAAAAAAATATATATAAACAAGTGCATCGAATTAGTCTAGATAGAGGTGTCAACGTAATTAGAGAGGTTCTCGTGGATTCGATATCCGGACTTATTTAAGCTATTCTACAATTGATCAGTCCACTTGTCGGTTAGTCGTTTAGGAGTCTAGAGTATATTTTTGAGTCTATTAGGTAATATAATTGTTTTTAATTGACTACTTTTAGAACATCATATACGATGTTTGTGCTATTTGTAATGAATTGGGTAATGCAGCGGATTTTGTATGGGGGTTCAAGAGCAAATGGAGGAGGTAAATGCAATTTAAAGGGGAGGTGGTAGGAACTTTAATATGGATTCGAATACCTACCACCCTGGGCTGAGAAATCACCCAAATTTTCGTTATAGAAATCCGGCGAATCAAGCCAACCCTAATTTCCAATGAAATCAAGGAAATTATGTTCCTCGCCAACAATTTAACAATGAAGTTTCGTATCAGGGCCGGAACACGCAAGGATTTCAAAGGCAATTTCAACGGGGGGTAATGATCAAGGTGGATCTTCGGGTCACGTTGTTCAAGTGGAATGAGGTTATGAATATGCTCAAGATGATGCAACAAGATATGAAAAGGAGAAACCAAATGAATGAAGCTCGTATGCAAAAAGATGAAATTCGCGATAAAGCTATCCAATCTTTTGACCACTCAAATGGGTCAACTTGCAACCAAAGTGGCAATTTTGAAGAATAACAAAGGTCAATTGCCAAGCGACACCAAGGTAAATTCCTCTCATAGTTCTTCTCATAATATTCCATTTAACCATGTTAGTGTTCTAAGAAGTGGCAAAGAATATAAAACTAACCCATCACCGGGTTTGGTTGATGGGGTGGTTGAGGATATTACAGGGGTGGAAAGTGACAAGGAAGATGCCTCACCCACTAATGTTTCTAAAGGACCAATTTTTGAAAAGATAATTGAAAAGATGGGTTTGAATAAACTTTTGAATCATAAAGACAAGGGAGTGGGGTTAAGTCAAATCCCATTTCCTTTGGCTTCAGTCGACCCGGGCAAGAAAAATATTATTTCAAAAAGGGGTCCTCAAAAAGAAGAAATGTGGGAGGTATATAAACAAGTAAAAGTAAATCTTCCTTTACTTGAGGCAATAAAACAAGTACCCGCTTACGCCAAATTTTAAAAAAATTGTGTACTCAAAATATCCAACAAAAAGTGCCTAAACGAGTTGATTTAACCGAAAGGGTAAGTGCGGTTTGAAAGGGGATCTTCCTCCTAAGCTCCAATATCCGGGAATGCCATTAATAAACATAAAAGTTGGTGATTTTAAAATGTCGATGGTGTTATTAGATCTTGGAGCCGGAGTAAGTATTTTACCTGGGGCTTATATGACCAATACGATTTTGGTCCATTGAAACAGGTTGAGAAAACGGTTGTTTTTGCTGATTTGCCTCATAAGCTCCCCGAGGGATTGTGTGAGATGTGATAGTAAAAGTGGAAGAATTTTACTATCTCGTTGACTTTTTGGTTTTGGACTACTCATCGGTTGACCCAATTCAAAAACAAAATGTCATATTGGGTCGACCATTGTTGAACACGGCTCATGCCATTATGATTGTCGATATGTTATGGTCAATACGGCATTTGGATATAGCATTTTAAATGTTTTGGTAACCTTTCTAATTCTTTGGGTGGTTATGAGTGTTTTATGGTAGATTTAGTCGACAGGTGTGACCCGCATGAATATGAGAAAGATGCTTTGGAAACGTGTGTTTTTGATACTTCTGATTAGGTACACGTATGTGCTTTAAGGGTGGAAGAGCAAAAGCAAGAAACTTTGGCGGTGCGAAAAGGGTGACCACCATGGACCCATCAAATTGAAAGTTTACCGATCGAAATCAATTCGAACACGAAGCCCTCATTGTAGTGTCCACCGCACGTTGAGTTGAAGGACTTGCCGAGTCATTTGAAATATGCATTTTTGGGGGACAATTAGAAATTACCGGTCATCATTGCCTCCAACTTGAATGCGGCTCAAGAGGAAGGTGTATTGAATGTATAAAAGGCTAATAATGCGACTATAGGATGGACGATTGCTGACTTGAAAGGCATTAGTCCATCCATAGTCATGCACAAAATCATTACCACCGACGATGCAAAGCCAACCCGAGAGACACAAAAAAGGTTGAATCCCAACTTAAGTGTAAGTCCCGTGTAACGGATCAAACAGGTATCGCTATCCTAATCAATCGCGGAAATAATGATTAGGATGAAGAACAACTTGAATAACTTGAATATAATAACTTGCATACACCAAGGATGTCAGATACAAGTTTAGTAAACAAAGCTCTCTAACCCTAAACAAGTTCCCTAACCCCTCTATTTATAGGCATAACAAAGCCCAAATATACAACCCTAGGCTCACATGGCACTAGGAAGCCCAAACTGTCTAAAAGTAACCCAAAAGCCCAAAAACAATATAAATGAATAAACCTTTAAGCTCCAAGCCTAACAATCTCCTCCTAGGTTTCTTCATTTCTCCTTCGGCGTCGCATCTACTCCCAAACGACCAGCAATAATTCCTGCAACTGCAGCTGTCCAATCCTTGGCACACACCTCATATAGTTCAGCAGTACGTATCTGATGAGAAACTAGAACTTGTAAATCTTCATCATGGAAGTTGACCAAATCCACAACATCATTCACCCGGAAGGCCCGCTCTTTCGTCACTATCGCAACACTTCCGACCTTTGGATCGTATAACCAAAAGTTAAAATTCTTCAAAATTCCTCTTGGAAAGGTAGGAGCAACTGGAATCACCAACTCTTTATCCGTGGGAGGCCACATTATAGATTTAAACCGTTTACCTGTGTGTGCATCACGCACTCCTTTGGCTGCTCGCAGATACGGTTCGGCGGTCTTCATACCCTTAAACCCCGTTATAACCTCCCGTTCAAGCCTTTTAAAGAACCTCCAACCCGGTCCACGCCAGTCGTATCGTCGTCAGTGTAAGGAGCTCTTAACAAATTTGTCAGGGCAATCTTCGTCCAAGTCTCAAACTGTGACTCCTTCGAATAATATTCTCTTGTTCCATCTTGACATACAATGATCCACATGTTCTTGATATGGTCGTACATCCAACTCAACACTTTAGACTTATTACCCACTTTGCTGTAATAGCTCGACCCCAACTCCATAACGTATCTATCTGATTGGTTCGAAGGATCTTTCAGCTGAAAGTTTTCATCCAGAGGATTCATGTTCACGTTCTTCATCAATACCATCTGCTTCTTCTTTCTCAGATCTGTAGCGCGTTTCTGACTCGCAGTGAACTTCTTACGCGGATCCTTCAAGTAATCATCAATGCCAGCTTGACGTTCGACTGCTAGTTGCTCGGCCACCAACCTCTGCCCTTCTGTTTCCTCAGCCATCCTTTGTTGTGCTGCATGATGACGGGTTTCAACATTCATAGGATCGTCGGTCGGATCGCTGAATTCTCTGCAAACTTGTTCTCTAACTTGCCCCTCAAAACAAAAACGATAGTCATCAGCATAGTCACATCTCCCTGCGGCTGTTCGATAGTTTGATCTCTAACATCCAAACGATTCTGCAGGGAGGCAATCTGCGCATCCTTTAACATGGCTTCCTGTTCCAGTACGACAACCCGTTTCTTTAACTCAACAACATCAACTTCAGTATCATCATCATCACTATCTAAACCCCCAAACTCAAATGCCCTCTTCTCAGATCTGCGTATATAATCATCAGCAATATCATCAGAATAACCAGCACCACCACCACCCGCTTCAGAACCTCCTGCACCCGAAGAACTGCCTCCAAATTCCATCATTTGTAACGCTGCGGCAGCAGGATCGATACCACTGTAGACTGTGTAATGATAGGAACTATGGGCTGTCTAGAAACAATAGGCGTATCAATCGTCAAAGTACAAGCAACCGATTCTGTAACAATAGCCTCAGCAACAGTGCTCTCTACAGCAGTAGATGTAATCAACTCAGAAGTAGCAACTGTAATAGCAACTGGAACCTTAGATGTACTCGCTGGAATGCTCGGCTCAGTTCTGCGTCTCTTTATCAACGGAACTTCATCTTCTTCGTCTTCGTCATCATCATCTGGCTGAATAGTAGAAGCAGCAACAGTCGGAATGTCAAGCGGCAGATCACCTTGTTTCTCTTGAATGTCCTTCAGCTGAGCAATCAGAGCAGCTAAATTCTCAGATGATAACTCAGGTAGAACAAGAGTTAATGTAGCATTGAATGCATCCAGATCATCCAGAAAAGTCTGTCCAACGTCATCCTCATCGTCTATAACCAAATCTTTGACTTCTATCTCTTTTTCCTTCACTGGTATATCGTGTTCTTTGGCTACAATCGCATTTACCGGAGGAGGAGAAGGAGGAGCATGCAAACCCACAACTTCTGAAAACTTACCAAACTTCTTCAGAGGGAACCTACCCACAAACACCGTCTTCGAAGTCAAACGTTCTTCTTCATGGTCGCAAAAATGGTAGGCCCCGTTGGCTTCATATTCAGCAAATTCGCGTCTGAGGCATCCTTAGCCAAATCGGGGTAACGAGCATCGAGAATCAGTTCGATAAACCGTGGATACAGAAGAAACATCCTCTTCTTGGACTGCTCTAATATCTTCCTCATGTTTTCGAAAATATAACCGGAGTAGCTATATTTCCAATCCATAACCAATGAGACTATCGCCGAAGTCTGAGCCTGAAGGCTGATCCAGTCCACCTTTATTCTCCAATACGCATTGCATAAACATGTGTATTAGCAGTCTCCAATACGCATGAAACATCTTCTTTAGCAATAGCGGATAAGAACCTTCGTAGCTCATCTCCATCAGTACTGGGAACACCTTCTCCTTAACATACGTGGTTGGGTCACTGTAAGTATCTGTTAGCTGCAACACTTACCTCACACAAGCCTTGTTAACTACAATCTCCTTCCCCTGAATCTGTGAGCGAATGAACGGTCTGCCATCTTCACCTCTTAGCTGTATTCGCGCTCTCTTCCAAAAAGAATGAACCAAATCTCTGTAGATCACAGGATTTGCCCGAAGAGCGTAGGCAATCCGACAACTGTTAAGCCCCACAATCATTGACTGAAACTCCTGAAAATACTCAGCCGGTGAATCTGAAAGGTATCCAGCCTGATTGTGGAACTGTTCTTCTACCAGCATTAAAGCATCGAATGCTTCCTCCACCATGTCTGTCAAGACTTAACCAAGTTAAAAATCAACTAACAGAAGCAAACTGAGTAAACTGATATAACTGAGTTAACCAAGTTAACTGAGTTAACTGGATTAACAGAGTTAACACTAACGGGACAGGTCAACAGAGGTCAAGGTTCAAATTAAAACCAGTTCAAATTAGTTAAGAGGTTCAACAACTCAAAAAGGTTCAACCTCAGCGAAAGGGTTCAACAATTCAAAAAGGTTCAAACTTAGTAAAGGGGTTCAACAATTCAAAGGGTCCAAACTTAGAATGAATCCGGAACACGTTTATCAATTCGATTATGTATTCCGGATAAAAATGCATCCCAGATGAAGATTAATCCGAAATGAGATCCGAGTTCATCATTTCGGATGTTCGGATGAATATCCATCCGAAATGAGCAGTTATCAATCCGGAATGCATAATTCTTTGAAGATTAATCCGGAATGCGTAATTATTTGAAGATCAATCCGGAATGCATATGTACCTGATCCGGAATGGGTAGTCCGAAATATGCAGTTCGAGAGAGAATCAGAGAGAATAACAGTAACTCGGATTTTGAATAATCCGAAATGAGAACAGAGATGACATTATGTTTTTTGAAATGGGCTTGGGCCTGATATTTGAGTCCAGATTGGGCTTTTGACAGGCCCAATCCGGAACAGTAACATATTTGGGCCTGTCCAAAATGACTTAAATGGGCCATTTTGGACAGGTCCAATCCGGAATAGTAATCCCTGGCCCAATTGAGCCCAATTCAGAACAGTAACCTTAATTTTGATTTTAAACTTAAAAACCAATTTCATCAGGCTGGCCTAGATCCCAAAGCACATGGGCCAGTCCATTATCTCTTGACAGAAAACCATCCCACCAAAATTCATCAAGTAACCTAACTAAGCATCCAGCCATCACAAGGAGAACTTATTAAAACATACATAAATAATTAACACAACATTACTAAGGGATCAAATCGTTTCAAACACTGACCAAAGAACATTTTTCAATATGAGCAGGTTCGATTGGTCTAAGCGACTGTCAGTATACTTGTCCACTTAAATCTAAAACTCCACCCTGCAGATTAGACCTTATGATATGCTTAGGGTAATTTTATACTAAGGTACTCGTGTTTCCCATACCATGACATACCCCCGCGATCAAGGTAAGCACAACGGTTCATCATAGCAGGTGAGTATACTGAGGTCATCCTTTGTTTTACAACGTCAGGCTATTTGTGAACATGTCAGTACTTCCGTACAGCAGAGAGACCAATAGTGACTAACGAGGGTTAGGCAAATACCTTATGAGGTATGTACGAACTTGGAAAGAAACTTTTGTTCTTTTAGGTTTTGGCCTTTCCATTATGGCTCTTTTATAAAGATATCCTGACTGTGCCTAGGTCTGCATATAATCTGGATGCAACAGAAGGGCAGTCAAGATATCCCCGGACGACTCAGCAGCATAAAGACCCGAAACCTCAGATGTTGGCTACCTATCAACGCAAGATTTAAGACCATAAATCATATGCCTATAGTAAGTGACCCACTGAATACAAAGTTCATTATGTTTATATCATTTGACTTTCCCATCCGATTGAGTTTTAGACCTACTGACACTCACTTTCGATCCAAATCTTTTCAGCTTCTATACCTTACATGTGTTAGTCAAGCATTTTATCACAAATATTCATTTCATTTCCCTATCTTGCAAATAATAATAATAATAATAATAATAATAATAATAATAATAATAATAATAATAATAATAATAATAATAATAAATAATAATAATAATAATATAATATAATAATAGTTGTTGTTTTTTTTAAACTTTTTCTCCCCTAAATTTGTGCATAGATATATGAACAAATTTATGACACAACAAAAGAAAACGGAAAACAGTAATTAAACACGAAGATAGTAGATGCTTAGGAAGAAAACCGAATCATTTTGAGAAGATCCATAAGCACTTGAAAACGTGCGTTGCTAACGGGTTCTTGAACAAATCCGCACATTTGCATCAGTGTGGATTTGTTCAAGCTTTACGAGACCCTTTTCATAGCAATCGCGTATAAAATGAACTTTAATGTTAATGTGCTTGGTGTTGGAGTGGAAAACAGGGTTTTTAACTATTTGGATTGCGGCATCATTATCACAATAAATCGTGGTGTCTAGATAATTCAAACCATAATCCGCAAGCTGATGTTGCATCCATAAAACCTGGGAGCAACAAGCAGATGCTGCGACATATTCTGCCTCTGCAGTGGAAAGTGAAACTGTCTGCTGCTTCTTGCATTGCCACGAAATAAGACGATCTCCCAGAAATTGGCAACCAGTCGACATTGAGCGCATGTCCCTATCTGTACCTCCTAGATTACTGTCAGAGAAAGCAAACAGTTCAAATTTAGAATTTTTAGGATACCAGAGGCCCAGAGATGGAGCGCCTTTGAGGTACCTAAAAATTCGTTTAACAGCATGTAAATGTGAAAGTTTAGGAGTAGCCTGATAACGAGCACACTGGCAGACGGCAAACATGATATCTGGCTGGCTAGCAGTGAGATACATGAGTGAGCCAATCATAGAGCGATACATGGTAGGGTTAACAGGTGTTCCATCAGCATCTTCATTTAACAGTGGCCGTTCCGTTATAGGTGAAGCCATTGGCTTGGAATCTGTAAGCTTGAATTTGTTAAGAACGTCTTGTACATATTTTCCTTGATGAATGAGTATACCCTGAGGGCTCTGACGAACTTGAAGTCCTAAAAACATGGTCATCTCTCCCAATGAACTCATCTCAAATTTCTTCTTCATGATTTCTTCGAACTCGCGGCACAAACCATCATTGGTGGAACCAAAGATAATATCATCAATGTAGATTTGGACGAGAATAATATCCTTATCAACGCGTTTGATAAACAATGTTTGGTCAATAGTTCCACGTGTATAGTCATGAGCAAGCAGATGCTCCGTAAGAGTAGCGTACCATGCGCGAGGTGCTTGATGCAGCCCGTACAACGCTTTGTCTAATTTATAATCATAATCTGGCTTGTCAGGATCAGTAAAGCCCGGTGGTTGTGCCACGTAAATTTCCTCTTTCACCTTGCCGTAAAGAAACGCAGTCTTGACATCCATTTGATAGACAGTAAAGTCCATATAAGATGCGTATGCCAAGAAGATACGTATAATTTCCAAACGTGCGACAGGTGCATAAACCTCATCATAATCCAGTCCTTCAATCTGTCGAAACCCTTGACCACCAATCTAGCTTTATTTCGAATAATCACTCCAGTGTCATCCTGCTTGTTGCGGAAGACCCACCGAGTTCCAAGAGCGCGTTTTCCGTGAGGTAGTTTCACCAGTTTCCAAACACCAAGTTTTTCAAATTGATTGAGTTCTTCGTGCATGGCATCCACCCAGCCTGGCTCCTGCAAGGCAACATCAATACTTTTAGGTTCAATTTGGGAAATAAAGCAAGAATAAAGACATGTATTGATATCCCTAGATTGACTGCGTGTGCAAACAGCGGCGTTTACAGGAGCAATGATATTCTCAATGGGATGGTCCCGCTGTAAACGTTGTGGTATTGGTGTAGCAGGAACCAAAACATCGGTTGGCAAGTTGGTGACACCAGCTGAAGCAACTCCAGATGCCTCCCCCTCAACCGAGGCACCTGTAGAGGTGTGAGGTAGAGAATCCACTGCACAATCGGGGAGTAGGCTCGGGAAACAAGGATGAACCCAAAACATCAGGAGGAAGTCCTTTATCTGCCGTAAGTGGCTCTGGAGGAGAACCTACATCCTCAGGAAGATTGGGCTGAGCAGGCAAAGAAATGGATGGGACATGAGATGGTGAAGCTGTGGAGGATGGTGAGACAGTGTCATTGAATCCAGGAGGATCTAAACTTAGCTGCTTTAGTGTGTCATTTAGTGCGGCAACGTCAGCGTCATCGTCGGAAGGAATGGGCACCGTTGGAGAGAAAGATGTCGAACGATCTCCTGCAGACATATTAGAAGACACATCAAAATGATTAAATAAGATAGAGTAGTCATACAACCAATCAGGACCAATGCGTTTGTCCTTGGGATTTTCCTCCAGCCAACCCACATTGTAGGTTTCAACTACCATCTTCTTGATCTTGTTATAAACGCGATATGACGTATTTTTAGAATAACCAACGAAAATACAAGGATCTCCGCGTGCTTCGAACTTTCCTTCAGCATCCATGAGCAGGAGTACACAAGGACATCCAAATTTGCAGAATTGCTTGACCGAAGGTTTGCGACCTTCAACCACTTTGTATGGAGTCTTCATGTGGCGTTTGTTGATCAGGGGCATGATTCTGAATATAGCATGCAGTGTTGATTGCTTCAGCCAGAAGATGAGAGGTAGCTCGGATTCAACAAGCATAGTTCGTGCCGCCTCGATGAATGTGCGATTTTTACGTTCGGCAACCCCGTTTTGCTGTGGGGTTCTGGCTGCACTGAACTGTCTGTCAATTCCCTTGGAGGAGCAGAAAGAGTTTAAGGTGAGATTCTTAAACTCTGTCCCGTTGTCACACCGAATAGCCTTTACCTTCGAATCTTTCTGATTTTCCATAAGCGTGACAAATTGTTTGACTAACTCTGCGGTTTACTTTTATGTGTAAGAAAGGAAACCCATGTGAATCGAGAGTAGTCATCAATAATAACCAGACAGTAAGCCTTCCCTCCAATGCTGCGAATATCTGTTGGACCGAAGAGATCCATGTGGAGCAGTTCTAAGACCGAGACGTGGAGGATATGGCTTTGGTTTTATGCGGCTGACGGTGTTGCTTCCCACGAGCACATGATTCACATTTTTCGATCTGCATGAAGTCACGAACTGGCAGATCTCTGACCAGACCACCTTTAGCGAGACGATTTAAATTCTTCATATTGATGTGACCCAGTCTGCAATGCCATAACATGGCGTCATGTTCGGCTGTCGAGGAGAAAAGGCAGTGAGCTTGTCATAAGGAGCCTGGTTCATATCAATGATGTAGGTGTTTCCTTTTCTTGCAGCTTTCAGGAGAATCCAATCATCTGGAATGATCAAGCCTGGTTTGAGCACATAGCACCCTTTCTTTGTAAAGAGAACATCCAGATGATTGTCGTAGAATTGAGACACACTCAACAGACTGTGCTTCAATTCTGGTACATAGTTGACATTTTTAAAACTCAGGGCTCCATTGCAAACAGTTCCTCTCATCGTGATTTTCCTAGTTTCTCCACCTGCGAAGGAAACAAACCCGCCATCGAAAAACTGAATGTCATTCAACTGCGAGATGTCTCCTGTCATGTGCCTGGAACAACCGCTATCAATATACCATTATCGAACAAGAGCGAGCCAGAGCTGTTCCAGCACATTTCAACAGGTTTAGTTAGAAATGGAACCCAGGCCATAGAAGATCCGGGTTTGCCTTTTGCATCAACATAAGTAACCTCTTGAAAGATCAAGTTAGTTGAGGATGAGGTTGATGATGCCTTTGATTTATTATAGAAGGGGTTAGTAGACTGATTTTTGGCCACTGACTTAGGCCTCCAGGTCACCGAATCAGACCTCTGCGCATTCCTAGGAGTGCTAGAGGGATTCTTGGAAACCGAAGGTCTCAAGGGGTTAACATTTCGTTTCTTGGCCAAGTTCCAATCTAGATCAGAAGACTTAGCCAAGGTCGAGCCTTATATTGGCGATTAGGCATAGCCTTCTGATGTTTGGAGTACAAAGTATGGAAAGAGGTAAAGGTCCTTTGACAGTTTCGAGCAATGTGCCCGGGAGATCCACAGTTGAAACAGCTCTGGCCTTCTAGGAGAAAACAGTCCGTTCAGCTTGGGAAATTCTGGGCAATTTGTCGGTCAATTTCTTGCTGGCGTTTACTAACTGTCGTTGCACGGTCTTTGGCTTGGCGGTGTCCTTAGTTTGGCGAGAGGACTCAGCGGTTGCTTTTGCATTGTTTGAAGACACTTCTTGGATTTTATTCTTTTTAGATCTACGCGTTCTTTTCTTTTTCGGCTTATTTTTCAAATCACATTTGAAGACAAATTCTGTAGAGGACACGAGTGACCCAACAGGGGCATCATGTTCAGAAATTTTGGCAGATGATGATGGAACCTCGCAGTTTTGTATTTTTAGATTTCGATTCACTATCAGATTTAAAGTTGTATTTGAATCAGATTTAGATTTGTGTTCATCTGCTTTCTTTTCTGAATCAGTCCCTTGTATTAGGTCGCTCAAATCTTCTTGAACATTGTCATTCCTATGAAATGTATCAAAAGATGCGGCCTCTGAAGGTGAACATGTGATATCCTCTACTGAAGATGAACATTCGGTATTCTCAGCTGAAGCTGATGAGGCCGAGTCATCTGTTGATGTAGATCCTGCAGCTAAATTTATTTTCTCATCACACACATTGTCACAGCTATCAACATTCAAAACATCAGTATCAGAATTCAAACTATCTAAATGTTCAACACAACTAACACTGTTTGAGCATGTAAATTGTTCAGCAAGAAAGTGATTTAAAATGTCAAAAGCAGGTTTACAGAAGCATAATCATCAGCTGAATTGTCTGAATGTATATTCAGACATTCTTCCTCATCATCCTGTGTGATATCCTCAACTAAAATTTCTTCTGCACATGAATTAGACTGTTCAGAAATTTAGTTTGAGCCTTAGAAGATTCCCTTTCGTTAGGTGTTGTAGAGGATGTGGAGGGTTCTGCCTCAGGTACTTTTGTCTCCATTTCCACTGTACTCTCGGATGGATGATTATTAGTTTCACTAGGAGGTGGTGTAGAAGCCACAAACACATCATCCTTCTTGAGTTCAGTGGGTTTGGAGAACTTTGGATAATACGGCGTCCATGATTTAGATAAATAATCTGACAGTTTACCATACATCATTTTTTCAGCATTTTCGATTTCTTCCTCGGTTTCAGGCATTCTAGTGTAATTATGATTATATGGTGGAGGTGCCCTATTGTACCCAAGACCCTTAGTGAAATTCTTTTGATAATTAAGCTGGAGGTCACATAAGTCCTTGACTAATTTGCTGGAAGTTTCAAATTTCTTAATATTTATTTCATTTTCATGAAGCTTCCCTATCAAGGAATTTAGCTTGGCTAAGGCTGCTTGAAGCTCTACGTCCTTTTCAGCTTATTTTAGCTTGTAGTCGTAGACCCAACATTGCTGTTGGTTCAAGTCTAGCTTTAGCTGAGCCACATCTTGTTTCTGCGCTTCGACCTTCTCCATAAGAAGCTTGTTTTATGTTTAAGGGCGATGTTTTGTGACGCAGCTTGTAGATACTCAGCTACAAGAGTTGAGTTGTGGGCGCGCATTTGGAATAATTTAAAACGACAACTATCAGAACAAAGTATTCGATTTACCGTTTCCGAATGATCGGGTGTCTCAGTTGTCTGCGCCATCATGCATGGTTGCTATTCTTGGATAGATTCAAGGTTTCCATTTGAGCTATAGCATCTGCCCAGTTGAAGCCCTCATGCTGTTGTGCCACAAGTGCTGTGGACTTCCCGCCTGAGCTGCCAGATGGACTCGTAGTTGACTTGGAAGGAGAGACGGGAACCAACTGTCTGTCACTGCTCTGTATGTCGGCGACACTGGATGATACATAACCTGATGGAGGCTTCTTGCATTCCCTAGTGAAATGTCCTGGTTCATGACATCTGTAGCACCTGAGTTTGTCCTTTGTGAGACCAGTCTTCAGGTTGGACAGGGGTTGCCTTCCATATTTTTTCTGAAATTTGTTGACCCGAAAGGCAGCCATTGCTAAGTTCCAGGAGACATCGATCTCATCCAGGTCTTCCTCCATGATTTGATCAACTTCTGTTGGCAGAATAGATGGAGGAGTTAGATCGCCTGCCAGGAAGGCGTTTAAGCTCTTGATCATTGATGCAGCAATTGCTAGCTTCTCTTCATTCTCCTTAGTGAGAAAAGCAGAGTTGGGCGTGGTTGTGCAGAGCCAGGGACAGATGCGCCTGTTTGAGGAATAACGCCTTGTTGCACGGTTTGAGAAGTTGCGGGACTGAAAACCACATTCGGATACTTAGCATGGAACTGTGTATGGACTTGAGCCGCTGAGACCGTCGTAGGATTGGTAGATTGAACCCCATACACATACTGAGTGTTTTGAGGCGTGACAACAGGACTGTACACCACATTTGATCCACTGGTGCTTGTGCAGTTCCTTGCAGAGGACTATAGACTAGATTCTGTGACATTAACGCTGCGTTCTGACCTGTCATCCCTGCGGCCATCAGACTACTATGATGATTGATCTCCCTTTGTTTGTTGTCAATTTCACATGATTTGATAGTAGCTATCATCTCAGTGAGAGTGACGTTGTTCAGGTTCTTTGCCTTTTATCATGCCCACATCTGCATCCCAACTTTTGGGTAGTGAATTCCACAACTGTCGGTTCATGGCGCTGTTGGTGAGGGTGATCTCAGCTGAAATCATCCGGGAAACCAGTTTGACATAGCGGCGTATCTGATTCTCGATGGTTTCCCCATATATATGATTGAATGAGCTAAATTGTTGATTCAGCTGGTTCACCCTGCTTTCTTTCATGTCAGCGTTGCCTTCGTAGAGATTTTGCAACTCACTCCAAACCTCTTTAGCATTTTTACAGTTTCTGACCGCGATAGAGATATCGGGTCCTAGAGCCATGGTTAGTGTTGCAGAAGCCTTCTCATCTTCCTCTATGATTTTTACGTCCTTTGGAGTCCATAAGTGCATAGGCTTAGGAATTTTTGTTTCGGGATCTTGCTCTGTGCTATACACTATGCTTCTTGGACCATTCATGATGCATCACCACACACCAGGCTCCTTTGCCTTGCAATATTGTTCGAAGCGGAACTTCCACTCATAATATTCATCACCATATAACAAACGTGGCACTTTGGTGGAAGTGCCAATCACTTGATCCAACTCTTAGTGGAGGGCCAAAGTTTGTGATTGCAGGGCTTCCAGTGTGGCATTGGTCAGGTCCTGTGCGGTCATGAATCCAGCCATTAAATTAATTAGAATTTACCAAATATGATTTAAAATATAATTAATTTAAGTGACCCAAATGAACAGTGTCCAATCCGAAACAGTCAAATCTGCAGTCAATACGGTCAACCGGAATGAGGAATCTGGATTTAAGAGTCTGATTTGAAGATCCAAAAAGAAAAGTCCGAGATGAAATCCGAAACAAAATCCGAAAAGCAGATCCGAAATAGAGTCCGAGAAGCAGATTCGGAGTAAGGTCCGAAATGCAGAATCCAGAACTAACAATCCGAAATGCCTAGCTTATCTCTTATAAATCCGGAACAGTAACCAATCCGTAACAGTGTCTCCACCTTTTATGTAACAGAATTCCGGAATTCAAAAGTCAGCAACATTAAACCGGATCACAATCCAGAATAGGACAACAGTCCGGGATCAATCTGGAAGGACGATCTCATTCGTGTTCTTCGGAATCCTGAATAGTATCAAATTCGAATTATGAAGACCTGCTTCGTGTTCTTCGGGATCTGGAACAGTAACCAATCCGAAATCTGCAGAGCTTCTTCCAGTTCTTCGGAACAGTACCTCCGTCGATGAACAATGATCCGAAATGTGAGAAAATCGATCCGAACAGCAGCAACCAGCTTCAAAACTTCTTCAAACAGCAAATACCCGAGCCTGTATTAGAACAACAGGCTCTGATACCAATTGTAAGTCCCGTGTAACGGATCAAATAGGTATCGCTATCCTAATCAATCGCGGAAATAATGATCAGGATGAAGAACAACTTGAATAACTTGAATATAATAACTTGCATACACCAGAGGATGTCAGATACAAGTTTAGTAAACAAAACTCTCTAACCCTAAACAAGTTCCCTAACCCCTCTATTTATAGGCATAACAAAGCCCAAATATACAACCCTAGGCCCACATGGCACTAGGAAGCCCAAACTGTCTAAAAGTAACCCAAAAGCCCAAAAACAATATAAATGAATAAACCTTTAAGCTCTAAGCCCAACATTAAGGGAAGTTGTGAAAAAAGAGGTAATTAAGTGGTTAGATGTGGGGATTATATATCCCATCTCGGACAGCTCGTGGGTGAGTCCGACATAGGAAGTACCAGAGAAAGACGGTATACAGGTAATAAAAGATGAAAGTGGTGAACAAATCGCCACCTGACCGATCACCGGGTGGCGAGTATGCATCGATTATCGAAAACTGAGTGCCGCTACCTACAAAGACTATTTCCCGTTAACCTTTATTGACCAAATTATTGAAAAACTTTCCGGTCAAAAATACTATTGTCTTTTGGATGGTACTCAGGTTATAATCCAATTGCAATTCACCCGGATGACCAACACAAGACCACCTTCACATGTCCTTATGGTACTTTTGCATTTCGCCGAATGCCATTTGAATTGTGTAATGCCCCGATCACTTCTCAATGTTGTATGATGAGTATTTTTTTGGACATGGTCGGGGTTCACTTGAAGTGTTCATGGATGACCTTTTCATTTTTGGCACAACTTTTGAATCTTGTCTTGACGAATTAGAAAAAGTTTTAAAAAGATGTGTCGAGACAAATTTGGTGCTTAGTTGAGAGAAAAGTTATTTCATGGTACAAGAGGGTATTGTGTTGGGTCATGTTATTTCGGATATGTAGGTTTTGTGTTGTGTTTTGGAAGATAAGGCTCTGGTTATGGAATGACAAACATTATTGTGTTTTATGTTGTTTAGCATATTGTGTTTTATATTCATAGTTCTACGATGGTCTGTTTGAAGTTTTAGGGACTATGAGGGTTTGAATATTGTGTTTTAGTAATCTTCACTCGGTTATTTGTGGGTTTTAGATGTGTTTTATGACTGAAATTATAGTGTTTTATTACTTTTTACAATTTTATGAAATTTGGACTTTGTAGCCGAACCTCACCTATATATATGGTAGGGATCCTAAGAGAAGTTCACTCTATTTGAGAAACTTGAGAAGCATTCTGGACCACACATTTCCCTAAGCTTTTCGTAATGTACACATTGTATAGTAAACCATATACATATATGTATATTGTCAAATATTGAATTATACACACACACACACACATTATATATATATATGGTTAGGATCGTGTGAGAAACACTAAGCTAATTAAGAAACTTGAGAAGCATTCTTGACCTCACATTTTCCGTAAGCTTTTCGTAACACACACACACTCACATATATATATGGTTAGGATCGTGTGAGAAACACTAAGCTAATTGAGAAACATTCTACACCTCACATTTTCCCTAAGCTTTTCGTAAAATACACATATGTATAGTTTACAATTGACTATTTTACATATGTGTATAATTCAATATTTGACAATATACATATATGTATACAGTCAATTTTAAACTATACATATATGTATATTACGAAAAACTTAAGGAAATGTGTGGTTCAGAATGCTTTTCAAATTTCTCAAATAGGGTGGACGTCTTTTAAAATCCTTATCCTATATATATAGTTATTAATAAGCAGAAAAAAATAAGGAAATAATTGAGAAATGAAATATTAATAAACTAAATATCAATAGCGAAAATAATAAATAGTATACAATTGCCTATTTATTAGGTATTGGTTGAGCTCACGAAAAAATAAATAGAAAAATTTTAAACATTTAAAAGAATCTATGATACACACAATTAGAGTAACTATTTACTTTTTCATTAGGTATAGCCTAGTATCAAATGTGTGTCAAAATTTATTATTTTGATAAGAATCTATATATATATATATATATTATATATATATTTGTATTAAATTTTAAACTTAGGGCGACTTTCAACCGATTTTCCTTCTCATTTTACTATTTTAGACTACTTTTATTTAACTTTTAGCTGTTTGACCCGCTAGAGATAAAACGTAACTCAAATCCACCCCTTCATAAGAAAAATGAGTTGAAGTTGCCACATCTACAATAACATATACAACATATGTAAAAAAGTTAAAATAACTCATGATAAAAAACAAGAATAAAAGAAAATAACTACCGAGTTAATTACATCGTTAGTCTCTGTGGCTTATAGGAAGTAACAAGGTTGGTACTAATAGTTTATAGTCATGCTCTTAGATACAACTTTCAGTTTGTAACACCGTAGAGTACTAAAACTAACATGTGTTAGTTTTTTTGTTAGATTTCTATGACTACCAAGCCAGTTGAGTGCCCCACCCAAAATACAATGGATAGGACTTGAACCCGAACTTTAGGGGTAAAGCTGGGGTGCCTCAACCATGTTACTATTACTATGGTATCATTGGGATTTTTAGCCAAACTCAACTATGTAAATATTCTTTATACCATATTATATAGGTTTATAGCCCTGCATACTACATAGTTGTTTTGAAATTGTTTAAATAGAGAAGACAAAATGTGAGAGAAACATAGAAAGTATTTAGAAATTTGCGTTGAGATTGCTTTATAAATTTACTCTCTAATGTTGGTTGAAGATTTCTCTTGGTTTAATTAAATAATAATAGAGATCCGGAGGAAAAAAGTGTGTGATGTGAAATATGGTGATGGCATAGGCCCAAGTAAGCTTTTTTTGAATGATCAAAAAAATTTATTCAAAAAATTTCTAGTTTAATCATCTGTTAAAACAGAAGATCTCCCCGGAAGCATTACACCAAATAATAGAACTTCATAATCTCATACAAATTAAATCAAAGGTACACCACCAAGTAAGATATGATAGCTTCGCCTGACTCTTCGGCCACAGAAAGCTAAATAATCTTACATCTTTCTTCATTTTTGTCACGTTTATCTGCTTGCCATTAAATTTTGCATCGTAGCGACTCTTCCAGACAACCCAAAGGGTAACCTGGGTAATCACATAAATCACTTGCTTCCACCTATTTGAAACTCTGGTTCTCTTGTGGATTTTTGCCAAATCAATAAGTTCTAGAATGAAAATGGGGTTTATTCTGCACCACCTTGAGACAAACTGCCAAACCTGATCCGTGACGCGACAAGAACCAAAAAGATGCAACTCTTTCCTCGATTTCATCACATAATATGTAGCGGACATTGACATATTCCTCGTTGCCAAGGCTACTCTAGTGGTAAACTATCTTGAATAATCCTGCAAACCATAAAGTTTACCTTGATAGGGGTCCAAGTATTCCATTCGAACTCAAAACGGGCATGACAAATCTTTGTATTTGATTATATAAACACTTTTACATTATAACCCTTTCTCATAAAAGTGAGTTTTTGAGCTTTTACCGAGCATACAAATACATATTTATACTAATTGCTCAATTTTTCGTTTCTTGTGTGAATAACCCGTGTGCTTCTTACAAATCTAGAACTTGCCAAGGCAATACCTTCCCATCCTTACCGACACTAATCCAAGTAAGTAAATGATAGAGGCACTAGGATTACAACCCATTTTTCATTTTAAACCTTTATTTTTCTTTTCATATCCCCCTAGTTCAACCCCTTTGAGCCTTAACCCTAGTTCAACCCCTTTGAGCCTTAACCCTTTCTTTCTAAACCCGAAAAATATAAACTTTCGCAAAAACAACTATACACATCCACAAAAATTTCTTTTTATATACACCATTTATTTTTAGTAACAAGTTCGGTTATAAATAACAAACTATGGCTTAGTTTCAACTTTAGCTAAAAAACATTGGTTAAAGTTTTTTTCTCTAAGCCACAAAAATTGTTCGAAAAAAACCGACACTTTTACGTTTTTCACCATTTTTACCAAAACCCTAGCCAAAACCTACCCTTTTAAAGCCCTCTTGATATTTACAAAGATTAAACGTCACAAAGGAGGATGTTTGATTGTTTGTCAAGCCTATGGTAGGCGTAAGCTCCACAACGGGTCCGAGCGATTTCACTTAAACATCTTCGGCCGAGTGTTGAGTGACCACTTGTGATGTATGTAAATTTGTATATAACTAAATAAAATTTTATAAAGGCATGTTATGCCCAAAACACATAATTTTTCTTAAAATATATTCTAAATAAATCATGACAAATAAGATTGTAAATAAAATAAAAACAAAAATAATTTATAACTTGGATTCCTGACACTCTAAAAGTAAGCCTAAAAACTTTTTTTTTACCAATTCCGTTTGGATGTGTAAGCCACATTATAAATTTTTGCTTGAGGACAAACAAAGATTCAAGTGTTGGGGTATTTGATGTGCGCAAAATGCAACATATAAATTACATTAAACAAGACATAAAATCAACCCTTTTTCGGTACTAATGCTGGAAAAAAACATGTTCTTGTCATCTCTTCTTTGTATTTGTGTTTACTTTTAAATAACAGGATCAAAAGAGCTTAAACGAACAAAAGAAGCAAATTAACAACCAAAACCAACACAAATACAAAGAAGAAGGATTGACAAGACTTGCTAAACCCCCATTCACATCCAAAACAACAAAAATAACGAAGAAAGAAGCTCAGACACGGGGCCATGCCCACCAGGCATGGGGTCGTTTCCATTCAAAGATTCTCTACAAAAAAGACAACAACAACAGACAACCAACACGGGCCGTGCTAAGTCAACATGGGTCGTGGTCAACTTTAAGATTCGCAGAATCTGGGATAGTACAGCAAGTACACTAACCACGGGCCCTGCTCTGTCACCACGAGGCGTGTTTGTAAACAACCTGATATCTGCAGTTAATGTAGGAAGAGAAAAAGTCCACCACGGGGTCGTGCCCAGAGAAAAAGTCTCAAGAACTAAGAACGCTTGATCAAGGAATCTCGTGCTAGAGAAGAGAACGTTTGTACCGAGGAGGTAATCGAGGAAGTGGTAAAACCTCAAAAGCCGAAAGAAGAGGAACCACTCAAAGAAAAGCCTACACATGAAGATGAAAAAATCGAACCAAGTCACAAGGAAGGTAAGTCCACAAAGGTAAATTTCAAAGAGGAACAACAAACCATCCAAGAAATACATATTCTACAATCTTTTTTGAAAATCATAGTTTGGTACCATCTCATGCTATGTTTTTGAAAGAGTTAAACACTAATCCTAACATCAAAGAAATGGCAAGTGTTAATTTAACTAAAGATCAAACTTCACTAATACAAGATGAACAAATTGAATTAAACATAAAACCGGTAACATGTTTTATTCAAAACATCTACATTAGTTACATTTCATTAGACAAAGATCTTCGTGTTAGTATAATGCCTAGCTATGTATTTGAAAGATTAGGTATTGGTGATTTCCTTCTGATCAAAATTCCTATCCTCTTGGCTAATCGAAAAACTAAAAATGCTATGGGAGTGGTTGAAAACATTCTCATTCAAAGGAAACAAATAGTTGTACAAACCGACTTGATTATCTTAGATGATGCTCCCTCACGTTGGAACAAGCATTTATAAAAACCCATCAAGCTTTGCTCAAACAAAAACATAAAAATCTTCCTACTAAACTTGGGGCCAACAAATGAAGCTTTAATCTTGATATGAAATATCTAATAAGCAATGACGACCCCTTGTTTGAAGATGAGCCAAAACCACCCGATAAGGTGGGTCTAGCCAAGGACCCTTATAAACGTGGTGCACCATGGAGGCATTCCATAAATTATAAATTAATAAAAGCAGTTTTCTTAAACATATTTGTTCAACTTTCAAAAGTATGGGCTCTTTTATTTTGAAAGGACAATGATGTTTATGATTTAGTTTAGCTCTTAGCTACTGCTTTTATTTTTAAGTTTATAAATTAGTAGGGATAATAAACACTCAAAGAAGGATTGGATATGGCAAAGGTACGTGAAAAAAGCGACCCAATGCACGTAAACCAGATCTTCCCGCTTCAAAAACTACACTACAGAGTCTGTAGCACGGGGCCGTGCCCACCAGGCACCCCCCGTGTCCACCATACTGTAAGTTTTCTGTTACACCTTGTTACTGGCACTTTGGCCACGGGGTCGTGTCCACCTTGCACACCCTCGCGCCAAGTGACCAGTAACCTTAAAAATGGTTATTTTCTCCCACTTTTTGCACATTTAATCAAACAAATCCTATAATGTAATTTAAGTGTGTGTGTGTGTGGGGGGGGGGGGGTATTAAAACCTTAAATCTTTTGTCCTAAAAAGAACCCTTACACAACACTCGCCTTGGAAAACCGCCAATCACCCCAAATATTTTTTTCAAATTTTTCATTTTTTATTTATCTTAGTTTAGTATGGGAAAAATATGTTCTAAAAATTGTGTTTTTACAAATTTACACATGATATCGTCGTGATAAAAAGAAACAACTAAGAAAATTATAAAAATGGGCATAACAAATCTTTATAAATTTGATTATATATACACTTTTACATTATAACCCTTTCTCACAAAAGTGAGTTTTTGAGCCTTTACCGAGCATACAAATACAGATCTATACTAATTGCTTAATTTTTCGTTTCTTGTACGAATAGCCCGATTGATTCTTACAAATCTAGAACTTGCCAAAGCAATTCGTTCCCAATCCTTACCGACACTATTCCAAGTAAGTAAATGATAGGAGGCATTAGGACTACAACCCATTTTTCATTTTAAACCTTTATTTTCCTTTTCATATCCTCCTAGTTAAACCTCTATGAGCCTTAACCCTTTCGTTTCTAAACCCGCAAAAATATAAACTTTTACAAAAACAACCACGCACATCCACAAAAATTTCTTTTTATTTACATAATTTATTTTTAGTAACAAGTTCGGTTATAAATAACAAACTATGACTTAGTTTCAACTTTAGCTAAAAAAACATTGGTTAAAGTTTTTTTCTCTAAGCCACAAAAATTGTTCAAAAAAACCGACACATTTACGCTTTTCACCATTTTTACCCAAAAATAGCTACCCCTAGCCAAATCTACCCTTTTAAAGCCCTCTTGATTTTTTACAAAGATTAAACGTCACAAAGGAGGATGTTTGATTGTTTGTCAAGCCTAGGTAGGCGTAAGCTCCACAACGGGTCCGAGCGATTTCACTTAAACATCTTCAGCCGAGTGTTGAGTGACCACTTGTGATGTATGTAAATTTGTATATAACTAAATAAAATTTTATAAAGGCATGTTATGCCCAAAACACATAATTTTTCTTAAAATATGTTCTAAATAAATCATGACGAATAAGATTGTAAATAAAATAAAAATAAAATAAATTTAAAACTTGGATTCCCGAAACTCTAAAGGTAAGCCCCAAAACTTTTTTTTTCTACTAATTCCTTTTGGGTGTGAAAGCCACATTATAGAGTTTTGCATGAGGACAAGCAAAGATTCAAGTGTTGGGGTATTTGATGTGGGCAAAATGCAAAATATAAAATATATCAAACAAGATATAAAATCAACCCTTTTTCGGTACTAATGTTGGAAAAAACATGTTTCTTTGTTTACTTTTAAATAACATGATCTAAAGAGCTTAAACGAACAAAAGAAGCAAATTAACAGCCAAAACCAACACAATACAAAGAAGGAGGATTTGAAACAACTTGCCAAACCCCCATTCACATTCAAAACACCAAAACTAACGAAGACAAAAGCTCAGCACAGGGTCGTGCCCAGTCAATGATTCTCTGTAGAAAAAGACAACAACAACAGACAACCAACACAGGGCCATGCCAAGTCAATATAGGCCGTGGTTAACTTTAAGATTCATAGAATCTGGGATAGTAAAGCAAGTACACTGACCACGGGGCTGTGCTCTGTCACCGCGAGGCGTGTTGGTACAACGACCTGATATCTGCAGTTAATGAAGGGAGAGAAAAAGTCCACCACGGGGCCATGCCAAGCGGGCAAAAGCCCATGGCGCTTTCTGTTTCTAGCTATAAATAGAGGTTCTTGATTCATAAGAAAGACATCCCTTGGCAAACCACTTCTCTCACACTTGCCATCAGTCCACCACCACTACAACACCAACACCCACCACTATCATCCATCTTTCATCTTTTAGAGTGTGTAGTAGTCTCGGGATCCAAGATTGATCGTAAGAGTTCTTGTCAAATAAAGGGTATGCTTGGCTAAATCTCTTACATCACTTGGTGAAGACAAATCTTTTATATATTACTTTTGATTTCCAATCTTTGCCAACTTTTTATTTGGGTATATCTTAATGACTTTAATAACTAGTTTTTTATATTGAAAGTGAACTTTATTTAAACATTTCTTCATGTTTCGTTGATTAACTTATTCGTATCTTTACGGTCTATATAAAGCACGTTAACTACCTGGAAGGGGGTTAGAAGGGTGTTTGGGTAAAGTTCTTGTCTCGTTCAGTGTATAGATCCTGTGAGGACTTGGTTCAAGCTTATTTGGACTTCCATTGAGGCAGATAACATCAAATCGGGGGAAGTAAGAACGGCTTGAACCCCTTATATATAAACTACTATTAAAACTTTACCCGGCATTATGGGACTGTATCCCTGCTGACTCAGACCAATATGGCCGAGGGTAACGTCGCCTTCACAAGAGGGGCCTACCACTTTTCGCATTAATAACTTACTTAATTATCTTTCAATATTCCGGCCTTGCGGGATTGTATTCCTGCTTGTAACATTTCTGTAAAACGGGTTTCAAAAACCCGCATCGTTTATTAATCAAGTATCTGGTTAATTAATCGTTGGTATTTTATTAGTTATTTTCAAGTTTCACAATTAATAAATGTTGTAAAATAAAAAATTTATAATAATAAATGATAATATTAATAAGTAAATTAAAAATAAGCTATAAAATAATAAAACAAGAAATTAAAAGGAGAAACCGGGTTCGAACCCGGGTCTCCCACGTACACGCACACACCAAGCACCACTGTGATACACACACTTGATGTGAAAATTTGGAATCAAATAATGTATATAGTGAACGTGCAAGTCATCTGCAAGATTCAAATCGTCAAAGTCGGTAACCGCCCTCTGATTTAATGGGTAAACACTAATTTTCTGTTACAATTCTTCAATCCATCGAATATAACCGTTAATCATCATCTAAACCAAATCAATTCAATCAAAGATCAAACCGTTATGCTACTCATCAATCGAATTTTCGGTTTTAAAAATCAAAATCAAAGCTCCATACAGCCTATAAATACCCAATGAGAGTCAGTTCCAAACTCGTCCAAAATTTCTCTCGAAACCTCCTGCCTAACTCTCAATCCTCTCTTTTGTTCGTCAGAAACCTTGTCTGCACTCGCCGGATCTGGTCACCGGAAAAACGAACTCCGTTCTTCAGATTGGTATGAGCCCCTAAATTCCTCATATGTTATGTTTACATTCATTTAGAATACCATCAGTAAATCAAGAACTATTAAAAATGTATATCAGCCGAGTTCTGGTTCGGAGTTGAAATCAACGAAGAAGACGAGTTTTCAGTCAGTGTATAAAAGAATTAAGAATCGGGTTTTAATCGGGTTAGACACCCAGCCCAACTGGTTGGGCTGGGTGCACAACAACGCAGAGGTTCTGGGTTCGAGTTGTACCCTTCACACCGGTCCGATAATTTTAAAAATCTTTTTAATTAAATTAAAATCTGGATTAACTTAACAAGTATATAAGTATAATAAAAACCAAGAAACTAACGGGATAGACGCGTAGCTCAGTTGGAAGAGCTGTGTGCACGCAACGAGAGGTCACGAGTTCGAGTCTCACTACACGCTGCCTAATATCTATCGACCCGGTCAGGTCCTTGTCAGACCTGACAAGATTTTTTTAATATTATTTTTATTTGATTTTATTTATTTATATTATCTTTGTATTATATTTTAGTTAAAAATCAATTAAAAATACTTAAAGATACATTTTCGAAGGTTTTAAAATTTCAATAAAAACCGCAAAAATAACCTAAAAATCTAACAAAAAGTATTAAATCAAAATATTAATTTGTTTATATTTATCGAATTATCGCGTTATTATTTTAGGTTAGTATTCTTTCGTCGATCAAATCCTCAACTCGTGCGCATCCATTATCAAGCAAGAAACGCACCCACTGTGAATGAATCCTTACAAATTCCCCTTTTTAATCATGTTTTGGGGGTGTATCATGTGTCATACATGTTTTATTTATTTAAATACTTGTGCTAACATCATTTCGTGATCAAATGTGTATATTTGTTTGTGTGGTTACATTTTCTCATTTTAGTGCAATCATTCATTTAAGGTCCATCAGTTCCTCGTGGGATACGAGCTGAGCATCAGGTGCCTCACTAGATCGGCTCCGTTTGATTGAGCCTTGATCTTAAGTTCATCATTCATCATGTCATGTGTTCATTATGGATATTATGTGGTTTGTGATTGTTTATATATAATATATATATACACACACATATACATATGCTCACTTATGATTCATGCACAAATTTTTATTTAAATAACTAATATAACAACTGTTTAAATGTTTTACTTAGATTCACTCGCCAACTTTTGTTGACCCAAACCTTTGTTTTACGCATGCTATAGGTGGACAGGCTGAGGAGAGGAACACATAGGAATGGCCTTAGCAGATTAATAAAATATATTCTGTTTGGAACGATTGGTTATTTGTGCTTAGTATGTTTCCTTGTTTTTGGATATTTGAAGTTTTAAATTTCAAATTAATAAATATGAAACCTTTTAGTAAATGTCATGAGCTTTGGTGATAACCCAATTATGCCCCGACTTTTCTTTCCACTGCGGGTCGGGGTGTGACAGATTGGTATCAGAGCTTGTGACTATAGGGATATAGGATAGGTTATTTGACCCTTAGAGCCTATACTATAGTTGATTAGATTTTAATTGTTTATGTGTTACATGCAAAACTCATGATGTTTATATGTTTCATGTTTATTTCACACGCAAATGCATGCAAGCACCTTCACTAATACATGTTAATGTGTGATGTTCATTATAGTTCATATATTGATAACAGAACATGTCTACTCAAGCACACATATCACGATATCACAATTTTCATGATTTATTCTCAAGGATTTTACAATGTTTTCATGTTTTTCAATCACATCAAAGTGAGTTCTACGACGGGCATGTAGTAACTGGAAGGGTACGAGTACCGGTAGTCGGAACGTCCTGTCTAGGCTTGGCATTCGTATAAATCCAAAATAATGGACCAGTTTGCCTACTTGTGGACTAACGATGAGAGTACGAAAGACCTATTAGGCCAAAGCATGCCACACCAAACGTCGTGTGAACTAACCCCACTTTGAGTTGTCATTTTGTCTACACCTGGACACCCTCCGACCTTACATCTCGCAATCATGTTTTACGATTTTCATTCGGGTGATGCGAGTGTTATCAAGCCAACACCAATGTGAAGCCTACTAAGCCCAATAGTCATGGGGGCCCACATGACTACCTATGCTATGGTATGGGAGACATTTGGAGGCCCAAACATGAGCAAGCCCAAGACATCCTATGGATGTAGTTATGTTATTGTTTACTTATTCATGAATGTTGTTTTCATTCTTTTTACGACACATGACACCTAGAACTATCAATTCAAAATCTCCCTACGTATATTCCTGTAGATGTCTGCTAGACACTCTCGAGGTGGTAGAAGGTCAGGAAGATCTAGCGAATTCATGGCCACTCAAATCGCTCAACAGATGGCTGTTGTACTTCCTGACGTCGTTTTGCAAGTTCAACAAGCTCTTGCCGCCAATCCCATCAACCCTACAAATCAAGAGGGCTAAAATGTCGCTAACCCACCTCCTAAACCCACTAAATGCACCTACAAACATTTCCAGTCCTGCGATCCCCCAAAATACAAAGGGACTGAAGGTGTCACCGCTCTCCTCCATTGGTTCGAGGAGATGGAAAACACTTTTCTCAACTGCGATTGTCCCGATGATCTCAAGGTGCGATATGCTACTGAACGTTTGTTCGGGGTAGCACTTACCTGGTGGAACACAGAGAAGGGCAAACAAGGTGTTGAAGATGCTATGGCCTTAACTTTGGAAGAGTTGAAGGAAATAATGACGAGACGCTTCTACCCAAGAAGCGAAATAAAAAAGTTAGAAGATGAAATCTACGTGTTGAAGCAAAAAGAGGGAGACCACACTACATACAACAAGAGATTTCTCGAGTTGAATCAGATGGTCCCCAACCTGTTCACTACGCTTTATCGATTAATCGAGCATTACATTCGAGGTCTTCCCTCGAAAATTCAAGATTCCGTGTTAAGTACTTCACCCGCAACACTCGAAGTTGCCATGGAATTGGCTACTGAACTTACGGAAAATCGCATCCGAAATGGTGATTTAAAGTTGAGAAGAAAAAGGATAAGACACCTGTTGAAACTCCAACCTCAACCCAAACAGGTTCGTCTTCTAAGTTTGCTGGCAAGAGGAAACGCAATGGCAAAAATTTCGCCGTTACCCAAACCAATTCCCCCATCACCGCTGCTCCAATCACGCAAGTCGCCCCTCAAGCTGCCCCATTCAGGTAACCTTACACTGGCCCTCACCCAAAATGCAACCGATGCCAATATCACCATCCTCCTGAGAACCCCTGCCAATACTGCTCAAGTTGTGGCCGTGCAGGTCACACGATTCAAACTTGCCGTATCCTCCAAAAGCCAAACTGGAATCAGCCTCAAGCCCAAACCAATAATCAAATGGTGGGCCAAGCCCAAAACTAACAACCCTTACTTTTACCACCTGCCCAACCCATGGCTCAACCATACTACCAACCCAATTACCCAATGATGCAACCCATTAGAGTATGTTTCAACTGTGGCGATCCAAACCATTTTCAAAACACTTGCCCCCACTTGGTGAACATCATAAATGACCAAGCTCAAGCCAATCCGGTTAACCAAGCCAACCAAGCTAATCCATCTGCTAGAGGAAGGGCTTTCAACATCAACGCCGACCAAGCTAGGGCTGATAATAATGTGGTCAATGATACGTTTCTTATTAACGGTAGTTATGCATCCATACTGTTTGATACTGGTGCGGATACAAGTTTCGTGTCTTTAGAATTCGAATCCATTCTTGATCTACCTCGCGTTAGTCTCGCTGAATCATTCACGGTGGAAGTTGCTGATGGTGAACCTATTACGTTAGACTCGATCATTCGTGATTGTACTCTCACTCTCAATAATCACAAATTCCCAATTGATCTCATTCCTATGAAGTTGGGTAGTTTCGACGTCATCATTGGAATGGACTGGCTTAGTCAGCATCACGCTGAAGTTGTTTGCTACGAGAAGGTTATTCGAGTTCCTCTCACTGATGGTCAAACTTTACGTATTTTTGGTGAGACTTCTTCCAAAGGGCTCAAGTTCATGTCATGACTCCACGCTCGAAGATACCTTCACAAAAACTATATCGCATTCCTAGCTCATATCGTCAAGAAGGAAGGCAAGGAAAGGAAGCTCGAAGATATTCCAATCGTTAAAGAATTCCCCCAAGTTTTTCCTGACGATGTTTCAGGACTTCCTCCTATGCGAGAAGTCGAATTCCGAATTTGATCTTGTACCTGGTGCTACACCAGTCGCAAAATCTCCCTATAGGTTAGCCCCATCTGAGATGCAAAAGTTGACTGATAAAGGATTTATACGTCCTAGCTCGTCGCCTTGGGGTGCACATGTTCTTTTTGTAAAGAAGAAAGATGGAACTTTTCGCATGTGTATCGATTATAGAGAGCTCAATAAGCTGACCATCAAGAATCGTTATCCATTACCTCGTATTGATGATCTTCTAGATCAATTACAAGGTGCCACCTGTTTTTCAAAGATCGACCTTCGTTCTGGTTATCATCAACTTAGAGTGCGTGAAGAGATATTCCAAGACTGCTTTTCGAACTCGTTATGGTCACTATGAATTCATGGTTATGCCTTTTGGGTTCACCAATGCTCCTGCTGTCTTCATGGATTTGATAAATAGGGCGTGCAAACCTTATCTCGATCGTTTTGTCATAGTTTTCATTGATGATATTCTTATGTACTCCAAGACCAAATCCGATCATGAGCGTCATCTTCGACTTATTCTAACACTTTTGAGGACTGAAAAGCTTTATGCTAAGTTCTCGAAATGTGAGTTTTAGTTAAAAGAGGTAAAATTTATTGGTCATGTCGTTAATGACAAAGGGATTCATGTCGACCCTGCGAAGATCAAAGCGGTACAAGAATGGCAAGCGCCACGTACTCCTACCGAAATTAGGTCATTTCTTGGTCTGGCTGGTTATTATTGACGTTTCATTGCAAATTTCTCTCGAATCGCCGTACCACTCACAGCCTTGACTCACGAGGGAAAACCCTTTATTTGGGGACCCAAACAAGAAGAGGCTTTCCAAACTTTGAAGCAAAAACTTTGTGATGCACCTATCCATCCACTTCCTGATGGTTGCGAAGACTTTGTGGTTTATTGCGACGTGTCAGGGCAAGGGTTAGGTTGAGTTCTAATGCAAAGAGGAAAGGTGATAGCCTACGCCTCAGGGCAACTCAAAGTACACGAGAAGAACTATACCACTCACGACCTAGAATTTGGAGCAGTCGTGTTCGCTCTGAAGATATGGAGACACTACCTCTATGGTACCAAGTGTGAAATTTACACTGACCACAAGAGCTTTCAACATATCTTCAATCAAAAAGAGTTGAACACGAGGCAACGACGATGGGTCGAACTCCTAAATGATTATGATTGTGAAATTCGATATCCTCCTGGCAAGGCCAATGTTGTAGCTGATGCTCTCAGTCGAAAGGAATATGCAAACTCCATTCATCTTTTGTGTTCTCAAATTGTAACCGACCTCAAAGATCGAATTCGAGCAGCTCAACATACTTCTGTAACGGAAAATGACGTGCGAGATGAACTGTCTTGTGGAACTGAACTCAAAATAGAAACCAAGTCCCATGGTATTCTTTACTACCTAAACCATATTTGGATACCCGATCGCGACAATCTTCGTGCTTTTCTCATGAATGAGGTGCACAAAACACGATACTCTAAATATCCAGGAGCCGATAAGATGTATCAAGATCTATGATACTCCTACTGGTGTCCTGGCATGAAGAAAGATATCGCTATATTTGTTTCCAAGTGCCTTACATGTCCCAAAGTGAAAGTTGAACATGAAAGACCTTCAGGACTCCTTGTCCAACCCGAAATACCTGTATGGAAGTGGGAAAATATAACCATGGATTTCATTACCGGGTTACCTCGCACCTCCAGTGGTTATGACCATTTGGGTTATCATTGATCGTCTCACTAAGTCAGCTCATTTCATCCCAATCCGCGAGGACTTCAAGAACGAGAAGTTAGCTCGTATCTATATCAATGAAATTGTAAGCCGTCATGGTGTACCTTTAGGTATCATTTCAGATCGAGACGGCCGCTTCACTTCACGAACATGGTAAGCCGTACTATCCGCTTTGGGTACACGTCTAGATCTCAGCACTGCCTTTCACCCTCAAACTGATGGTCAATCTGAGCGCACCTTACAAACCCTTGAAGACATGTTGCGAGCGTGTGTCATAGACTTCAAAGGTAATTGGGACACTCACCTACCGTTAGTTGAATTTTCGTACAATAATAGCTATCATTAAAGCATCGGTATGGCTCCTTTTGAAGCCTTATATGATCGTAAATGCCGATCTCCTGTATGTTTGCACGAAATTGGTGAAGCGCAAATCACTGGACCTGAACTGATTCAAGAAACGACTGACAAATCCTTTAGATACGCAATAATCTTCTAGCAGCTCGAAGTCGTCAAAAGAGTTACACTGATACACGACCAAAGCCATTGGAGTTTTGTGTTGGTGATCAAGTACTTTTGAAAGTATCACCGTGTAAGGGAGTGGTTCGTTTTGGTCAAAAAGGCAAGCTAGCACAACGCTATGTGGGACCATTCAAGATACTCGAAAGGGTAGGTCCTGTAGCATACAAATTTGACTTACCAGAAGAACTCAATAGATCCCACATTTCACGTATCAAACTTGAAAAAGTGTATCGCCGACGAAAACCTCCATATTCCTTTAGAAGATATTCAAATCGATGAATCAATCCACTTCGTTGAAAGACCAGTAGAAATCATGGACTTCGGTGAAAAGCGTTTGAGACGAAGTCGTATTCCAATAGTCAGGGTGCGTTGGGAGTCAAAACGAGGACCTGAGTTTACTTGGGAATGCGAAGACTCAATGCTCAAAAAATACCCGCAACTTTTTCCAATTACCAACTCTACTTAAATTTCAGGACGAAATTTCTAAAAGTAGGGGATACTGTAACATTTGTGTAAAACAGGTTTCAAAAACCCGCATCGTTTATTAATCAAGTATTTGTTTAATTGATCGTTGCGTATTTTATTAGTTATTTTAAAGTTTCACAATTAATAAATGTTGTAAAATTAGAAAACTTATAATAATAAATGATAATAATAATAAGTAAATTAAAAATAAGCTATAAAATAATAAAACAAGAAATTAAAATGAGAAACCATGTTTGAACCCGGGTCTTCCGCGTACACACACACGAATCACCACTGTGATACACACACTTGATGTGAAATTTGGAATCAAATAATGTATATAGTGAACGTACGAGTCATCTGCAAGATTCAAATCGTCAAAATCGGTAACCGCCCTCTGATTTAGTGGGTAAACACTAATTTTCTGTTACAATTCTTCAATCCATCGAATATAACCGTCAATCATCATCTAAACCTAAATCAATTCAATCAAAGATCAAACCCTTATGCTAATCATCAATCTAATTTTCGGTTTTAAAAACCATAATCAAAGCTCCATACAACCTATAAATACCCAATGAGAGTCAGTTCCAAACTCGTCCAAAATTTCTCTCGAAACCTCCTGCCTAACTCTCATCCTCTCTCTGTTCGTCGGAAACCTTGTCTGCACTCACCGGAGCTGGTCACCGGAAAACCGAAATCCGTTCTTCAGATTGCTATGAGCCCCTAAATTCCTCATATGTTATGTTTACATTCATTTAGAATACCATTAGTAAACCAGAACTATTAAAAATGTATATCAGCCGAGTTCTGGTTCGGAGTTGAAATCAACGAAGAAGACGAGTTTTCAGTCAGTGTATAAAAGAAATAAGAATCGGGTTTTAATCGGGTTAGACACTGGGCTGGGTGCACAACAACGCAGAGGTTCTGGGTTCGAGTTGTACCCTTCACACTGGTCCGATAATTTTAAAAATCTTTTTAATTAAATTAAAATCTGGATTAACTTAACAAGTATATAAGTATAATAAAAACCAAGAAACTAACGGGTTAGACGCGTAGCTCAGTTGGAAGAGTTGTGTGCACGCAACCGAGAGGTCACGAGTTCGTGTCTCACCACACGCTGCCTAATATCTATCGACCTGGTCAGGTCCTTGCCAGACCTGACAAGATTTTTTTAATATTATTTTTATTTGATTTTATTTATTTATATTATTTTTGTATTATATTTTAGTTAAAAATCAATTAAAAATACTTAAAGAACATTTTCGAAGGTTTTAAAATTTCAATAAAAACCGCAAAAATAACCTAAAAATCTAACAAAAAGTATTAAATCAAAATATTAATTTGTTTATATTTATCGAATTATCGCGTTATTATTTTAGGTTAGTATTCTTTCGTCGATCAAATCCACAACTCTGTGCGCATCCATTATCAAGCAAGAAACGCACCCACTGTGAATGAATCCTTACAAATTCTCCTTTTTAATCATGTTTTGGGGGTGTATCATGTGTCGTACATATTTTATTTATTTAAATACTTGTGCTAACATCATTTCGTGATCAAATATGTATATTTGTTTGTGTGATTATGTGTGGTTACATTTTATCATTTTAGTGCAATCATTCATTTAAGGCCATCATTTCTCGTGGGTTACGAGTTGAGCATCGGTGCCTCATTAGATTGGCTTAATTTGATTGAGCCTTAATCTCAAGTTCATAATTCATCATTTCATGTGTTCATTATGGATCTTATGTGGTTTGTGATTGTTTATATATATACATATGCTCACTTATGATTCATGCACAAATTTTTATTTAAATAACTAATATAACAATTGTTTAAATGTTTTACTTAGATTCACTCGCCAACTTTTGTTGACCCAAACCTTTGTTTTACGCATGATACAGGTGGACAGGCTAAGGAGAGGAACACATAGGAATGGCCTTAGCATATTAATAAAATAATTCTGTTTAGAACACTTGGTTATTTGTGCATGTATGTTTCCTTGTTTTTGGGTATTTGAAGTTTTAAATTTCAAATTAATAAATATGAAACCTTTTAGTAAATGTCATGAGCTTTGATGATAACCCAATTATGCTCCGACTTTTATTTTCGCTGCGGGTCGGGGTGTGACACTGCTGACTCAGACCGATAGGTTGAGGGTAATTCACCTTCACAAGAGGGGCCTACTCTTATAACTAAGATAATCTATTAAAATGTCCAAAGTACGGAAATCATCAAAGGATATGTAAAAGAGGAGTCGGAACCAAGTGATTATTTATTGTCTATTTGTTTTCCTTTTTATTTACTTTTTTACTTTTATATCTTTAAACTTTTAAAAATTTATAAAAAATGGGTTAGATTAGACGTTAAGATAAGCCGGTATTAAAAGCTCTTGTGTCCTTGGACGACCTCACTATCTTACATTACTATACTACGTCGACGATGGGTGCACTTGCCCTAACGTTTGTAGAGTGGTGGTATTGTATCGTGTTTTAAAAATTTAAAGCTTGATCTACGAGTAAAAAGTACCTAAAATATAACAAAATTTATAACCTACTCGCACCACGTCAACAACTTACCAGAAACGAAGTTCCACGACCTTGAACTATTATGAAGAGACCACACTACCCTCCGCCACAAGCTTACCGTATCCGTCATGGATCGCCACCACTATTTGGATAACATAGCGAAGTTTGCCAATTGAAGTGATCCAAACCCCATCTCCACTATATATTTCGGTGTCATTATGCTCATCCACGAAACCCATTTCATTCTATCAGTTTCCGTGGTCGCCCCCTCCCCCTAAAGAAAGTCCCTACGCAATTTCTCCAACTTTTTAACTACTCTGATCGGTGCCTTATATAATGAAAAATAAAAAGTTGGAAGCGCGTTTGGGACCGAGCGAATCAACATAATCCGCCCACCAAAAGAGAGTGTGTTCGCCTTTCACAATGAAAGTCTTTTTTTAACAATATCTACAACCGGGTCCCAATTTTTATCACGTTCATATTCGCCCCACTTGGAGACCAAGATACTTAAATGGGAAAGAGCCCCTCATGCATCCCAAAACATTTGCTAATAATTGCACGTGTCTATCCTCCACCCCAACTTCGTAAAGAATACTTTTTTTAAAATTAACCCGAAGCCCGAAGACAAGAAAAAAACATCTAAGAAGTCTTTTAAGATTTATCACATTATGGAAAGACCATTCCCCGAAGAAGACGACTTCGTCGACATAAAGGAAATGCGATATAGGATGACCGTTAGAGGAAATAGTGAAGCCGTTGAAAATCCCAATGGAGCAAGCCTTCTTCATCACCCCGGTCAAAGTTTGCATGCAAAATCCTAATGGGTCCCCTTGTCTCAACTCTCTAGAACATGAGAATTCTTGAGTTGGGAAACCATTGACTAGGATCGAAGCCCGAGCCGAAGCCACAATAGCCATAACCCATTTACGCCACTTAGAGAGGGAATTTCATTTAGTCGAGCATTGAATCAATAAAGTCCCAACTAAGTGAGTCATAATGATTCTTCAATATCCACCTTAAAGATCATACCTCGTTCAGAATAATGACCCCATCTAAGATACTACAACCCGCTAAGATCATTCAGAATAGTCATGGAGGTCGCCGGATCATTCTTCTTTGGAATAAGTGCTAAAAAAGAGGACATACATCCACTGTTTAAGGATTCGGCCAAGAAAAAAAATGCTTAAAAAGGTTTAGAAAGTCACCTTGTAGCCTATCCCAAAACCTTTTTAATGAAATTCAAATTAATCCCATCCGAGCCCGGGGCCCGGTCACCATCACAATCCCAAACTGCGCACTTTATTTCCTATAGTGAGAACGAACTTTTCAACATATTTGATTCCTCATCTAAAACACTCGAAAGGAAAGGGCACATAAGAGTTGGTCGAGAGGCGATCGGTTCTTCAAACTTCCTTGCAAAGAACGAAAAAACGTGGTCCTTTACCAATGCTAGTGTCGTCTCCTAAACCCCATCAATGTGAAGGCCATGTATCCGATTGTTACTCGTGTTGGCGTTTACCACACCATGGAAGAACTTGGTATTCTCATCCCCTTCCTTAGCCCATCGAACACGAGACTTTTGCTTAGTATCCATTAGCTTCAACCTATCGACCTCCATTATAAAGTTTCTACAGTCCGCGCTATCATCCAATTCATCCGAGCTTAAACTTCTATTTTCGGCTTGTAACTCTGGATCCTCCAGCCTCTTGACCCTCCCGTTATAGTCGCTATCCATATCAATCTTATGTTTCAAAACCCACTCCTTGAGTCGTTTTTTGACCCACTTCAACTTGACATCCAAAGCTAAGTCAGCCGACCCCTCGAAAGTAAAAGCTAGCAACAACTCGTTGACATATTCGTTTTCTTCGGGAATCTCGAGCCACGAATTAAACATTCGAGATGGGATTTTACCAAAGTCAGTTTGAACTATTGACATTCGAGATAGGGCAATGGTCCGACGCCAAATTAGATAAAGCCATAACCGACATGAAAGGCCATTTATTAATGAAGTCCAATAAACCAAAAATCCATCCAATTTGTAATCATTTATTTGATAGTAGAGTAGTTGAGACATAAAACTAGGTGAAAAATATAATTTTACATAATTTTAAGAGTTTAAACAAATACAAGTTTAAAACATACAATACAATCCTCTCTCTCATATTGTTGACTTATAAACCAATTTCTCCCATAGTTTTTAAATTACCATAGTTTTTCTTAAGTTAATATTTTATTTAAAATATTATACCATAAAAACAAGCATTTTAATCTCTTTAATTTGAGTATATTTTGTTTTCTCTTTGTTGCAAATATGATCCTTTTGGGGTTCTTGATTAGCTTAAGAACCTTTTGTATGTCCAAATCTTCCGCTGCAGGCTTTTTTAAAACGGATGTATACAAAGAATGGCTTGAATGAGCCTAGTTGCTTTTGTTGAAGGTAAAAATACGCCTCATTGAGGCTAGTGCTATAGCTTGTCGCAATTTTTAGACGTAAAATGTTAAATATATGAAATGGTTAGATGTATGAAAATATTGTGGAATACTTATTCAGTCCATACTATTAAAGTATGATCTTTCTGTCATGTGTCGTTACAAGACGCTACAATCATAATAATTATATAATTAACTAGCGGAATTCCTTTGCCTGTTGCGGTGGGCTATAGACCATTATAACGAATACGGGTATTGATCGGTCAGGTAATAATAACGATACCTGTATTGATGTTGTTTAGTCGTAATGGGTTCGGTCGGAACCAACACTCTATAACTTACGATACCATACCAATCATAAAACATCAGCGAATATTATTAAAACTAGTGGGTTATGGATGAAAGTTGCGGTGGTTCAATCAACTTGTATTGAAAACAAGCCATGTTAATGAATACGGGCAAAATATGAAATCCTGATATGCTAAAAATGACATCTACACATGTTTTAAATAGAAAAACCATTAAACGGTATACATATACCGATTCCGGTAATATGGGTTCCTGTAATACCAATACTGATACCGACATTGTATCGTCTGGATAGGTATGATTCGTCACTCTATTTTACATACAACTCAATTTTCAACGAAATTTATATTAGAATGTCGAACGAAAAAATAAAACATAACTGTTTATTCAACTTTTAAAAGAGTTAACGAATGCAAATTATTTGAAAACAAAAATAAAACAAATGAAAATTGTGAGTCAAAATGTATATTATTTAAAAAATTATAAGATATGAAATTAGAACTTTTAATAAATTTTATTTGTTTTACCGAACTTTGATTATAATGCTGAATAGGTTTGTCTGAACTTGGTGATCAACCTTAAAAAAATAATAGATACTATAATATCTTTTGAACCTATCTTTTTTATTTCTATTACCATATAAGAAGAACCTTTCTCCCTTTGATATCTCATAAAAGGTTTTGGTGGATTTATATAGTCTAATTATTAATATTTTTATTTCTCCTTTAATTTCAAAACCCTAAACCGTAGTAGAAAAACTGTAACTTTTTTTTTACCTATCGCTAATGACTGAGTCATGGTTTTCTTGATTCTAATGACAACTGACAGATGACGAGGACATAATCACCAACATTCCAGAGGATTTAATAAACCCAATTTTAGAGCGGCTGCCCATCAAAGATGCTGTAAGAACAAGTGTTTTATCTAAAAAGGTGGACGTATAGATGGACCACTATGAGGAAACTGGATTTCCTCACCGATTCTCTAAACAGTTTTTAGAAATTGGAGCTTATTGCCATAATGGGTTTATAAGGGTTATAAGCCAGATTATGATCCATCACCAGGGTCCCAATTTGACCTTTCTTCTCCATATACCAAAAGAGATAAATATTGATAGCTTCCAAGACGTTGATCAGTGGATGTTAATCCTATCAAGAAACAGTGTCAGGGAACTCCACATTATAAATTCAAATCGGACTTATCAGATTCCATCCTCCGTATTCTCTTGTTTAGAATTGAAAGTATTGGGATTAGTTAACTGTATTTTCAAGCCACCACTTGAGTTTCAGGGATTTTCCAATCTTAAAGAGATTTATCTCTTATATGTTAATTTTGGGGGTAATTCAGGTGGAACTGTGATCAACTTACCACAACTCAAGAAATTGTCACTGCAAAGTTGTGGCAATGTTAACAACTTCAACATCAAGGCTAAAAACTTGCAGAGGTTGCGGGTCACCAGATGCTAATTCCATGATGCTCGGGTTGTTGGATAGTGAACATCTTGATGCAGTTTATATTGTCCGTCAAAATCCATAAAAGATATTTTTGAAGCTGAAAGATTTAGTTTTACTATTGATGGTTATTTTCTCAAGGTATGATACAAACGTTCATACCGGAATGCTTAACCTTTGTTCTTTGTCAGTCATAAACTAGCGTTTGCACAAAAGATTTTCTGAATTTTATTCTGATACACTCCTCACGTTATTTTGGTAAGTTAAAATCTCACTTTCACCACACAGATTTTGGCTGCAGAAAAGTTTCCAAAGTGGCTTCCACATGTGGTAAAATGCTTAAAGGAACTGGAGTTCCAAAGTTTTAGTTTTGGTGATTTGGATCAACTTCAAGGTGCTTTGTGGATGCTTCAGAACTCACCAAATTTGAAACTACTTCGTGTGACACATATGCCGATGGTAAAGGGGCTAAAATAACATTTTTTTGCTTGTATAGTAAAATAATCGGATGGTTAGACACAATTTCACTTTTGTATTATATTTGTAGCGACCTGAGGCTGATTTGGAGTTAACATCTAATTACTTAGAATCCCCTGACTGTCTGGAGAAAACATTGTTCAAGTTGCAAAATATAGAAATCACATCTTTAGAAGGATCAAGACCAGAGCTCCTCTTTGTAAAGCTTCTACTCGATCATTCTCCACATCTTGAAAATATGATTATCCAACCAAAAGTAACCACTGAGGCTGAGAAAAGGCTCAACATTGCAAAGGACGTGTTGATGTTGCCACGAGCCTCAACAAAAGCAAAAGTGGTCTTCTTGGATCCATAGTGATAAACTGATAATTCTATAAGATGTTTAACTGCATTGGAATCCGGTGGTTATCTCGTAATTTTATATCTTGTCTTTTATTTATCTTTTTGATATGCAATTGACTAGAACAATGTATGGGAACAATGGGTAGTTCTATTTCTATTTAAAACGGTTGATTGGACAATTTCTTTGAAAGATTGTGACGGGTGTTATTAGAACACATAACTATTTAAGTATTCACACTTTTGCTAAACGTTCATGCTTGATAATTCATTATTTTGAGTCAAATGCCTCTAGAGGTATAAGATCTAGCCCATCTAAAGTAATTTTACTGCTTAATAAGAGAAAGTAGAGAGTTGGGCCTCTTATTTGGGGTAGACTAGATATTGGAAGACTTGGTCTTGGGCCATATTTAAGTAACTTTAGTGTTCACTCTTTGGAATACCTTATGTTAATTCCTTAGCCGTATCTGCACGAACTCTAAGAGCGACGGCCACCCAACCCCACATAGGCTGCATTAAAAGTTTGCATGTTTTGTGCTCCGTTCTTTCAGTTGATCAGCTGCATCTTTCCTGATCTTAGACCAGTAGAATGAGCTGTTCTGTTTGTTCTGCCAGACTTACAATATACGCCCATGAACTAACTACCACAGCTAATTTCCCATGTCATCTATGCTCCTCAGAATTTCACTTAGTGTTGTATGATTTAATACTAGAGGATAATAAAATCTTCATGACCTGCCTTAGATAAGGCATCTGCTAACCCATTTTACATAGATTTCATAATTAAACACAATGAGCTTGGGAAACCATATCAGATAAGTATAATCACTAATTGTTGACTGCTCGGGTAACAACCAAGAGTTCTCTCATGTAAGTAGGCAGGTGCAAATGTCTAATAGATTTAGCTTTGCGAATAAGGGTTATAAGCGGTTGGTTCTGCTGTAAAAGTTGAGTTGAAGCTGGTCTAGTGTGTCCGGTTGGTGTGGTTCGGATCAAACTGGTTTAGATCAAAATGGGTCCCTTAAAAAATAGTTTGGTTCAAGTCAAGTCAAGTTTTGTGACTCTGCCCGTTGTTTTTTTAATACTAGGTATATTTTTGTCTTCTATACAATATTTACCAAAACTAATGGATGGAGTTAGACACCAGGCCTTAATTGAGAAGAAAATGAAACCAGGATGAATGAAATTGTTGATGAAACTAAGAGACTAAAAGAAGTATTTTGGCAAAAATAGAGACGAAAACTGTAATTTAGTTTATTATATAATTCTATTTTTGAAATGTATATACTGAATTCACACACTAGTTTACCGAACACCAAAATGTTGTATTATATTTTTTATGGTTTGCTTATAGAACGAACTAGTCCCTTTGCGTGGCGGCGGTAGCTCGGTCAGTATCATTTTGGTTCAGACATCGGTTCGGTTCGATACGGCACCGCCACTTGCTATAGCAACCAAAACGGAAAACCCAAAAAATAACGTCGTGATATGCAAAAAAAGATAAGAACACAGTATTTTGCATTGATCAAAATGTTATGAAATGATCATGTCACTTAAAAAACTTAACATAGAAGACAAATAAATAAATTAGTTTAAAAATGACGCATGGTGTTCACTCTCTATAAAAAAAATAAACACTAGAACCGTGATGGCATTGGACTTGAACACGCGTAGAAGGAAAGTAGGGACCATATCAATCAAAGAACGTTTGGTTTAAGTTTAACACTAGTTTCAGTTTTTCTATTAGCAATTTATCATAACATACAAATTGATAGCTAGACAAAAAGAAAAGGAAAAAAAACTTAAATAAAGTGTAGGTGAATAAATACAAAATTTCAAAGGAGTATATTACGATTTTGGCTCTTGTGCTTAATTCATTTTTACTCTATAAGCTTAAAGAGGAGCGTTTTGACATCTGTCTCCAACGCCATATTTTTCTAACCATTTTGGCACTTATCATTGACGCCATCCAAATTACCTGATTTAAGGTTGGTCACGTACCCCTCGCATGATGGCATTTATGTCATTCCACTATCTACCCATATTAAAACCCAATTAATTCACATCTTAAGCCCAAAACCTTGTTGATCGTCTTCTCCAACCTATCCCCATATCCTTTCATCTGAATTCTAATACCAAACCCCAACTAGAACATCGACGATCAACTGTAATAACAATGGTGTTAACATTCTGGTTGGTGCGTGACAAAAACGAGTAGGTTGACCCCTACGAAGTATATGGTAAGTCTTCTAAACATCAAAACAATTAAAATTTCAAGAACATCAAAATGTATCTCTAATATTTGTTTGTTGATTGTTTCATTACATGGAATAGCCCTACTATCTTCACTTGAAAAATCAGCCAAGGTGGAGTTTTTGTGAAATCTCCTGTAACCGTATGTTGATACAAAGGTCGATTATGTAAACATAGTAGACTCCGATGTATTTGTAGGTCCACTTGAGGATCAAGTTAAACCTATTCCTTGTTCATATAACACACATACGAGTGCAGAATCCAAGTATGCATGCAAACCAAAGCAAAGTAAGAACACGGGATAACCAAAGATTCACTATCTTGATTAATGAATGAGAACTAGTACAAAAATATACACACAATGCTCATACAACTCAAACAGAATGTATGTGCTCTTGTGTCTTCCTCTGCTCCAGAGATGCCAACTGAGAGATCCCACCAAAAGATCAGTTCGCTATCTTAAAAGCTCTCTAGAAAAGCTCTGTCTGACTGAGAGGTGCATGTCTGCTTATATAGTGTCCATGCTAGTCATTCGTACAAAGCATGTTGCTAGATATACGGAACACTCTATTACACACGAAGCACTGCTCAAAAGAGGCTCATACGAAGCGATTGGTTCGTACGAAGCATTCACTCGCTCGTATGAACCATGTAAACAACTTGTTTTCATTGATTCCTTCGTACAAAGCATGTGGCTCGTACGAGCAACACCTTGCTCGTACGGAGCATTCTAACTTGCACAGGATGCTTACTTTGGAGAGTGTGTCACAGACATGACGTACACAAGACTCAACAGTATGCCGACATGCAATTGTTTAACACAGACACACTAAGACGTCGTACGAACCAAGATAGAAGGATATATTGATTTGGTCGACACGACCAAACTCATACAGACACTTGAACAAAGACCGTACAATTACAAATGTAACTAAGAACAAGCGACAGACACAAAAGTGTATCAACAAACTCCCCCTTAGATGTTGCTTGGTCTTCGGTCTTCATACTGGAATGGCTTGGAGTATCAACAAACTCCTCCTTAAGATCTGCTATCCAATGATAGACCATTAGGTCTTCAAACTTTCAAAAAACATCAAATCTTTCCTGTTTCCTCTTCTAACTTGTCAGTTCTCTTTGTTACTGGTTTTCGTTTATGTTCTTTTTGTTCCATTCTGTACTAATAGATAAATATAATTAGAACATAAATTTATCAGGGAATACACATGAAAAATTTATCATAACTTTTTCATATGAATGTATTCCATGAACGAAGAAATACTGAACCGTACGAAATAACAATCAGTTCATATGAAGAACAACTGATTTGAGTAAACAAATAACCAAGTCAAACAAAATGACCAGGTTCATTCGTACGAGATACACACACTTGTACGAATTTCATTTTTAAAAAATGGACTTTGCACATATCCACACAAATCACAAAGTTATGTTTAGGAAAAGTGCTTTTGAACAGATTTGGTTTTCTTTGATGGGTTACATGTTGCAAGACATTACTTTATGAAGTTGTGATAACTAAGCAAATGGTTTTCTGGGCGTATCTTGGTAGAAAACTTTCGATTCTCAAATTTTGGCTAATTCAAAAGTAATTTTTATAAACAACTAAGTAAACTAAACAAAATATCAAATATCTACAGATAAACTATTTATTTATCGAACAATCTTTTTCAAGTTTCAAGGTAAGAGATCATACCAGCTTTTTAATCTTTGTCAAAAAAGATATTTGGTTTAAACTTCAAAATTAAACAGATAAGAATTCAATTATGATTATCGGTATTGTTGTCCACGTAAGCGCAAACTTAAAAGGTGTAATCATGATTAGGAGATATGATTAAGGGTGAATTATACTTACTAGCCGATATTCAACCACTTCATGACACATTCCCGTATCAAGATATGCACGAGAGAAAATCTTACAGGTAAGTATACTGCTTTATCATCTGTTTTGACACATATATATGATGTGAGATACTCACTTATTTTGATTGAAAATAAGTCCTATGTGATTATATCTCTTATTGATGAGGAACTTGATTTTTAGATGCATGCAGGGCACAGGAGTAAGTCCGTGAACAAGTTAGTACCATCGTACCGACAAATAGATGAACTTAGCTCCCGCATAAAACTATGATATTTTATCACTTATTTTTGGGTGAATGTGATATTTTTATCACTTATTGTTGGTCGTATGCAGTATGTACACGTATGTATGGTATCATGGAAGTTCTAGACTTGCGTCACCGTTATTTTTCGGCAAAAGATTCAACCATGATACCCAGATGATAAGCAAGCATAAAGACCGTATATCTCAGAACCTCGGCACTCTATCAAACGAAATTTCGGTACCAATACCATATGCCAATGAATGGTTCCCACCTGGTGTTCTATCTGTTAAGTTTATATCAATCTGTACATTTTAGTCTGATTGTAAGCCTACCGATACATCATTAGTAAAGCTACTTATCAATCTTCTTTCTATGCTTTTGACCACTTCTGACAGATTACCGGTGTATTTCATCATCTTCATCTTATCTATCCAAGAAACTCATTTTTTATTTTTCTAATATTTTTGTATTTTCCTAAATTTTCTCCCCCTTAAATATAGAAGGTAAGTAAATAAAAGACATATTTTGTATTTTCTTGAAAATTTCTCCCCCTAAAATATAAAACTAAGAAAAGTGGAAAACCTTTTTGAATTTTTAGATTTTTAGAAAAATGTGTAGAAAAATGATTAGCCATGGTTGAGTTACTCGGGTTTCACCTTGATGCCATTGACCAAAAGTAGATAATCAAAACATGATTTATCAAAGGCTTTGGTAAAAAGGTCGGCACGTTGGTGATCAGCGTGGATTTTAACAACATTGATAAGTTTGTTTTCATAACAATCTCGTATGAAATGATACTTGATCTCAATGTATTTTGTTTTTGAATGTTGTACAAGATTCCGAGTGATCTGTAAAGCAGCTTCATTATCAACAAAAATAGGAGTAGTTAGAAATGCAAAACCGTAATCGCGCATCTGCTGTTGAATCCATAGAACCTGAGAGCAGGAACTAGAAGCTGAAATATACTCAGCCTCACATGTTGATGTAGCTACACAAGTCTGCTTCTTGCATTGCCATGTGACTAGGCGATTTCCAAGAACTGACATCCCGCTTTGTTGACTTTGCATCAATTTTGCAGCCGCCATGATCAGAATAGCTGAATGCTGTCAGATCAAAGTTATCATCCTTAGGGTACCATAGGCCAGTGTCTGGACGACCCTTCAAATAACGAAAGATTCTTTTTACAGCCATCAAATGAGAAACCTTCGGACTAGACTGATATCGTGCCAGAAGAAATGTTGGGTACATTATGTCGGGTCTTGAAGCAGTTAGATACATGAGAGATCCGATCATATCACGGTAGAGAGATCGTTCCACATGTTCACCCATTCCATCTAGAGTAATCCCATGATTCTGAGCTAATGGAATTCCCAAAGGCTTTGAGTCGTCCATCTGAAATCGCTTGAGAATATCCTCGACGTACTTGGTTTGATGGATAAAAATCCCCTCCTTTGATTGCTGAACCTGCATACCTAAAAAGAAATTCATTTCTCCCATTGCGCTCATCTCGAATTTCTCCTGCATAACTTGTTCGAATTCCTTACACATTCGATCGTTGGTAGACCCAAAAATAATGTCATCAACATAAACTTGCACTAGCCGCAAATCCTCGTTCCTTTCCTTGATGAAGAGAGTACAGTCGATCAAGCCTCGTCGAAAACCGTTCTTCAACAGATAGGTAGACAACGTTTCATACCAAGCCCTCGGAGCTTGATGAAGACCATATAACGCCTTGTTGAGAAGCCAAACCTTGCCAGGATGGATTGGATCTTCAAAACCTGGCGGTTGCTCAACATATACTTCTTCTTCCACCACACGATGAAGAAATGCACTCTTCACATCCATCTGATAAACGGTGAACTTCTTGTAGGACGCATAAGCCAAAAAGGTTCTTATGGCCTCAAGTCGTGCAACCGGTGCATAAACTTCATTGTAATCAATGCCTTCGACCTGATTAAAGCCTTGAACAACCAAACGCGCTTTGTTTCTCACAACGACACCTCTGTCATCCTTCTTGCACTTGTACACCCATCGTGTACCAATCTTCTTATAATTATCAAGCCGGTCAACCAATTTCCAGATGCCTAACTTCTGAAATTGTTGAAGTTCTTCCTGCATGGCTTCAACCCAAGAGTCTTCTTTCATTGCCTCCTTCCAAGATTTCTGTTCTACTTGGCACACATAGCAGGCAAAAGACCAATCATTTTGTCCACCAGATTCCCGGATTTCCGAATACAATCCAGCATTCTGGTTGTTTCGAAGCTGATTATGAGTCCGCACACCACTCTTGACATCTCCGATAATATTCTGCTGAGGATGAGTATTATGAATTTGAGTCTCTGGAACATCGGGAACTCTAGAATTTATACCCAAATTGTTATATTCAGATCAACAATTAAATCGAGAGCTGGATTTGATGAGGATGTAGATGCATGACCTTCAATCGTCCTTTGAGGTTGAATATTTGACGTAACATCCGAAATTCCAGGAACCGCACCAGAGGTAGCTTCATTTGCATCATTAAACTCATCATCTTCTGATGAAACATTATAATCCGCAGCGTCTTCGAATTCCTCATTTTGAACAAGATTGTTAACCGAAGTGGACACTTGAGGGTTAACAATGATTGGTCGAACTAGTGATGAGTCAACTGCTGTATCACTTTCTAGTAGCATTTGAGCAGCAGCAGATGTATCATCAAAAGTTGGCAGATTAAAGGAGTCGCATAACCCTTCGTAGTCAAACATCCAAGGAGCACCCGGAGCTCTAACTGATTATGTGTATCTCTGAACCTTGACTTCACCCCATTCTCCAATCTTCTTGGAAGACAAATTCCACACCCTGAAATTTGGAGTAACATATCTAGGAAAGAAACCTTTGATAGCCTTTGGACCAAACTTTCCATGTGGATCAATGATCATGCATGGAGCTCCAAAAGGTTCTAAGAAAGAAACATCCAATTTCCTTTTATGTAGCAACTCGAAACATGTTTTCTCGTGTCTCTTCACCGTTAGAACTCTATTCATAGTGTATCATGCAGTAGCAATAGCTTCTCCCCAAAATTGAACAGGAAGTTCTGATTCTACTAACATGGTTCTTGCAGTTTCAATTAGAGTTCTATTCTTCCTCTCAGCGACACCATTTTGTTGTGGAGTGTAGCGAGAACTGTACTCATGCAGAATACCCTTTGAGGAACAGTACTCATCCATAACTTGGTTCTTGAATTCAGTACCATTGTCACTTCTGATTCTCCTTACCTTCAGACCATACAATTTTTCTAACAGAGTTAGGAGATTCTTGAGGATACCAGGAACTTCACTCTTGTGTGCCAACATCTTTACCCATGAAAACCTGGAATAGTCATCAGTAACTACCAGACAATAAGAATCATCAAAGATAGTCTTGTGTTTCATAGGTCCAAAAAGGTCCATATGAAGACGTTCTAGAGGCATATTCACTATGTTGATCTTCTTCATGGGATGGGATTTTCTTGCTTGCTTTCCCTTCTAGCATGATACACAGACGTCTTGAAGATGAAAATTCTTGACTGGTACACCATTCACTAGATTATTATTCACCAAATAGTTCATTTTCCTCAGGTGAATGTGTCCCATTCGTCTGTGCCAAGAGATTGATTCCTTCTCGGTGGCTTTGGAGAAAAAACATGTGACTTGTGCAGACGTTGTAATAGCTTGGCTCATATTAAGAATACACAAGTCACTAATTCTTGGAGCTGACAGGAGAATCCATTCCTTGGGGATCTTGAATACGGGTTTCAACACATAACATCCGGTATCATCAAAATGTACCGTGAACTTCTTGTCGCAGATTTGAGAAACACTAAAATGATTGTGATCAATTTGTTGCACATAATTGATCTTGTCAAAACTCGCAACACCATTGGAGACCATTCCTTCTCCAGTGATGTATCCACCTTTATCACCAGCAAAAGCAACATAACCATCCCTAATTCTTTTCACATCATACAGGAGCCGCAAGTCGCCTGTCATGTGCCTTGATGCTCCACTGTCAACAATCCAATGACTGTTTACAGTTCCTCCTGGAACACCCTACACATATCAAAACCAAATTAGTTTAAGATGGGGACCCAAGCCTTAGTGGTCTTGGTCGCCCCTTATCATCAAGAAATGTGATCTATTTCTTGATGATTGACAAACTGAGTTCCTCCTCTTGAACCACTACCGGTCTTCTGTTTCCAAGATCGTTGATTATTACAGATTGACTATTATTTACAGTTTTAACAGTGTCTGGTTGTATTAACTTTGAAGATCTTGGATTCCTTTCTGAAGAATCCGGTTTTAAAGCTTTTTCAATTGCTTTTACTTGTTTACGTTTTTGTTTCTCTTTTTGTTCTTTAATAATTCGTTTATCTTGTGTTGGAGAAACAGATCTACGTTGGCAAGTAAAAGCAATTGAAAAGCTCGGTTTGGCTGGATTTTTAATGAGGGGTTCTTTCAACAAATCCATCTCTTTTTGTTTCTCTTTTTCATGAGGGGTTCTTTCAACAAATCTCGGTTTTGCTGGATTTTTACAATCTTTTATAATGTAGCCAAATTCTCCACATTTGAAATATGTTCTCCTTTCAACAAGACTAGGAGATTGTGTTTCTCAGCTTGATGTTGAACTTGTGGGTCTTGAGGTACTGGGTTCATTTTCATTACATCCATCAGTGTGTTGGGTGTAATTATTTTGACTATTTCTTTTCAAAATCTTAACTTTCTTTACAAAATCTATATTAGACTTGCCTTGAAAAGTTCCGATTTTATCGGTACCCTTGGAACTCACAAATTTAACATTTTTAAGCTTTTTCTTGTAGCGAGAGCCTTCTGCTTCAAACTTTGGTTGAGAAACTGTAGGCTTTTCAACTCGCTTCTCTTTCTTTCTTTTGAAACTGATAATGGTTGTGATTTGGTTGGTTTTTCCTTCTCTAAAAATTTAGTTGTTGACTTTTCAAACACTTGATCTATAGAGATTGGATTTACGTTTTTAATTGGAAAATCTTTGTTCGAATAGATTTTCTTATCTCCAAGCAACGTATACAACACATTATCCGGTTCATCTGTCGACACTTTTGTCTTGACAGATTTCTTAGGAACGGTCTCTTGAATCTCAACAGATTGAGTACTAGGAGTAGCAGAAAGTTCTACTCTTTTCCTTTTATCAAGAGGCTGATCCTGATCACATTTTCCTGATTCATCATCTGATGTATCATCTTCCTCTTTATCAGATGGATTTTGAACAACATCAGACGACGAATTTTCTGGCTTGCTCGGTTCTTGTGAGGAATTGTCTAGTTTGAACCCTAATCCTGCTGCAAATTCCTCAGGATTCAAAGGTATAGAGGGTTCTAAACGAGGCATCTCCTCTTCATCAGGCATTTTGGTATAGTTGTGTTTTATTGGGGGTGGAAACGACTTATACCCAATGCATTGAACATCTCCCTTTAGCTTTTGAACATCAATGATATGATCAAGCACATAGCGGGAGTTAGAATAACTTTCTAATTTGAGCTTGATTGAATCATACTCGTATTTAGCGATGGCTAACTCTTTCTTAGTTTCTTCCAGGAGATTAATATAGTTGTTAATTCCTGTCTATTTATTCAAAGCTGTTTTTGTCAATTTAAAAACACTTTTCTTAAGGGTTTCTATTACAAATTTGAATTCTTTTTCATTTCGAGTTAGTGCCAAATTCACCTCCTTGCACTTTGATAGTTCAACAACTAAATTTTGATTATGACTGTTTCATATTTTGTTTTCAAGTCAACACAGTCATTGCAAACTGTAGGAGGATCAGAATTTACCTGACTTGTAGAACCTGCAACATTTGCCATAAAGGCAGTGTGATGAGGGAAAGCTGCAACATTTGTAAAGAGTGTCTCTATCTCCTTCACTGCAGCTTCTGCTTTCCTCGTCATACCCACCTTTTCACACTTCATCCTCTTAGCTTCTCTCAGCAACTTGCTAACCTCAGCATCACACTCGTTTCTGATATCAGATCAGATCCATAACCACCTGAACTTGAGCACTCTTCATCAGAACTACCAGCATACCCAGAAGTATCATCATTATCTGGAGTATTTATGTTGTGAACATGCTTGATTTGATCGATGATCTTCGCATAACATGCAGTTCTTCCGTTGTTCTCAGTTCCCAACAGTACTGACCAATAGCATCCTTAATCAAATTGAACTACCAAAGCTCTGTGTGTGTTTGAAGGTCCTGATTGATTGGTATTGTTTGAGTTGCCAACAACTACCTTTCTTCTCTCATTGTTGAACTGAGCTGGTTGGACGGTTGAGATTGATTTCGAAAGGGGTTGTGATTTCCTTCTTTGTTGGGCCTCATGCATTCCCATTTGAAGTGACCTCTTTCTCCGCAGTTGAAGCAAGTAATGGCAGTTTTATCAAAGCCGTATTTTGTATCCTTCTTGCTTTCCAAACTGGTTCTCCCTGTTCTCCGCATGTAATCCTTTGCTCTTCTCACAGCACTTGCAAATGCCCACTTGATATCCATCAGCTCCATCTCATCTCAGTCAGTTTGTTGGTAGTCTTCGTTTGTCAAATTGATGTTTCCTATTTGACCTGCAACTAAACCACAATAAGCACTCACCATGGTGTTGAGAAGTTCCATATGTTCCTGTGCAACTTCTACGCTGACTTTAGAGAGATGGGACGTGTCAAGTTTGACAGTGTTGGAATTTGCAGATTGACACTTGTTTCCATAGAAAGCTTGTTGAGGAGCTTGCTGTGGAGCTTGATGTGCTAAATCTCTTGGTTGTGGAAGGAAGGCTTTCGGATCAAATGCTTGTCCATAGGCTTGAGTACTCGAGCCCGCAGACTGACTTGATTGAACAGGTTGTGGTAGGAAGGGGTTCAAGTTTGACACAAATGCGGTCTGCAGCTTTGGTTGCTGGCTTGAGCTTGTACCTGCATTAATACCTCCGAAGTACATCTCAGGGTTTTGTGGAACAGTGACTCGTTGTGCCTTCCGAAGTTCCTCTTCATTCTTGTTCTCCAGTTTCTGCACAAATTCATAAATACTAATTGAGTCCAAAACACCTGTATGTTTTAATAAGTTAATAAATTGACCCCATTTCGGTGGTAAAGCATCAGCAAATCGCATCACAATTTCTTGTGGTGCTGCAAACACTTTTAAGAGTACCTCTCGCTGAGCAGATGATAAAACCGTGTGATCATATCATTCAATGTTTCATTTTCCATAAACATGAAACCTTTAAACTCCTTCTTGAGCAGATCATGCTGAATCTTCCTGGTAGCAGCATTACCTTCACCTCTTGCTTCCAAAGTGTCCCACAAATTTTTCGTGGTTGTACAATACACAGACTGATGATAAATGTCTTTATAAAGAGCTTGTGTTAGGATAGCAAAAGCCTTTTTCTCTAGATCATATGCTTTCTTGTCACTTTCATCTAGATTGGCCAATGAGGTTGGATTTGATCCAGCTTCTTCGAGTGATTCTTTATAGGGTGTAGTGAAACACGTCCATAGTTCCGTGTTCTGACCGAGAACATACGTATGAAAACGACTTTTCCAGGAAGGATAATCGTTCATGTGATTTAGCTTCGGCGGTCGGTTATACTCCCTGTTTCACTCTCGCTCATTAAGAGAGTTTGGATGCTTTGATTCTGATTCGCAACACATGCCCATTGATTTGCAGAGAACATGGTTGTATGTTGAGGCATCAAAGACTTAACCCATGATGTTGTGGAGCTTTGTGAAGACTCCTGATTTGAGCTTGAACTACTCCAATCCCACGGGTTAGAACTCATTATATTTTCTTGATTATGAAAAATTTGAAAGGTTTTAAAGTTTCAAAATAACAATTACCTCTTAAAAATTAACAATTTTGAAAATATCTGAAAAGCACAAGGCTTGAAAAACTGAAACACGAAAAACAAACAGTAACGAAGGTTATTCGTACGAACCAATGTTCGTGCGGATAAAACCTCCTTCGAACGAGCAACATCTTGCTTTGTACGGATGAGTCCTTTGTGCGAACCAGGTTGTTTCCCGCGGATGAGTTGTCCTTCGCACGAGCAGCCTTGTCCTTTGTATGAATCAAATATTCGCATAGACTGTTTTTCTCAGTGTTTCCCAGAGGAATCTTTGCAGAGTTGGTTTGGTGAAAACTTTCCTTTTCTTGTACAGACATGTTTTCGAAAATAGCCTGTTGTCTTACCCAAATTTAGTTAAAACACAAACATGCTCAGTTTTAATAGTCACAACAGTCCAAGTCCAAGTCCAAAAGTCAGAAAAATTTGTGAACCCTATAACACTTTCTGTTTGAATTTTCTTCTGCAAATATGTTCAACTTCAACAAAAGAAAATTTTATGAAAACTTTTCTGGATATTAACATATTTTAACTAAGTTTTAAGTTAGTTATCTATTCAAAACTTAAGTTTTCTGCAAGAAGTTCAAAAACACCTCAAGAAATCTTCAAACTAGCTCAGACACAACTAAGCTTGGTTTTGAACAAGGAAAAGAGCCAAAGCTCTTATACCACTTGTAGGTCCACCTGAGCATCAAGTTAAACCTATTCCTTGTTCATATAACACATAAACGAGTGCGGAATCCAAGTATGCATGCAAACCAAAGCAAAGTAAGAACACGGGATAACCAAAGATTCACTATCTTGATTAATGAATGAGAACTAGTACAAACATATACACACAATGCTCATACAACTCAAACAGACTGCCTGCGCTCTTGCGTCTTCCTCTGCTCCAGAGATGCCAACTGAGAGATCCCACCAAAAGATCAGTTCGCTATCTTAAAAGCTTTCTAGAAAAGCTCACCAGAAAAGCTCTGTCTGACTGAGAGGTGCATGGCTGCTTATATAGTGTCCACGCTAGTCATTCGTACGAAGCACGTTGCTAGACATACGGAACACTCTATTACACACGAAGCACTGCTCCAAAGAGGCTCATATGAAGCCAAGTGATTGGTTCATACGAAGCATTCACTCGCTCGTACGAACCATGTAAACAACTTGTTTCCATTGATTCCTTCGTACGAAGCATGTGGCTCGTACGAGCAACACCTTTCTCGTACGGAGCATTTAACTCGCACAGAATGCTTACTTCGGAGAGCGTGTCACAAACATGACGTACACAAGACTCAACAGTATGCACACATGCAACTGTTTAACACAGACACACTAAGACGTCGTACGAAACCAAGATAGAAGGATATCTTGATTTGGTCGACACGACCAAACTCATACAGACACTTGAACAAAGACCGTACAATTACAAATGTAACTAAGAACAAGCGACAGACACAAAAGTGTATCAACAATATTTTCTGTTATCGAGTTAAATCATATGATCAGGGAATTAGGTTATCCCAAGGAACAAATTATGTTCTATCACTTAATTATGAAATGCAACTTAGTGATGGGTTAAGGCCATTAGGTAATGATCAAGATGTATGCTTGTTGATTGAGTATGTGCCTCAAGTTTAAAGTAATAGAAGTGTACTAAGCAATAGTTAACAACATTAAATTGAATACAATGGTGTCAACATCATTACATTTCATCCAAAACATTGCAAATACATTACATTACATGCTTCTTGATAACATTTAACTACATTTAATTAATTGGTCATTGCATATATTAGAAACATCATCCAGCTTATAAAAAGTGCAATTTTCAGCCTATTCTTTTCAACAACAATCTTCCTTCCAGCATATTCATTCAGGGTTATTGTTCTCTCTAACTCGGCTATCACTTTGAACACACTACACATATCGGGGGGGGGGGGGGGACCCAAGAAACAAAACGACAACATCTACCCTTAAATTGGATTTGTAGAATTAGGTCGAACTGGTAAAAAAAAAAGGAATGGAACCTTACGCTACGTGAGCAGTAATGGAATCGTCTTCCAGGGTTGGCATCAGTCGTGGAGGTTCGAATCATGGTTGGATACCCACATCTGTAGACAACCATGGTGGAATTAGGGTTTGGGGATGGGGGTTCTAAGTTGAGGAAGATGAAGTGAAGTCTATGTAGGCTTTCTTTATATAAGGGGAGGGTAAGTGGGTAGGTGAAATGACATATACAGACATTATGTAAGGGGCATACGACCAACATTTAACCAGGTAATTGGATGGTGTTAGTGATAAGGGTCAAAATGGTTAGAAAAAATGGCGTTGGGGTATAGATGTCAGTCAAAAGACTTCTTCTTGAGCTTAGTGTAGGGTAAAAGTAATTTACTCATTTCAAAGTATAAGAGATGATAAACCAATTGACTATTCAGACATTTTACTCTTAATTGTATAAGGCATAATATAATTATAAAAATAGAATATAAAGTAGAGTAGGTTACAAAAATCGTCATTTATGTTAACACTAGACTGCAAAGTGTGTCATTGGTCTTAAAAAGTACAAAAAACATACTCAATATTTGCACGTTATGTCACACCCCGAATTTTGTTGGGCCCGAAAGGGTAGTGTTTAATTGTGACGATTGGATAACAGCATGACAATTTATATGCAGCGGAAGTATTGGAGTAAAAATATTTAATTAAATAAAAGGCTCGTATATATATATATATATATAAAAGTTTATACAAGCGTTTAAGTACATGCTCACAGGAGGGATCAATATAAAAAGAGCTTTGGACATCATAGGCCTTAAGCTTGGAGTTGCAAGTTTCAAAGCTTTTATCATAGCCGACCCGGATTCCTAGCCTAGTATCAAGGTTCGGTACCCGCGGTTCAATCTTTTGAAAATACGACAGCTTTCGCCCGTAAATTCAATTAACTGACGCGTTTAGAAAATAGTTTTTTTTCTAAAAATAGTTTCATAGATAGAGAAAACCCGTAGGTAATCATTTCATATTTCTTGGGATTTTATCTTGTCACCAGTTTTACAATACTTGTCATACAATCGAGAACCAGAAATCATAGACGATCACTTTTTGTGCTACAATGATTAAGGTACACACAAAAGTATAATAACGCGTCTTATAGTCAGTATGCCTTCCCCGGCGCATTATTTAGTATGGCCATGATAGTTTATGAGTCGGGACGCACGATCACGGTACCATTAACCCCCAATTATTTCAGTTATCAAGTAATACGGATTAAACCGAGTTATTATATTTATAAGCAAACCATAGGGCTCATTTATATAATACCCGCTCCAAGTGGCATATTTGACATACACCAAGTTTTAAAATAAAACAAGTTAAGAGTATTTACCTTTTGCTAGTTTCCAACCGATAACGATTTTAGTTTAGCAAAAGCCGCAAGTCTAAGTATTATTGACCCAAGTCCGATTATCATGGGGGTTCTATAGTCCAGACTGAACATAATTATTTATCCATTAGAATGTCTACGGGTCATAGGTAAGTTCCTTAGACTTGACACATCAACTTATCATAGGTTCGGTTTCGCTAGATTAACCGTAGACCGGATAGAATGTGATTTATACGTATCTGAGCGGAATGACTCATTGGATAAAGGTTATTTAACCATACATTCTGTTTTAAAGTGGATTTGAGGTATTTAGACCCGTTGCGCCTAATTTATGTCGTATAACTAGTTATGCGCACATAAGCGGGTTCGAGAAGTCGGTTGGGTCTATGACAAGTCCGAGGTGCCATATTTTATTACATTAAATATTCTGTTTGAAAGTCAGAATGTTAATTAATTTAGCTCAAAACCGTTTTTTAGCCATTACGACTAAAAGGACATAGTTGTCATTTTAATATATATATATAAGACTTGCCATTTGACCTACCAAACGACATGACCAAGAGGTATAACTTCATAGGGTTATACATTACATTAATATGGTCATAATGTCAGGTTTAAACAGGTTCTAGTCACACCCCGACCCGCAGCGGAAAAGGTGATCGGGGCATAATTGGGTTATCATCAAAGCTCATGACATTTATTATATGTTTCATATTCATTAATACAATTTAATGGAAATTTACAATAAATGATACAACATGTTCTAACTATCAATCTAAGCTTCTTGGTTCTCTTCTAAGGCATATCCTATGTTTTCCTTGCTTCAACCTGTTCACCTGTATCATGTGTAAAAAGGTTTTTGGATCAACATAATGTTGGCGAGTGAATCCTATGGAAAAACATTTGAACAAGTTTATCCAATTGACTATAAATAATGTGCATACCACATATGAGTAAATGTAGATGTAAATTTATTCACACAACACATAATATTGAATATTGAACACACAAACACCAAATGATTGTTTTGAGGCACGCGATGTTCGACTCGTCTCCCACGAGGAACTGATGGGCCTAATGAATGAGTTTTGAGGCACGCGTTGTTCTTACGAACTGATGGGCCTAATGTATGAGTTTTGAGGCACGCGTTGTTCTCGTCTCCCACGAGGAACTGATGGGCCTAATGAATGAGTTTTGAGGCACGCGTTGTTCTTACGAACTGATGGGCCTAATGTATGGGTTTTAAGGCACGCGTTGTTCTCGTCTCCCACGAGGAACTGATGGGCCTGAATAATTTGCATACAACTTTGACAATATGTAATACATCACAACCAATAATAGTTACATTCTAGTTTAGTTCATATAATGGTATAGCACAAATTTGCATAAGAGAATTAGTTTAAACGACACATGATACACCCCAAAACATGAATAAAAAGGGGAGTTTGTAAGAATTCACTCACCTTGGGTGCGTTCGGTTGATGAGGTTGAATGCACGCGAAATGGTGTTAACCACGAGTGAAATTAACCTAGATAAATCGCATTATGGTTTGGTAAGTAAAAGGATTTTATTAATCTATTTTAGTAGGATTGTTGGGTGTATTTTTGTGAGTTTGAGGCTATTATCTAACCTTAAAAATGTTATTTTTAAGTATTTATAATTGATTTTTAATTAAAATAATTAAATAAAAATAATAAAAAAATATTTTATTTTTGCTACAGTTGACTTTGACCGTTTGACTTTGACTGACGTTGACCGGTTCGTAGGCATATTGTTGTGCGCCGGGTGAGGCTCGAACCCGAGACCTCCCGTACGCATGCACGCAGCTCTACCAACTGAGCTACGTGTCTAACCCGTCATATATCCGATTTTAATTACATATATACATTAATTAGAATTAAACAGAAATCCTTTATTTTTAAAAACGATTTACGCGACTCGGACATGCACTCCACAGGTCTCAAACCCGGGACCTGTGGTTTAATCTAACACACAGTCCACCGCTGGACTGTGTGTTTAACATGTTATATATTTCCACTTTTATTATACTTAAATACAGATTATCTGCTTTCATTTCTGACTCTATTTAAAAAGTTAATAATTGTCCAGGTCGATGTAGGAGACCGGACTCGAACTTGTGACGTGCGATTAAACATACACACAGTCCACCGCTGGACTGTGTGTTTAACTTGGTTATTATTCCGATTATTAATATACTTAACATATATCTAAGGCGACTCCGGTTCAGTAAACAAAAAAAATGATTTTTATTAAGGCAGCGTGTGTGAAACCGGAATCGAACTCGAGACGTTTGCGTTATATGTGCACACAGTCCACCGCTGGACTGTGTGTCTAACCCTATTAATAAGTTGATTTTAATTATACTTAACCATTACACAAAAGTCGTCTTCTTCACTGGTTTCCACCGGAAGTGACGACTGATTGATTCGAAATGTTGATTCAAGTTTCTTTAGCGTTTTATGATCAATTACAGTCGAGATAAAAGTAAAAAGGAAAGGAATTAGGCGTGAAAAGTACCGGCTGTTTCTCCTCTGTTTTCCGGCAGAACTCCGGCGACAGCAATCTTTTTCCGGCGACGAGTGTCTTGCAGCAGAGAGTCTTCCGAAGGCTTGAAAAGGGTGTGGGTGATTTCGGTAAGAGTTTAGGGGGTTCAGTAAAGCTCAGAGATTACTGATACGGTTTTCCGGCGAAGTAATAAAAATTTCCGGCGAGTGAGTTTTCGCCGAGAAAAGGTGCGATTTGAGTGTGAAAGGTTTCTGGCGAGTTGTGGGTGTATTTATAGGGTAGTATTGAGATGAATGGGGTCTGAATTCGGTCTCAATTCGAAGTCAGCCGTTCTCCGGCGGTTACAGCTGATGTCGCGGGTTCATACGTCGGTTATAACCGTCGAGGGAGTTAAGTCTTCGGTTATTATGAGCGGAAATGTAATTAAACGGCGAAGTCGTCGGGATTTCCGACGACTGCTAATTGGGCGGAAAAATTGATTGAATTCAACTTCGGAACTTGAATATTTGAATTAAATGTTTCCTTGTGTTAACAGAAAATCAAAGTGGCGGAGCGGTTGTTTGGCTAGGTGATAAGTTGTTGGTTTGAACCGGTACAGACCCGAGTTCGAAACCCGGCATGAGTAAAACATTTTTATTTTGTTATTTTTGACAGATTTTCAAAAACTAAATACATATCCCCGCATAATAATTGATTACGTATCGTTTAAAATTATTTTGGGCATTTAATTCGCAATGAAAATTTTAACTGACTGTTCGGTTGATAAACGGAGCGGGTTTGGTAAATCCGTTTTTGACGGATGTTACAGTATCCCCTGCTTTTTAGAAATTTCGTCCTGAAATTTAAATAGGGATATAATTGACTAAAAGAATGATGGTGTTGAGTTTGCCAGTTACATGTTTAGAAGAAAATAAGGGTTTAGGTTTTTGTTGGAGGCGGTAACGTTCCTTGTAAAGGTTAAGTATCCTAATACAGGAATCGCTTTTTGTTGCCTACTGTATAAGTATTGTTAAGCAGGAATGATTCGCTAAAATGATATCGTGTATAAGAGTGTAGATATGTTTGGAAAAGTATGGTTATATCCTAAGGCAAAACTTCTAATACTACAATCTACACAAAAACACAAACAACTAATAATTGAATCCACATTCTGATAGTATATATGTTTGAATGGTGACAGTTCCTCTCTCGTTTGTTATGATGGAAAGGTTAGTCTATGTAGAAATGGATCACATTCCAATTTCTTTAAATAGTGAGATGATATATATATGTAACACAAATTTCAACCAAGGCAATACTAAATCCTACATGGAACTTCTCATAACCGCCTGATAACGCCTCTGATCCTTTGGCAAGAATACTTATATATAGGAAGTACCAGCGGCGTATCCACCATATTCTTGTCAAATTCTCATTGGTCTTATCAGTGAATTATGATTAGTCCTATAACTCTACAACCAATACGACAAACATAAAAATACTGAAATGATATATGTCTATGCGATCAAGGCTCAATCAAACGGAGCCGATCGTATTGAATGTACTGAAAAATGAAATTGTCTATGTGCTCAAGGCTCAATCAAACGGAGCCGAGCTTATTGCATGTACTGAAAATAAATAACTTAATCACACAAACAACCTATGCATGGAACCTCTCATAACCGCCTGATAATGCCTCCGATCATTTGACAAGAATACTTATATATAGGAAGTACCAGCGGCGTATCCACCATATTCTTGTCAAATTCTCATTGACTTTATCCGCAAGTTATGATTAGTTCTATGCGACTCTACAACCTAAACAACACAACAACCAGCGCTTGAGTCTTAATTCTGATAGTATCCGTGTTTGACAAAACCTCTCTCGTTTGATATGATGGAGAGGTTAGTCTATGTAGAAGTGAGGCACAACTCAACTTCTTTAAATGATGAAACTGAGATATGTCGTGAAGTATGATGATATGAATATTAAATCAATGAGGATAAAACAAACTGAACTAGTAATTTGCATTAAAATTCTTGGGTAAAATTCCAATTGAGATACGTGAAAATTGAGATAACATAAAGAAAAACATAAAAACTAAGTGATTGGAGTTGAATCTGGATTCTTGATGAGAGAAGGCTAGTTAAGTGGTTGGTTTGGACCGTTAACATCTTCAACAGGATTGGCGTTGATGTTATAAACTCTTCCTCTTGCTGGCGGTGGAGCTGGGTTTGCTTGGTTTGCTTGGTTAACTGGGTTTGCTTGAGCTTGGGCGTTTATGATGTTAACCAAACGAGGGCACGTGTTTCTAAAATGGGTAGGGTCGCCACAATTGAAACAAGCTCGAACATATGGGTACATGGGGTATTGAGGGTTGATATGTTTGGATCATGGGTGGAGTAGGGGCTGAGGTTTGGTTTTGAGCGGTGCGGCAAACTTTGCTCAAATGACCGTAGCGTCCACAATTCGCACATAGTCGACAGGGTAAAGTAGATGGATGGTGATAGAAACAGGTGTTGCATTGAGGGTGAGGTCCAATGTAAGGTTTCTTATTTGGGTAAGTTGAGTTGGGTGCTACTTGAGCGTTTGGGATAGTTTGAGGAGGTACAAATGGTTGATTGCGTTGGGTGACGGCGAATATTTGCCCATCACGTTTTCTCTTAGAAGTAGGTGGTGTAAAGGATTCGGTTTGGGTGGGGTTTGAGGTTTCGGTTGATGCTTTATCCTTCTTCTTCTCTTCTTTGAGATCTTTGTTTCGGATTCGGTTCTCAGTGAGCGCGGTTGCTAGCTCCATTGCTGCTTCCAAAGTTGCAGGCGAGGTACTTATTACAGAGTCTTGAATCTTTGATGGAAGACCACGAATGTAGTGCTCTATCAAACGGTAGAGGGGAGTAAACAAATTGGGAACCATTTGATTTAACTCAAGGAATCTCTTGTTGTATGTGGTGTGGTCGCCTTCCTTTTGTTTTAAAGCATGGAACTCATCCTCCAATTTCTTGATTTCACTTCTTGGGCAAAACCGTCTTGTCATGATTCCCTTCAACTCTTCCCAAGTCAAGGTCATAGTTTCTTCAACACCTCGTTTGGTCTTCTCTGTATTCCACCATGTGAGTGCCGTTCCAAGTAAACGACCGGTAGCATAACGCACTTTGCGATCATCGGGGCAATCGCAATTTAGAAAAGTGTTCTCCATTTCTTCGAACCAATGGAGGAGAGCGGTGACACCTTCAGTACCTTCGTATTTTGGAGGATCGCAGGATTTGAAATGTTTGTAGGTGCATTTAGTGACTGAAAGGTTGACAGTGTTTTGATCCTCTTGTTGGGTTGGGTTAACGGAATTAGCGGTAAGGGCTTGTTGAACTTGAACTACGATGTTTGTTATTACGGTCGCCATTTGCTGAGCGATTTGGGTAGCCATGCGTTCACGGGCTTTTCCTGCTCTCATCTTCCTACGGGCGAGGTTAGAAGACATCTACAAGGAATACATGTCAAGAGTATGAGTTGGATGCCTTTGGGATCGTGGGTCGTGTTTGGGAATGAACGTTCATAAAATAAATATAGAAAAATAAATCTACTACATCCATAGGATGTCTTGGGTTTTGCTCGTAATTGGGCCTTGCATGCCGCCATACTTCACCTTCGTAATCATGTGGGCCCCCATGATTACCGGGTTTTTCATATGGTTCGCATGTGTTAGCCTGGTTACGTACACTAAAACCCGGAGAAAATCGAGAAATATGTAACGTATGATATTCGGAATGTGCCCAGGCATGGACACGGTGACATCTCAAAGTGAGGTTAGTTCGAACAACGTTTGGTGTGGCATGCTTTGGCCTAATAGGTCCGTCGTACTCTCATCGTTAGTCCCCAGGTAGGCAAACTGGTCCGTTATTTTGGATTTATACGAATGCCAACCTAGACAGGACGTCCCGACTACCGGTACTTGTACCCTTCCGGTTACTACATGCCCGTCGCAGAACTTACTTTGATGGGATTTGAAAATTGCAACAAAATCCTTGAATAATGAGAGTATGAAAATGAATTGAATATATGAACATTGATATATGTATAACGAATATGTATATAAGCATGTATGTTTGACTGTAATATGAAACAAATAAATATCACAAGTTTGTATGTAACCACCTAATCAATTAAAATTTAGGCAGACTATAGTATAGGCTCTATGGGTCTAATAACCTATCCTATATCCCTATAGTCATGGCTCTGATACCAATCTGTCACACCCCGACCCGCAGCGGAAAAGGTGATCGGGGCATAATTGGGTTATCATCAAAGCTCATGACATTTATTATATGTTTCATATTCATTAATACAATTTAATGGAAATTTACAATAAATGATACAACATGTTCTAACTATCAATCTAAGCTTCTTGGTTCTCTTCTAAGGCATATCCTATGTTTCCTTGCTTCAACCTGTTCACCTGTATCATGTGTAAAAAGGTTTTTGGATCAACATAATGTTGGCGAGTGAATCCTATGGAAAAACATTTGAACAAGTTTATCCAATTGATTATAAATAATGTGCATACCACATATGAGTAAATGTAGATGTAAATTTATTCACACAACACATAATATTGAATATTGAACACACAAACACCAAATGATTGTTTTGAGGCACGCGATGTTCGACTCGTCTCCCACGAGGAACTGATGGGCCTAATGAATGAGTTTTGAGGCACGCGTTGTTCTTACGAACTGATGGGCCTAATGTATGAGTTTTGAGGCACGCGTTGTTCTCGTCTCCCACGAGGAACTGATGGGCCTAATGAATGAGTTTTGAGGCACGCGTTGTTCTTACGAACTGATGGGCCTAATGTATGGGTTTTAAGGCACGCGTTGTTCTCGTCTCCCACGAGGAACTGATGGGCCTGAATAATTTGCATACAACTTTGACAATATGTAATACATCACAACCAATAATAGTTACATTCTAGTTTAGTTCATATAATGGTATAGCACAAATTTGCATAAGAGAATTAGTTTAAACGACACATGATACACCCCAAAACATGAATAAAAAGGGGAGTTTGTAAGAATTCACTCACCTTGGGTGCGTTCGGTTGATGAGGTTGAATGCACGCGAAATGGTGTTAACCACGAGTAAAATTAACCTAGATAAATCGCATTATGGTTTGGTAAGTAAAAGGATTTTATTAATCTATTTTAGTAGGATTGTTGGGTGTATTTTTTGTGAGTTTGAGGCTATTATCTAACCTTAAAAATGTTATTTTTAAGTATTTATAATTGATTTTTAATTAAAATAATTAAATAAAAATAATAAAAAAATATTTTATTTTTGCTACAATTGACTTTGACCGTTTGACTTTGACTGACGTTGACCGGTTCGTAGGCATATTGTTGTGCGCCGGGTGAGGCTCGAACCCGAGACCTCCCGTACGCGTGCACGCAGCTCTACCAACTGAGCTACGTGTCTAACCCGTCATATATCCGATTTTAATTACATATATACATTAATTAGAATTAAACAAAAATCCTTTATTTTTAAAAACGATTTACGCGACTCGGACATGCACTCCACAGGTCTCAAACCCGGGACCTGTGGTTTAATCTAACACACAGTCCACCGCTGGACTGTGTGTTTAACATGTTATATATTTCCACTTTTATTATACTTAAATACAGATTATCTGCTTTCATTTCTGACTCTATTTAAAAAGTTAATAATTGTCCGGGTCGATTTAGGAGACCGGACTCGAACTTGTGACGTGCGATTAAACATACACACAGTCCACCGCTGGACTGTGTGTTTAACTTGGTTATTATTCCGATTATTAATATACTTAACATATATCTAAGGCGACTCCGGTTCAGTAAACAAAAAAAATGATTTTTATTAAGGCAGCGTGTGTGAAACCGGAATCGAACTCGAGACGTTTGCGTTATATGTGCACACAGTCCACCGCTGGACTGTGTGTCTAACCCGATTAATAAGTTGATTTTAATTATACTTAACCATTACACAAAAGTCGTCTTCTTCACTGGTTTCCACCGGAAGTGACGACTGATTGATTCGAAATGTTGATTCAAGTTTCTTTAGCGTTTTATGATCAATTACAGTCGAGATAAAAGTAAAAAGGAAAGGAATTAGGCGTGAAAAGTACCGGCTGTTTCTCCTCTGTTTTCCGGCAGAACTCCGGCGACAGCAATCTTTTTCCGGCGACGAGTGTCTTGCAGCAGAGAGTCTTCCGAAGGCTTGAAAAGGGTGTGGGTGATTTCGGTAAGAGTTTAGGGGGTTCAGTAAAGCTCAGAGATTACTGATACGGTTTTCCGGCGAAGTAATAAAAAATTTCCGGCGAGTGAGTTTTCGCCGAGAAAAGGTGCGATTTGAGTGTGAAAGGTTTCTGGCGAGTTGTGGGTGTATTTATAGGGTAGTATTGAGATGAATGGGGTCTGAATTCGGTCTCAATTCGAAGTCAGCCGTTCTCCGGCGGTTACAGCTGATGTCGCGGGTTCATACGTCGGTTATAACCGTCGAGGGAGTTAAGTCTTCGGTTATTATGAGCGGAAATGTAATTAAACGGCGAAGTCGTCGGGATTTCCGACGACTGCTAATTGGGCGGAAAAATTGATTGAATTCAACTTCGGAACTTGAATATTTGAATTAAATGTTTCCTTGTGTTAACAGAAAATCAAAGTGGCGGAGCGGTTGTTTGGCTAGGTGATAAGTTGTTGGTTTGAACCGGTACAGACCCGAGTTCGAAACCCGGCATGAGTAAAACATTTTTATTTTGTTATTTTTGACAGATTTTCAAAAACTAAATACATATCCCCGCATAATAATTGATTACGTATCGTTTAAAATTATTTTGGGCATTTAATTCGCAACGAAAATTTTAACTGACTGTTCGGTTGATAAACGGAGCGGGTTTGGTAAATCCGTTTTTGACGGATGTTACAGTTCTAACATTGACTAAATGAGTCAGAATCAAAAGTCAAAGCAGAAGTCAAACTGCTTGACTTTTGACATAGAATGACGTGCTAAACTGAATTGGATGGGTTGGGTATGCTAAAATAGGTTTACACATGTAATACATTTTGTTTTAATGTCAAGATAAGTGAGCCATAAGCTTAAGAGTCATTTTACAATGTATGCAAATCGCTGTATCTTTGACTTTTCAAGTAAAATGCTTGACCCATCAATTCACTTACTTAACATGATTTTCGGGGGTATGATTTCAGAGGAATCATACCATCATTATTACGATCACGTAGAAAAGTTCAATTCGAACTTTGACTTGACTATAATGGTCAAAATTGAAAGTCAAACGAAAAGTCAAACTGTTTGACTTTCAATTGAAAACTAGCTAATTAAATGAAACTGAGCAAGGATGGAAGACTTACTAGACTTGTAGACTAAGTAGAAACTAGAGAGCAGCTCCTAACTTTTAGATTTTGTTCCAAGTGAGAGATTTTGAGTGAGAGTGATGGTGTGAGTGAAGTGTTCAACATGAACACTTATTTATACTAATCCAAAGTCATCAAAATCATGCCAGGTGTTACCAGGGATCATAAGAAAGGATTATGGCAGTTGATGTGTTCAAAGTAGGTGAGATGGTGGCATTTTTCGCAACCAAGTGGCTTGAGACGCATCAGGGAATGACAGCTGTGATTCTGCTATCGCTAGGCACCCCTTCCAGACCGTAAGGGTTATGCCTTGCGGTCATAAGGATCTCTGGCGCACCAACATTTTTGAAACTCCCTTGCGGGTCCGTAAGGAACCTCTAGGAACAAATTTTGGGATTTTTATGGTTTTAGTCCCTGGGACTTTATATCTTTTCCAATTTAGGATTTTTGGTCCCTCCCCTTCCACGTAGTAGGGATTAGTTGGAGATTTGGGACATGTGTTGTCACAAAGTTGGACGAAAATTTTCAGGGTGTTATACTTACACACACCCACCACCACCATCAACCACCCACGACCACTCTCTTTCTACCCCTTTTCTCTCTCTTTGTTCTCCACCGTCACCACCAACCATCACCGTCCTCCGCACCTACCCCACCACCTCAGCCACCATAAGCCTCCTCCGACCTCCATTAGCCACCACAAGCCTCCCCCTCCACTACTGGCTTCCACCGCCTCCTCCAATCCCGATAACCCCCAAACCCTAAAATCGAAACCCTACACGAGTTTTCACCAGCCTCCACCGTTCAGCTGACATAATGGTTGCGGGTGTGGTCAGATTTGCAGGAATTTTTATAATATCGTTTCGGCTGTGGTCGGACTGTAATGAAAATTTGCAAGAATTATTATATGTTTTGTGATTACCCTTGTTTAAGTTGATAAATTAACCTTTCATTTGAAGGTCTTATAATAATGCATCACTTGTTGAGTGGATTCAAGTTTCTGAATTTCCATGATTTACTTTTAGTGATCTATTTTAGTTATCTATATTTAAGTTCTTAAGAGAACTGGAGGGGGGTGTTTGCTGTGGTGGTTGTGTGGTGGCTGGTGGTGGCAAGGAGAGCGAAAGTGTAACGCTTTGCATTTTGTACTTTCCTTAATTAGAAAGTGTAATCGTATTTCTAGTAATGGAAACTTGTATTCGTGATCACATTCGTATTTCATTTCCAACCTTGCAATCCGAGACTTTGATTGTAATAAAATCCATACTTAATACATACTTGTCTTACATGCATTCGATCATTAAATAAATGTTTACATACAAACCGATACTTGTTATACGTACAAATACTCATACATACACTCTCGATACTCAAATTATACTTACATACATGTTATACACTTAAAAACATGCCAAAACACCAAGTTTTAGCTTATGAAGGAAAAACCAAGTTCATGGACCAAATGCAAAATCTGCCTAAATTAGTCTTTGGCGGGGCGCGAGAGACAAGGCGCTGCCTCTCGCGGGGGGCAAGAGACTCAGTCCGCGGAAAGTTGCTTCCAGCTCGCGGGTTGGCCTATTTTCTCCACCTTTTTCATACCAAATCACCTTTAAACCTCCTTTAAACACCAAACCTAAACACACCCACTATATATACAACCTCCCAAACCCTCATTTGCACTTTCCAAACACTTCTAAATCATCAAAACACTCTTAAATTCTCTAGGAACAAGGCAGATTTCTTTCAAGTGAGAAAGTGAGTTCAAACTCCTTATTTTTCTTTACTTTTCAAATACTTCCTTAAAACTTAACACTCTAGATTGTCACACAGTTTTCATAAAATCCAAAACATCACATTTGAGTTCCAAAACTTTCTTTAATATTTAAACCTCTTAAATTTCTATGATATTCAATTTCTTTAAGTGAGAATGATTAACTCACTTTTCTTGATCTTTCATTCTTCAGATTTCTTCAAAGCTTTGAACCTCTAGGTTGTTTTCCACAGGTTTTCATGAAACCACCAAGGTGAACATCACCATTTTGATGGTCCAAACTTTCTGTTTTGGAATAACTTTTGAAACTTTACAACTAGTTTACTTTTCCTACTTGTTCTTAAACTATTCTAAGTTATGAGACTTGTTAGGAATAGATTCTTATGATTTAGAGTGCAAACACCTTTGAACTTTTTGTTTTTGCAAGGATTTATCAACACCACAAAGTGATGAAACCATCCGAGCTTGCGATGAAATTATGCAAACTTATGTTGTATAGTTGAATACTAACCTGGCACAACTTCATTCCACCCTCTGGTACTCTACAAGTAGGCTAAATTAAGTATTAACCCGTTAGCTCCGAACTATAACTCTTCATGTTGGGAATATGCTGTTAAGCTTACTGTACTTTAAAGATGAATTCCTTCACTGACCATCCACACCTGTGAGATTGTGTATGTGAATCTACAATGAGGTTAACCTTGCTGACTATGCAATCTGGTACTCTTGATGGATTAGTTGAATTATATATAACTATATAGTATACTTAATACACATAACCGATCCTGAAAATCACATGTACTTGCATGTAATAGGTATACAGACTTAACCCTCGCTATGTTCTAATGAACTTACCATGAATCACAACACTATATTGGATATATAGTGTCAAAAACGAGTGCTTAATGCTAGACAATTACTTCCTTGAATACATACCTTTACATAGTTTAATTCCGAATCCGAATCCTCCGTTATTATCCAACTACTCACACATCTACGTCTCCTCATGTAGGATAACTGGTGTTCTATCCTTCAAACTCTCCAACTCTTCACGGGTTACCAAAGGAATCTTTGCAAAACCGTGAGTATACTCGATAGCCCTTTTTACGCTTTACACTTTTGGGTGCAATGTGTTTAACCTATCAAAATACACACAAACACACTTGTACTTTATGCAAACACAAACAATCCATTATACATGCTTAAATACGTGATACTTGATTTGTATTCTTGGAACAGTCTTATGTGATTCGCTTGTCATTAACTTCGTACGAGCCTCCCCTTAACATCTATAGCGCTATAGGAGTAATGCACGCCCGTAGTCTTGTGGTCAAGTTAAGTCTTTAATTCTTGCGGTAATCAGAGGGTTGACTTGTAAATTTGCATTCCTTGATACGTTAATCTAGTTAACTATTTTTGCCATGTGGATTCGTTTAAATCTTTTCATGTCCTTATGCTATATTAAATTTATGTACTCGCCAATACTTTTGTGTTGAACTATACTTTTAACATGTTGCAGGTTGATGTTGACATTGACGAAATCTAGTAGGGATGACTTAGAAACGTATCTAGAAATACTAGAATTTGATATTGTATTGTTGTTGAATTTTGTTGCACTTTAAAATTTCCGAATGTTGTATTTTGATTTCCAGTGATGTACTAGACAAGTTTTATCTATGAATGAAATCGGTTTTGAATTATATATTGCCACAATAGTGTTATGAAGTATCGAACAATCTCGTTTTCGTCCCCTCCTGATGTTTCCACCATTGGTTGGGGTGTGATAGAAAGGGTAGAGTAGATGGGTTTTATTTGTTTTTTAAAAAATAAAATTATTATTGTATTAGGATCGGAAAAGACAATAATACCTCTATGCGGGGTTCATTTAGTCAGATTTAACCATAAAAAATTAACAAAGTTAGAAATAAAGAACATAACTTACAAAAGTTTGTAAACATCAAATAAGTTTTTTATATTCTTTTAAACAAGAACACACTTTACAATTTAGATAAACCAGTTTTGTAATTTGCATAAAGCAGCCATCGTTTCCCCTTTTTATTTCCAAAACCCTAAAATCCCCTTCTTCAATTTCCAACCTCCACTACTATATCGCGTGGGTTTCCATGGGTAAGTTCTACTTTACTAACTTGCATTCTCTCATATGTTTCAAGAAATCTTGATATTCTTATAATGAGATTCTGTATGAGATACTACTGAATCATGGTTTTGTTGAATGTAATGACAGATAATTATCATAAGAGGAGGAGGAGGTTTCTACCTCCAATGCTGACGATGAAGACATAATCACTAACTTGCCTGAGGATTTAATAGACCCAATTTTAGAGCGGCTCTCAGTTAAAGACGCTGTAAGGACAAGCGTTCTATCTAAAAAGTGGAGATACATATGGACCACTATGACGACACTAGCTTTCGATAAACAACTCTCTCAACAGTTTTTAAACATCGGAGCTTTCAGTTGTATTAGGGTTATAAACCAGATTATGATCCTTCACAATGGTCCCATTTTCAAATTTTGTCTCCATATACCAAAAGAGATGAATACTGATAGCTTCCAAGAAGTTGATCAGTGGATGTTAATCCTATCAAGAAACAGTGTCAGGGAACTCCACATTATAAATTCAAATCGGATTTATCAGATTCCATCCTCCGTAGTTTACCTGTATTTTCAACCCACCGCTTGCGTTTAAGGGATTTCCGAATCTTCAAAAAATTATTTTCACGAATGTTAATTTCGTGGTTAATTTAGGTGGAACTGTAATCAACTTACCACAACTCAAGAATGTGTTACTTTGTTGTGGTGGCAATGTTAACAATTTCAACATTGAGGCTGAAAAATTGCAGATTTTGCTGGTAGACAGTTGCCCTAATGCCATGATCCGGTTATTGCATGGTGAACACCTTTTTGTGGTTAAAATATGTTTGCCGAAATCCATAAAAGATCTTCAAGGTGAAAAATTCAGTTTTACTATTGATGGTAACTTTCTCAAGGTATGAATGTCTGATATGAACTTTCATGTAAGAATGCTTAACCTATAAGAATGCACAAATAATTTCTAGGATGTTAGTCTGATGCAGTCCTCATGTTATTTTGCTAAGCTAAATTCTCACTCTCACCGCACAGTTTTTGGCAGCAGAAAAGTTTTCAAAGTGGCAATGGTTAACACGATTGAACTTTCAAAGTTTTAGTTTGGGTGATTTGGATCAAGTTCAAGGTGCTTTGTGTATGCTTCGAAACTCACCAAATTTGAAACTACTTCGTGTGACACATATGCCGATGGTAAAGGGCTAAAAGTCTGTTAAGTTCTTTTCGCTTATACAGTAAAACAATTGGATGGTTAGACACAATTTCACTTTTGTATTATATTTGTAGGGACCTGAGGCTGATTTGGAATTAACAACTAGTTATTTAGAATCCCCTAACTGTATGGATCAAACATTGTTCATGTTGCAAATTGTTGAAATTATATCCTTAGAAGGAGCAAGACCAGAGCTGCTCTTTATTAAGCTTCTACTCAACCATTCCCCAAATCTTGAAAATATGAGTATCCGACCAAGGGCTACGTCTGATGCTCGGAAAATTATCAACATTGCAAAGGATGTTATGCTGTTCCCACGAGCCTCGGCAAAAGCAAAAATGGTCTACTTGGATCCGAAGCCATAGTTCTAGAATGTTCTGTGTTGCCTCGTAATTTTAAATCGTCTTTTATTTTACCTTTCTGGTATGCAGACAATGTATGTAAAGAATGCGTAGCTCTATATATCTAGTTAAGACTAGTGGACTTGGATTTGGGGCTTTGTTGGAATACCTTCTTTAAATTCCCCGAATTGTATGGTGAGGGTTGTAGCAGCCCCACACCACGAAACCCCACATAGGGCGCATCTTAAGTTTTGCATATCATGTGCTCTGTTGTTTCACATGATCAGTTGCATATTTTCTTGTCTAGTTACGGGTCAAAACGGGGTTGGGTTAAACTTGGTTTAGGTCAAAATGAGTCGCTTTAATAAGTATCAGGTTCATTTGGGTTGAGCTTAAGGGGTTCTCACCACAATGGACTAGGGTTGAAATTAGTTGTTGTATGGATAATTGTGTAAATAAATGGATAGTAGAGGTCCGTGGTGATATTTAAATACCTCTTTCGACGAAGAATGATAACGAAAAGGTTTGTGTTGGTTTTGAGGTACTATCATAATGGCTTAGTCGATTTGTACAAACAACCACCGCTAGTTGGTGATGTTTCGTGAGTAAACTCAACCTTCTAACCATCACTTTTTGTCAACCGCAACTTGAATAGGTGCATTGCTTCGTAAATCTGGTGGTGTGATACTTCTTTTTTAATAAGGGTAACTCATAAAACCAACTCATATATCCTGGTTCTTTTATTTATTTATTCTGTGTCAAAGACAAACTTTCGTGCCACATTCTCCAATGTGCATGACCCATGGATAGTTAGTTATACACGGTCAAGTCATGTCATGGTATGTGCATTGTAGGTTGATGGTCAATCCGTGACCATTAATTTAGTAGTATTTATGGTAAAAGGCATATAAAGGATACGTATCATCCATTTTCTTGTGAATTTTTAGTATTGAATGAATATTTAGGATAAGTACATATATATAAGGTATAAATATTTGTTATTTATTACTTAATTGAATCATGTCTTCAAATTTAGGCATAGATATTGTTTAAATGTGACAGTTATATTTCCCAAGCAGCTTTCCTATTTATGAGCATGTACGCATTAGTTTTCTATCATCAAGAACTTTAATTTGTGTTTAATTGTAGTATGGAATAACAACTATGATAACCAACAACTTTAATTTGTATTAATTGTAGTATGGAATAACAACTATGATAACTTACAAGTTATAAGCATCGAAGAGGACATACAATAGAAATATAAAAAGTATATTCATATGCAAATTTCTAGTATTTGTAATCCTAAATTGTAAGAAAACTTAGCAAGAAATTGGGTTATGAACAATCCAAACTATACAGTATATGTCATCAAATCTAACTCATGGTTTACTTTTCTTTCTTTTTTTTAATACAAAGTGACGGCCTTTACCATTATTCTAGTAATAAAATGTGTTATATGATTCCGAATATACAGTTGCGACTTGTTCTTATCAGCGTTGTATTAAAAGTTATATTTGAATGAGTCAGATATAGTTAATTTTTTTGTTCTTTACTTTGGCGAACCAAACTGATGCTCCGCATCGGTATATGATTATGTTGTTTCTCTATGTGGCGGATAAGATTCTTGAAAAAAAGTTTGTATTCATTCGCAATATAAAATTTAGTTTTTATATATTCAATTTTTTATCTTGTTACTTTTCTTTTGCGTAAAAGAATGTCACTTTATCTATACTCGTTGTAGCTATATACTAAAAGAAAGGCAAATCTCAACAAACTCTTGGTGACACGAATGTGTGAAGTGTAATGTATAGGATTAAAACACCCCATAACTCCTATAGTTACGTTGTGTGCGTATAAGGGTGCTTCGTATCCTTTAGACTATCTCCAACGCTAGCTTTCATATCCCGCCTATTCAGATATGGCAAAGGAGGTGGAGGAAAGAGAACATAAGCAGGGGACGTGGCGGAGATAGGATGTAGGGGCAACCCTTGCAGAAAGGCGCGCTTGTGGGGTTGTTGTGAGAAGGAGAGGAGAGAAAAGAGGGTGTCACAATAAAAACAAGCTCCAAATGCCATTGCCAATATTGTTTTAAACGCAATATAAGTTGAGTATATTGTTTAAAACCATGAAATGAAAATAGGTTGTCAAAGTGTTACACATCCAAAATGCAAGTTTTAAAATAATAAGGCTTTGACCCTTATATCACCGCAAGGAGGCGGTATATAATGGGCAAACCCTTCAAAAGTTGGCACGGAGACTTGACACTTGCTTTCCTTGATTGAAATTCCATGCATTGGTCCACTAATTTCCTGAAATACATGTTAAGTTGAAAATCAACAAAAGTTGGCGAGTTCATGTGTTTTAACTGTATAAGATGAATCCATAAAATGTATGATGTATTTGTATCAGAACCCGATATATAAAGCGTCAATGAAATCGTTGATCATTAATGTTTTGCAATGATATTAATATGTGTGACGACATAGGAAGCATCCAAACCTAGACGATTTTCGTCGATTAACCTCAACTGGGACGATAAATGCATAGGTATACTTGTATTCTGAGTATTTGTGTATTTAAATTCGTGTTTCCATGGTTATGCATAATACTTGTTTAATGGTATTTTCACCAAGTGTTAGTGGTATATGTTGGCTTGTATTTGTACGTATAGGATTATGTATATTCTTGTATTCAATACCCACAATTTTGTATATTCTTAAAATATATAAGTTTAAGATATGTCCAAATTAATATGTGTATTTATGCTTGGTAAGTGTATACATCTTAAAAATAATATATTTTAATAAGATTAGTTCTAGAAAAATATATTTTTAGTTTCCACCAAAACAATATATCTTTAAGAGCTTTATGAAATATATATTTTATACACTTCAAGAATAATACGTTTTTAATGTCGTCAAAATATATGATATATTCTATATACTTGTAAAAATATATATTTTGTCACTTGTTCGGTTTTGAAAGTAATGTTTACCAAGCTTCGATATATTATATATATTTAGTCCGAAATCTTTGTATAGTCCAAGTGACCGGTTTGTCCATATTTGTCTCCAAGGTAAAGTATATATTCTTGTAATTCTTTGTTTGCCAATTTTTTTATTGTATTTGTTTGTGTGTATAATTGCAAGTTCCTAATTTTATATATAACTAATACAAATAATATACACATAGCACATGATTTTTATGATCACTAAATATATATTTTTCAAAATCTATATTGATATCCATCTTTATTTTTAGAAAAACCATAACTCCTTTGATTTATATTTTATACAAAAATATGGGGATTTTTGTATTTATTACTTTTAAACAAGTTTACTTGTAAGAACTTTGTTAAAATATAATTTTCTAAGTGCTTAAATTTTATAATTTTTTTTTCTATAGTTTCCCCTTAAAATATGGGCTTTTCCATGTTCTAAAAACATATCATATTCTTTTAAATTCATCACCAATTTCCCACAACATTTTCAATACCAAAACCATAGGAAATTTATATTTATACTATAATGTAACAAGATGAACTCATGAACATATAGGGTTTAGTATGATTTTTAAATATGTCTATTTGTTTTAAAATCATACTTATCTTCCAATTTTGTTAAGTTTTTTAGAAAACGAATTTATGAACTTATGTTCATCCATTTTTGAAGTAGCCCATAATTTGTATGTAACAACTTCAACTTTTATGTTCATCCATTTTTATTAACATGTTCATCATGAATCTTTCAAGATCTTTGTGTTTACTTGTTAGATTATGTTTTTAATCATCATCTAAGAAGTCCACATATGATGTTCTTCACCACTAGCTCAAACTACCAACTAACAACTTCCATAGCACAACATAAACAACTTGTTTCTTATAATTTTTAGCTTAGTTTGAAGTGTTCTTCATCTTTGTTTTGTATGAATCTTTAGGTGTTATCTTGTACACAAGTTACATATACTTTAACAAGATGAAAATTAGTGTTCAAGGGAACTTACTACTAGCACAAGGCTAGGGAAGCAACACACAAGAACAAGAAGATGAAGATGAAGAAAATAGGTGGTTAATAGCTCCTTGAAGAGGTCCTTCCACTTCCAAGACTTGACACCTTCCTAGTTATGCTTGATACACCTGAGGTTAACCTTGGATAGCTTGCAAATGAACACAAGATTAGAGGTGAAAGAGGGGTGTTTGGGCCGTGAGGTTGAAGGTGGAAGGAGGTAGTTGTGTTGGTTGAAATGGATGATGAGATAAGATTAGACAATGTGTTCTTTATGCATGTTTCTTCGAACACAAGATCCCCCATACATTCCCTTTGCCCTCCCAACATGTCTACACAAGGGAGACACAAATGTTTGATGGTGGGACCCCCCTAGAACTGGCCATGGGATCTTGGTTGGGGTATAGTTTGGTTTGGTTAGTGTGGTTAAGTGTTTAGTTATGTTTAAGTTAAGTTAGGTTAGGGGGTTTAGGGTTTTTGGTGTAATTCATGATGCATGGTGATTTATACTAGCTTAACATTGTTAAATGATGTTAACTAGTCCATAAATTATGTCTAGTTCGTGTTCGGTTGCTTAACGGGTTCTAGATTCGTTATCGGGTCCCTAAATGGAGGTTTAAGCAACTTGTAGGGATTTTAGGTATTTTTAAGTAAAACAAAGTGTTTAATGAATTAAACTAGTTGTATGATGTTAAATATTGTTAACTAGTTCATATGATGTGTCTGGTTGTGTCCGGGTGTTTGTTTCGTTGTCGGTTCGTTAAAACGTTGACTTTCAAGACTTGTATGATATGATATGTTTTTGTGCCAAATTGATATTTTCAACATCTTTTAGGTAGTCTATGATGTTTAACACCATTTCTGAATATTACACAAGCTCGTGGATGCTATATTTTGCTGAATTATGCTGACAATTTTCAGTACATGTATTGTTTCCGAAAGTGTTTTGCATGAATCCTTGTTTTCCCACATGGGATTTAACAGATAGTTTATGTTGGACTCCCATCTAAGTCCTAAATTTGTTGTTTAGCTGAGTACTGAAGCTGTTCTGACACAACTAGTCTACTAGTTATTCTGATGCATTGTCTTAAACTATTTTTTTAATTGTAACCACTGAAACGATTAACATGCATCATGTGATGTACTTAGTGAGTTTTCTAGATGTATGCCATGTAATTCATGCAGTTTAGATGTTCAACACATAATTGTATATTATAAATGACTATTTACATGTACAAAAATTACCCGAAAGTGACAGTTGTCACAGAGGGGGTGCCTGTAAAAAAGAGGAGGGAGAGAATGAATGGGCTAGCGAACATGACAACAGACAAGAGACAAAGGGCCAGGGTGCGTTGGAGACAATGTTAGGGTTCCCCATCACTTCAATTTACACATAGTTTCATCTGATATTTATGTAGCATAATAAATTACAACCAAATCTTTGTTTTCCAAAGACGTGACCTAAAATGCCCATTTTGACAATAATAATAATAATCTCCCACCATGATCAAAATAAATTAGTTGTTTTAGAAAGACAAACACAATCTGAATTAACCATTTTTAAATCTACGGGGTCATATTCACAAATAAAGGTGGAATGTTACACTTGCCGAGACAAGAGGCACGACCAGTGCTTCGCCAACCGGGTGACGAAGCCGCCACAGCTAATGTGGCAATAGGTGCACTTAAAAGCGTACTCGACGAAATATGTGGTTAACTTATATGCCAAGTTGGCCCCCCTCGGTAAGTAAGTAGTGCAAGAATAGGTCATTTTGGGTGACCCACTCCCTACTATCATGTCGACCCACAATCATCATGGAAATACACCGATATAGGTATCGGTCTAACGGGTCGTAAATATGCGACGCCCGCACCTTTAGGGATCGCGAACGCAGTGTCGCGAACTCCCCGGTCGCAATAGTGTGCCACCAGGGCCACAACACGTCAGAGGACGTGGTGGTCAGCGCATCCAAAAATGACTGCGATACTGACTCATCATGTGAGTACATACCGGAGGAAACATCAAACTAGGGAGCGTCTACCGGCGCCTCTCCCCGTAAAGAGTAAAAGAAACCGCGGTCATATTCAAAAAATGCTTTAAACCCCAACCCTTGGTCTCTGTAAATATAAACGTAGAAAAAATTGTAAAATAATCTCCGTGTGGACTCGCTCTCGGGCGGCCTCAAATAAACAGGCCCACGGGGAGGTAGCTAGCATGAACTCTCAGACCCGACCGATCGATCAAATATCGGTAAAAATGTCATATCAATGGTGCGAGGCATATCCAGCTCTCTCTCTATCGATCAAATATTTGTACAAAACTTGTATACGTTTTATATACGCATGTATTATACGTCTCTTATACGACCTGTACACATATTATACGTTTCGTATACACACCTATTATACGTCTCGTATATGCTAAAAGCAAACAAGGAAAAAAATTGAATATTCAAGCTGTATACGATCGCATACACATGAATATTCAGTTTTTTTTAAATTCCATCAAACAATCAATTTTGTTACGGTAATCTACGCTATACGATACACTATTCTAACAAGTTACGTAATCTCAAATTCTATTCTACGAACGAGGCTTAGAAACGTGTCTTAATAGAAGAACAAGAAGAAATCATCACGAATGCCGAAGAACAATATCTAAGAAAGATCCAAGAGAAAATCGAGAGAATTTTAGTGAATTTGAGGTCGTATGGTGGATATGTGGTCGTATAGCATATTATATGACCTTTTTTTGAATGTACATGGCCGCATAACGTTATACGAGTCGTATACAATATTTATTATTTTCTATTCGCTTGTATACACGATACACGAGCACTATTTTTATCTTGTTTATGGGTCGTATAATGTTATACGACCCGTGTATATATATATATCTGTGTGTGTGTGTGTGTTTGTGTGCGTGTGTGTTCCTGTAAAAAGGGTCATTTACATGAGAAGTATAAGAAGGAGCCTAGTGGATGAGATGTGGCACTAATTATTTTTTTATATTAAGGGTAATTAGTTAAATTCAATTAATTGCCATGCTCATCATAAATCATATCCTCCTAACATATCATATCCATGAGAGCACACACCTCACAATTCCCATGATTTTTGCAATGATTTTTGTATTTTCAAATCACATCAAAGAGAGTTCTCATGACGGGCATGTAGTAACTGGAAGGGTACGAGTACCAGTAGTCGGAACGTCCTGTCTAGGCTTGGCATTCGTATAAATCCAAAATAAAGGACCAGTTTGCCTACCTGGGGACTAACGATGAGAGTACGAAGGACCTATTAGGCCAAAGTATGCTATACCAAACGTCGTGTGAGCTAATCCCACTTTGAGTTGTCATTGTGTCTACACCTGGACACCCTCCTACCATACATTTCGCAATCATATTTCACGGTTTTCATTCGGGTGATGCGAGTGTTAATCCGCCAACACCAATGTGAATCCTACTAAGCCCAATAGTCATGGGGGCCCACATGACTATACAGGCGATGGTATGGGGGACATTGGAGGCCCAAACATGAGCAAACCCAAGACATCCTATGGATGTAGTTGCATTATTGTTAGTTATGTTATTTTTGTTCTTTTAACAACACATGACACCTAGAAACTTCTTAAACTTACAATCTTCCTCTGTATGTTCCTGTAGATGTCGGCTAGGCAACTACGTGGAGGTAGAAAGTCAGGAAGATCCAATGAACGCTTGGCCACTCAAATCGCTAAACAAATGGCCGCGGTGCTTCCTGACATCGTGATTCAAGTTCAACAAGCTCTCACCGCAAATCCCATCAACCCTCCCAATCAAGAAGACCAGAGCGTCGCCAACCCTCACTCCAAAAAGTGCTCCTACAAACACTTCAAATCTTGCGATCCCCCAAAGTATGAAGGGACCGAAGGTGTTACTGCTCTCCTTCACTGGTTTGAAGAGATGGAGAACACTTTCCTCAATTGTGATTGTCCCGAGGATCGCAAGGTACGTTATGCAACCGGAAGACTGTTTGGGGTAGCCCTTACCTGGTGGAACACAGAAAAGGGTAAACGAGGAGTTGAAGATGCCATGGCCTTAACATGGGAAGAGTTAAGGGAACTCATGACCAGACGCTTCGGTCCAAGAAGCGAAATCAAAAAGTTGGAAGATGAATTCCACGCGCTAAAACAAAAGGAAGGAGATCACACTTCCTATAACAAAAGATTCCTTGAGCTAAATCAGATGAACCCTAATCTGTTCACCCCGTGTACCGCTTGGTTGAACACTACATTCGAGGTCTTCCCTCGAAAATTCAAGACTCGGTTCTAAGCACTTCGCCTGCAACACTTGAAGCCGCAATGGAACTAGCTACCGAACTCACTGAGAATCGCATTCAAAACGGCAAATTTAAGGATGAAAAGAAGAAAGCACCCATCGAGACCTCAACTACAAACCACTCAGTCTCATCCTCAAGGTTTGCTGGTAAGAGGAAACGAAACGGCAAGAATTTTGCTGTCACTCAAACCAACCCTCCTATCACCACTGCACCAATCACCCAATTTGCTCCTTCGACTGCACCATTTAAAAAGCCATACACCGGCCCACACCCAAAATGCAACCGTTGTCAGTTCCATCACCCTCCCGAAACTCTTTGCCAACATTGCACCAGCTGTGGCCGTGCGGGTCACACCATTCAAACTTGTCGCACTCTTCAACGAACGAACCGCAATCAACCCCAACCCAAACCCACCATCAGATAGTGGGACAAGCCCAACAACCCTTACTTCTACCACCTGCACAACACATAGCCCAATCCTACTACCAACCCAACTACCCCATGATGCAACCCGTGCGAGCTTGTTACAACTGTGGAGACCCAAACCACTTCAGAAACACATGTCCACGCTTGGTGAACATCATCCATGCCCAAGCTCAAGCAAATCCGGTAAACCAAGCTAACCAAGCTCCTCCACCTGCTAGAGGAAGAGCTTTCAACATCAATGCCAACCAAGCTAGGGCTGACAACAACGTGGTTAATGGTACGTTTCTCATCAATGGTAGTTATGCATCCATGTTATTCGATACTGGGGCGGATAAGAGTTTTGTGTCCTTGGAATTCGAATCTATCCTTAACCAAACTCGTGATAATCTCCTGGAATCTCTAACGGTGGAAGTTGCTGACGGAAAGCCCGTTTCGTTAAATTCTATTATACGAAATTGTACCCTCACTCTAAACGATCACGATTTTCCAGTTGACCTCATTCCTATGAAGTTGGGAAGTTTCGATATTATAATCGGTATGGACTGGCTCAGCCAGCATCACGCTGAAGTAGTATGCCGTGAAAAGTTCATTCGCATTCCTCTTGCAGACGGTCAGACCCTACGTATCTTTGGGGAAACCCCTTCTAAAGGACTCAAATTAATGTCCTGCCTTCAAGCCCGAAAATATCTCCGCAAGAACTATTCCTAAATCACGTCGTCAAAAAGGGAAACAAGGAGAAGAAACTCGAAGATATACCAGTGGTGAAGGAATTCCCACAAGTCTTTCCCGACGACATCTCAGGACTCCCTCCTGTGAGAGAAGTCGAATTCCGCATCGATCTTGTACCTGGCGCTACAACCAATCGCAAAATCTCCTTATAGGCTAGCCCCATCCGAAATGCAAGAGCTGGCCAGTCAACTGCAAGAACCGACTGACAAAGGATTCATACGTCCTAGCTCCTCGCCTTGGGGTGCACCTGTTCTTTTTGTGAAGAAGAAAGATGGAACGTTTCGCATGTGTATCGACTACAGAGAACTCAACAAGTTAACGATTAAGAATCGCTACCCACTACCTCGCATCGATGACCTCCTAGACCAACTTCAAGGCGCCACCTGCTTTCAAAAATCAACCTTCGTTCTGGTTATCATCAGCTCAGAGTACATGAAGAAGACGTCCCAAAGACCACCTTCCGAACTCGTTATGGTCATTACGAATTCATGGTCATGCCATTCGGTTTAACCAACGCCCCCGCTGTATTCATGGATCTAATGAATAGGGTATGCAAACCCTACCTCGACCGTTTCGTCATAGTCTTCATCGACGATATTCTTATCTACTCCAAGTCTAAATCCGATCATGAACGACACCTTCGACTCATCCTTTCACTCTTAACGACTGAAAAGCTCTACGCTAAGTTCTCAAAATGCGAATTCTGGTTAGGTGAAGTACAATTCCTTGGACATGTCGTCAATGACAAGGGAATAAATGTCGATCCGTCAAAAATCAAGGCAGTGCAAGAATGGCAAGCGCCACGTACCCCTACCGAAGTAAGATCATTTCTTGGTTTGGCTGGTTACTATCGCCGCTTCATTGCCAATTTTTCCCGTATTGCTGTACCACTCACGGCTTTGACTCATAAAGGAAAACCCTTCATATGGGGACCTAAACAAGAAGAAGCCTTCCAAACTCTAAAGCAAAAACTTTGTGACGCACCTATCCTCACACTCCCTGAAGGTTGCGATGACTTTGTAGTATATTGCGGCGCATCAGGGCAAGGGCTAGGCTGTGTATTAATGCAAAGAGGAAAAGTGATAGCTTATGCTTCTAGACAACTCAAGGTTCAAGAGAAGAACTACATCACCCACGACCTGGAACTTGGAGCCGTTGTGTTCGCTCTCAAGATATGGAGACATTACCTTTATGGTACCAAGTGTGAAATATACACTGACCACAAAAGTCTCCAACATATCTTCAACCAAAAGGAGTTGAATATGAGGCAACGAAGATGGGTCGAACTCCTCAATGACTACGACTGTGAAATTCGGTATCATCCTGGCAAGACAAACGTAGTGGCTGATGCACTAAGTCGAAAAGGTTATGCGAACTCCATTCGTCTTCTCTGTTCGCAAATCATAACTGACATCAAAGATCGAATCCGAGCAGCTCAACATGTTTCTATAACAGAAAATGACGTACGCGATGAGCTGTCATGTGGAGCTGAACTCAAAATCGAAACCAAATCCGACGGTATCCTATACTATTTAAATCGCATATGGAATCCTGATCGCGATAACCTTCGTGATTTCCTCATGAATGAGGCGCACAAAACACGATACTCTATACACCCAGGAGCCGACAAGATGTATCAAGACCTACGATACACCTACTGGTGGCCTGGCATGAAAAAGGATATTGCTGTTTTTGTTTCCAAGTGCCTTACCTGTTCCAAAGTAAAAGCTGAACATCAAAGACCCTCAGGACTTCTAGTCCAACCAGAAATACCTGTATGGAAGTGGGAAAACATAACCATGGATTTCATTACCGGGTTACCTCGCACCTCCAGTGGGTATGACACCATATGGGTAATAATCGATCGCCTTACAAAGTCAGCTCACTTCATTCCAATTCGTGAGGACTTCAAAAATGAGAAGTTAGCTCGTATCTACATCAGCGAGATCGTAAGCCGTCAGGGTGTACCTTTAAGCATCATTTCAGACCGTGATGGTCGTTTCACTTCACGAACATGGCGAGCCGTACAAACCGCCTTGGGTACACGATTAAACCTCAGTACCGCTTTTCATCCTCAAACTGATGGACAATCTGAACGCACTATCCAAACTCTTGAAGACATGCTTCGAGCATGTGTCATAGACTTCAAAGGGAATTGGGACTCTCATCTACCATTAGTTGAATTTTAATACAACAATAGCTATCATTCAAGTATCGGGATGGCTCCTTTCGAAGCTTTATATGGTCGTAAGTGCCGATCTCCAGTATGTTGGCATGAAATAGGGAATCACAAATCACCGGTCCAGAGTTAATTCAAGAAACAACCGACAAGGTCATTCAAATTCGAAACAATCTTCTAGCGGCTCAAAGTCGTCAAAAGAGTTATGCAGACAAACGACGAAAGCCCTTGGAATTTGACATTGGTGATCAAGTACTTTTAAAAGTATCACCGTGGAAGGGAGTGGTTCATTTTGGCCAGAAGGGCAAGCTAGCACCACGCTACGTAGGACCTTTCAAGATACTCGAAAGAGTAGGTCCTGTAGCATACAAGCTTGACCTACCGGAAGAGCTCAACAGAATTCATCCCACATTCCACGTATCAAACTTGAAGAGGTGCCTCGCCGATGAAAACCTCCATATTCCTCTAGAAGACATTCAGATCGATGAATCTATTCACTTCATTGAAAGACCTGTAGAAATCATGGACTTCGGAGAGAAGCGTTTAAGACGAAGTCGTATTCCAATTGTCAGGGTACGTTGGGAGTCGAAACGAGGACCTGAGTTTACTTGTGAACGTGAAGACTCAATACGCGAGAAACACCCGCATCTTTTTCCTGTTACCACTACTACTTAAATTTCGGGACGAAATTTCTAGAAGTAGGGGATACTGTAACATCCGTCAAAAAACGGGTTTTCAAAACCCGCTTCGTTTATCAATCAAATATCCAGTTATAATTTTCGTTGCGTATTTATAGTTGTTATTAATTTTAAACGATACATAATTAATAAATATATTAGAATCTAAAAACCATAATTTAAAATTTCTAATAAATAATGAATAAAAAAAATGTAGACGCTGGGTTTCGAACCCGGGTCACCCACAAGTCAAAACACACGACACACCGCTCAGCCACACACTGTCTTTGTGATAAACATTAAAACAAATAACACTTATAATGAAACTGAAAGTCAAATCCAGTAATTAGCGGCCCAGACTAGTCGTCACCAGAAAGATAGACAATCCGCGATTCTTGCCATTTTCCTTTTGACTAAAACATGTTAACCGACCTCGACATCGGTTATAACCGATGTCTAACCCACAATTTTAGTCGTAACCGCCGGAAAAACTTTGACCACGAATCAAGACCAAAATTCGGACCCAATACATCCTGTTCTTCCCTATAAATATCCACCCAAACCTCTGGTAAACTTTTCACTCAGAATCGCACAATCTCTCGAAGCTTAGCACGTCGCCGGAAATTTCAATTTCGCCGGAATCACTGAATGGAAAACCGCGATTTTCTTCAGACGGTACAATCATCTAAATTTCTCTTGCTATCTTTCGATTTGTAATCTAATTGCTCAATCCAGTAATCAAAACTGTTAAACAGTTTCCGTCAGCCAGAATCCGCTGATCGGAGACGACGAGACTTTGCCGGAAAACCTGAAGCAAACTCGCCGTTCTGGTATACCATGTCATCTCATTTCTCTTTCAATTCAATCAAATATAAGTTAAGATCGATCAAACAGAACAGTCGGAATACACTGTTCTGAAATGTTAAGCGAAGAAGACGAAGTTGAACAATGGGTATAAGTTTAATTAAAACTGGATACTTAACCGGTTAGACACACAGTCCAGCGGTGGACTGTGTGCAAGATAACACGCACGTCCCGAGTTCGAATCGCATATGTTACCGACTTTCAGAAATAAAACCAATCCTTTTTAAAACCTATTCAGACCATCCTTCAACATGTATACAAATATAATATAATTCTGTAGTTAAACAAGATTAGACACACAGCCCAACTGGTTGGGCTGTGCGCACTCGAACCGAACGTCCCGAGTTCGACTCCGGGTCACTGAAGTCGGTTCGGCCATATTAAATCCTTTTTGAAATAAACTAAATAAGATAACAGTTAATTAGTATATATATATAATTAAAACAGAGAATATTTCGGGTTAGACACGTAGCTCAGTTGGTAGAGCTGCGTGCACGTATACGAGAGGTTCCGAGTTCGAACCTCACTCAGCGCATAATTAAACACACTCCGACCGGTCAACGGTAAAGTCAACATTTTTTTTATTTTTTTTTTTATTTTTTTTATTTTTCTTTTTATTTATTTAATTGAAAAAATCATTTAAAAATACTTAAAAGATAGATTTTTAAAGTTAGAAAATTACCTTAAACTCACAAAGATAAATCTAAAAATTTCATTAAGAGTAACAAATAAAAATATTAATCCCAAATAAAATCCATTTATTTACCGAATCATTTCGTTATTATTTTAGGTTAGTTTTTCTCTCGTCAATCAAATCCTAAATTCGTGCGCATCCAACGTCATCACAGAACGCACCCAATGTGAGTGAATCTCTACGAATTCCCCGTTTTAATCATGTCTTGGGGTGTATCATGTGTCGTTTAATTCTTTATTATATTTAAACACTTGTGCATACATCATATCCGTGATCAAATGTGTATCAATTGTTGTGTGGATTATATGTAGTTTGGATTTATCATTTTCAGTGCACGCATTTCATTAGGCCCATCAGTTCCCCGTGGGAGACGGGTTGAGCATCAGGTGCCTCATAAGATCGGCTCCGTTTGATTGAGCCTTGATCTCACATTCATCATCATTCATATCATATACTCATTCCAAGTGGTTTGTATTTGTTTATTTATATATGTTTGCTCACATGTGATATTGCACAAATTTTCCCTATTAAATAAAACAAGAAATTAATAACAATGTTTTATCAAGGTTCACTCGCAAACTTTTGTTGACCCAAAATATCCCCCATTTTACACATGATACAGGTGATCCAGTTGAGGCAAGAAACACATAGGAAGTAGAAGAATAAATCAGTTTAAGCTTTGGATTATTTACATAGTTTCCTTTCCTTGTAATTGTATGGATTTTGATTTTGGATATTTAAGTTGTAATTTGAATTTAATAAATATGAAACATTTTAGTAAACATCATGAGCTTTGGTGATAACCCAATTATGCCCCGACTCTTATTCCGCTGCGGGTCAGGGTGTGATAGATTGGTATCAGAGCCATGACTATAGGGATATAGGATAGGTTATTAGAACCTTAGAGCCTATACTATAATTGATTAAAAAATTTAAATTGTTTATGCGTTACATACAAAATTCATGATGTTTATATGTTTTATGTTTATTGTTACACTCAATGTTATGCAAGCATGCTCACAAATACTTGTTATTATACAATGCTCATCATAAATCATATCCTCATAACATATCATATCCATGAGAGCACACACCTCACAATTCCCATGATTTTTGCAATGATTTTTGTATTTTCGAATCACATCAAAGTGAGTTCTCATGACGGGCATGTAGTAACTGGAAGGGTACGAGTACCGGTAGTCGGAACGTCCTGTCTAGGCTTGGCATTCGTATAAATCCAAAATAAAGGACCAGTTTGCCTACTGGGGACTAACGATGAGAGTACGAAGGACCTATTAGGCCAAAGCATGCTATACCAAACGTCGTGTGAGCTAATCCCACTTTGAGTTGTCATTGTGTCTACACCTGGACACCCTCCTACCATACATTTCGCAATCATATTTCACGGTTTTCATTCGGGTGATGCAAGTGTTAATCCGCCAACACCAATGTGAATCCTACTAAGCCCAATAGTCATGGGGGCCCACATGACTATACAGGCGATGGTATGGGGGACATTGGAGGCCCAAACATGAGCAAACCCAAGACATCCTATGGATGTAGTTGCATTATTGTTAGTTATGTTATTTTTGTTCTTTTAACGACACATGACACCTAGAAACTTCTTAAACTTACAATCTTCCTATGTATGTTCCTGTAGATATCGGCTAGGCAACTACATGGAGGTAGAAAGTCAGGAAGATCCAATGAACGCTTGGCCACTCAAATCGCTAAACAAATGGCCGCGGTGCTTCCTGACATCGTGATTCAAGTTCAACAAGCTCTCACCGCAAATCCCATCAACCCTCCCAATCAAGAAGACCAGAGCGTCGCCAACCCTCACTACAAAAAGTGCTCCTACAAACACTTCAAATCTTGCGATCCCCCAAAGTATGAAGGGACCGAAGGTGTTACTGCTCTCCTTCACTGGTTTGAAGAGATGGGGAACACTTTCCTCAATTGCGATTGTCCCGAGGATCGCAAGGTACGTTATGCAACCGGAAGACTGTTTGGGGTAGCCCTTACCTGGTGGAACACAGAAAAGGGTAAACGAGGAGTTGAAGATGCCATGGCCTTAACATGGGAAGAGTTAAGGGAACTCATGACCAGACGCTTCTGTCCAAGAAGCGAAATCAAAAAGTTGGAAGATGACTTCCACGCGCTAAAACAAAAGGAAGGAGATCACACTTCCTATAACAAAAGATTCCTTGAGCTAAATCAGATGATCCCTAATTGTTCACACCCCGTGTACTGGTTGGTTGAACACTACATTCGAGTCTTCCCTCGAAAATTCAAGACTCGGTTCTAAGCACTTCGCCTGCAACACTTGAAGCCGCAATGGAACTAGCTACCGAACTCACTGAGAATCGCATCCGAAACGGCAAATTTAAGGATGAAAAGAAGAAAGCACCCATCGAGACCTCAACTACAAACCACTCAGTCTCATCCTCAAGGTTTGCTGGTAAGAGGAAACGAAACGGCAAGAATTTTGCTGTCACTCAAACCAACCCTCCTATCACCGCTGCACCAATCACCCAATTTGCTCCTTCGACTGCACCATTTAAAAAGCCATACACCGGCCCACACCCAAAATGCAACCGTTGTCAGTACCATCACCCTCACCGAAACTCTTTCCAACATTGCACCAGCTGTGGCCGTGCGGGTCACACCATTCAAACTTGTCGCACTCTTCAACGAACGAACGCACAAAAACCCACCATCAGATAGTGGGACAAGCCCAACAACCCTTACTTCTACCACCTGCACAACACATAGCCCAATCCTACTACCAACCCAACTACCCCATGATGCAACCCGTGCGAGCTTGTTACAACTGTGGAGACCCAAACCACTTCAGAAACACATGTCCACGCTTGGTGAACATCATCCATGCCCAAGCTCAAGCAAATCCGGTAAACCAAGCTAACCAAGCTCCTCCACCTGCTAGAGGAAGAGCTTTCAACATAAATGCCAACCAAGCTAGGGCTGACAACAACGTGGTTAACAGTATATTCTCATCAATGGAAGTTATGCATCCATGTTATTCGATAATGGCGCGGATAAGAGTTTTGTGTCCTTAGAATTCGAACCTATCCTCAACCAAACTCGTGATAATCTCCTGGAATCTCTAACGGTGGAAGTTGCTGACGGAAAGCCCGTTTCATTAAATTCTATTATACGAAATTGTACCCTCACTCTAAACGATCACGATTTTCCAGTTGACCTCATTCCTATGAAGTTGGGAAGTTTCGATATTATAATCGGTATGGACTGGCTCAGCCAGCATCACGCTGAAGTAGTATGCCGTGAAAAGTTCATTCGCATTCCTTGCAGACGGTCAGACCCTACGTATCTTTGGGGAAACCCCTTCGAAAGGACTCAAATTAATGTCCTGCCTTCAAGCCCGAAAATATCTCCGCAAGAACTATGTCGCATTCTAACTCACGTCGTCAAAAAGGGAAACAAGGAGAAGAAACTCGAAGATATACCAGTGGTGAAGGAATTCCCACAAGTCTTTCCCAACGACATCTCAGGACTCCCTCCTGTGAGAGAAGTCGAATTCCGCATCGATCTTGTACCTGGCACTACACCAGTCGCAAAATCTCCTTATAGGCTAGCCCCATCCGAAATGCAAGAGCTGGCCAGTCAACTGCAAGAACTGACTGACAAAGGATTCATACGTCCTAGCTCCTCGCCTTGGGGTGCACCTGTTCTTTTTGTGAAGAAGAAAGATGGAACGTTTCGCATGTGTATCGACTACAGAGAACTCAACAAGTTAACGATTAAGAATCGCTACCCACTACCTCGCATCGATGACCTCCTAGACCAACTTCAAGGCGCCACCTGCTTCTCAAAAATCGACCTTCGTTCTGGTTATCATCAGCTCAGAGTACATGAAGAAGACGTCCCAAAGACCGCCTTCCGAACTCGTTATGGTCATTACGAATTCATGGTCATGCCATTCGGTTTAACCAACGCCCCCGCTGTATTCATGGATCTAATGAATAGGGTATGCAAACCCTACCTCGACCGTTTCGTCATAGTCTTCATCGACGATATTCTTATCTACTCCAAGTCTAAATCCGATCATGAACGACACCTTCGACTCATCCTTACACTCTTAAGGACTGAAAAGCTCTACGCTAAGTTCTCAAAATGCGAATTCTGGTTAGGTGAAGTACAATTCCTTGGACATGTCGTCAATGACAAGGGAATACATGTCGATCCGTCAAAAATCAAGGCAGTGCAAGAATGGCAAGCGGCACGTACCCCTACCGAAGTAAGATCATTTCTTGGTTTGGCTGGTTACTGTCGCCGCTTCATTGCCAATTTTTCCCGTATTACTGTACCACTCACGTTTTTGACTCATAAAGGAAAACCCTTCATATGGGGACCTAAACAAGAAGAAGCCTTCCAAACTCTAAAGCAAAAACTTTGTGACGCACCTATCCTCACACTCCCTGAAGGTTGCGATGACTTTGTAGTATATTACGACGCATCAGGGCAAGGGCTAGGCTGTGTATTAATGCAAAGAGGAAAAGTGATAGCTTATGCTTCTAAACAACTCAAGGTTCATGAGAAGAACTACACCACCCACGACCTGGAACTTGGAGACGTTGTGTTCGCTCTCAAGATATGGAGACATTACCTTTATGGTACCAAGTGTGAAATATACACTGACCACAAAAGTCTCCAACATATCTTCAACCAAAAGGAGTTGAATATGAGGCAACGAAGATGGGTCGAACTCCTCAATGACTACGACTGTGAAATTCGGTATCATCCTGGCAAGGCAAACGTAGTGGCTGATGCACTCAGTCGAAAAGGTTATGCGAACTCCATTCGTCTTCTCTGTTCGCAAATCATGACCGACATCAAAGATCGAATCCGAGCAGCTCAACATGTTTCTGTAACAGAAAATGATGTACGCAATGAGCTGTCATGTGGAGCTGAACTCAAAATCGAAACCAAATCCGACGGTATCCTATACTATTTAAATCGCATATGGATTCCTGATCGCGATAACCTTCGTGATTTCCTCATGAATGAGGCGCACAAAACATGATACTCTGTACACCCAGGAGCCGACAAGATGTATCAAGACCTACGATACACCTACTGGTGGCCTGGCATGAAAAAGGATATTGCTGTTTTTGTTTCCAAGTGCCTTACCTGTTCCAAAGTAAAATCTGAACATCAAAGACCCTCAGGACTTCTAGTCCAACCAGAAATACCTGTATGGAAGTGGGAAAACATAACCGTGGATTTCATTACCGGGTTACCTCGCACCTCCAGTGGGTATGACACCATATGGATAATAATCGATCGCCTTACAAAGTCAGCTCACTTCATTCCAATTCGCGAGGACTTCAAAAATGAGAAGTTAGCTCGTATCTACATCAGCGAGATCGTAAGCCGTCATGGTGTACCTTTAAGCATCATTTCAGACGTGATGGTCGTTTCACTTCACGAACATGGCGAGCCGTACAAACTGCCTTGGGTACACGATTAGACCTTAGTACCAGCTTTTCATCCTCAAACTGATGGACAATCTGAACGCACTATCCAAACTCTTGAAGACATGCTTCGAGCATGTGTCATAGACTTCAAAGGGAATTGGGACTCTCATCTACCATTAGTTGAATTTTCGTACAACAATAGCTATCGTTCAAGTATCGGCATGGCTCCTTTCGAAGCTTTATATGGTCGTAAGTGCCGATCTCCAGTATGTTGGCATCGAAATTGGGGAATCACAAATCACCAGTCCAGAGTTAATTCAAGAAACAACCGACAAGGTCATTCAAATTCGAAACAATCTTCTAGCGGCTCAAAGTCGTCAAAAGTTATGCAGACAAACGACGAAAGCCCTTGGAATTTGACATTGGTGACCAAGTAGTTTTAAAAGTATCACCGTGGAAGGAGTGGTTCGTTTTGGCCAGAAGGGTAAGCTAGCACCACGCTACGTAGGACCTTTCAAGATACTCGAAAGAGTTGGTCCTGTAGCATACAAACTTGATCTACAGGAAGAGCTCAACAAATTCATCCCACATTCCACGTATCAAACTTGAAGAGGTGCCTCGCCGATGAAACCTCCATATTCCTCTAGAAGACATTCAGATCGATGAATCTATGCACTTCACTGAAAGACCGGTAGAAATCATGGACTTCGGAGAGAAGCGTTTAAGACGAAGTCGTATTCCAATTGTCAGGGTACGTTGGGAGTCGAAACGAGGTACCTGAGTTTACTTGGGAACGTGAGACTCAATGCGCGAGAAATACCCGCATCTTTTTCCTGTTACCACTACTACTTAATTTCGGGACGAATTTCTAAAAGTAGGGGATACTGTAACATCCGTCGAAAAACGGGTTTTCAAAACCCGCTTCGTTTATCAATCAAATATCCAGTTATAATTTTCGTTGCGTATTTATAGTTGTTATTAATTTTAAACGATACATAATTAATAAATATATTAGAATCTAAAAACCATAATTTAAAATTCTAATAAATAATGAATAAAAAATAAATGTAGACGCCGGGTTTCGAACCCGGGTCACCCACAAGTCAAAACACACAACACACCGCTCCGCCACACACTGTCTTTGTGATAAACATTAAAACAAATAACACTTATAATGAAACTGAAAGTCAAATCAGTAATTAGCGCGCCCAGACTAGTCGTCACCGGAAAGATAGACAATCCGTGATTCTTGCCATTTTCCTTTTGACTAAAACATGTTAACCGACCTCGACATCGGTTATAACCGACCTGATGTACCACACCCACAATTTTAGTCGTAACCGCCGAAAAACTTTGACCGGAATCAAGACCAAAATTCGGACCCAATACATCCTGTTCTTCCCTATAAATACCCACCCAAACCTCTGGTAAACTTTTCGCTCAGAATGCACAATCTCTCGAAGCTTTAGCACGTCGCCGGAAATTTCAATTTCGCCGGAATCTGAACGGAAAACCGCGATTGCGGAATCATCTAAATTTCTCTTGCTATCTTTCGATTTGTAATCTAATTGCTCAATCCAGTAATCAAAACTGTTAAACATTTTCCCTCAGCCGAATCCGCAGATCGAGACGACGAGACTTTGCCGGAAAACCTGAAGCAAACTCGCCGTTCTGGTATACCATGTCATCTCATTTCTCTTTTAATTCAATCAAATATAAGTTAAGATCGATCAAACAGAACAGTCGAGAATACACTGTTCTGAAATGTTAAGCGAAGAAGACGAATTTGAACAATGCGTATAAGTTTAATTAAAACTGGATATTTAACCGGGTTAGACACACAGTCCAGCGGTGGACTGTGTGCAACATAACACGCACGTCCCGATTCGAATCGCATATGTTACCGACTTTCAGAAATAAAACCAATCCTTTTTAAAACCTATTCAGATCATCCTTCAACATGTATACAAATATAATATAATTCTGTAGTTAAACAAGGTTAGACACACAGCCCAACTGGTTGGGTTGCGCACTCGAATCCGAACGTCCCGAGTTCGACTCCGGGTCACTGAAGTCGGTTCGGCCATATTAAATCCTTTTTGAAATAAACTAAATAAGATAACAGTTAATTAGTATATATATATAATTAAAACAGAGAATATTTCGGGTTAGACACGTAGTCTCAGTTGGTAGAGCTGCGTGCACGTATACGAGAGGTCCCGAGTTCGAACCTCACTCAGCGCATAATTAAACACAGTCCGACCGGTCAATCACGGTCAAAGTCAACATTTTTTTTATTTGTTTTTTATTTTTTTCTTTTTTATTTATTTATATTGAAAAAATCATTTAAAAATACTCAAAAAAATAGATTTTTAAAGTTAGAAAATTACCTTAAACTCACAAAGATAAATCTAAAAATTTCATTAAGAGTAACAAATAAAAATATTAATCCCAAATAAAATCCATTTATTTACCGAATCATTTCGTTATTATTTTAGGTTATTTTTCTCTCGTCGATCAATTCCTAAATTCGTGGCATCCAACGTCATCACAGAACGCACCCAATGTGAGTGAATCTCTACCAATTCCCCGTTTTAATCATGTTTTGGGGTGTATCATGTGTCGTTTAATTCTTTATTATATTTAAACACTTGTGCATACATCATATCCTGAATGTGATCAAATGTGTATCAATTGTTGTGTGGATTATATGTAGTTTGGATTTATCATTTTCAGTGCAGCATTTCATCAGGCCATCAGTTCCCCGTGGGAGACGGGTTGAGCATAGGTGCCTCATAAGATCGGCTCCGTTTGATTGAGCCTTGATCTCACATTCATCATCATTCATATCATATACTCATTCCAAGTGGTTTGTGTTTGTTTATTTATATATGTTTGCTCACATGTGATATTGCACAAATTTTCCCTATTAAATAAAACAAGAAATTAATAACAATGTTTTATCAAGGTTCACTCGCCAACTTTTGTTGACCCAAAATATCCCCGTTTTACACATGATACAGGTGATCCAGTTGAGGCAAGAAAAACATAGGAAGGCCTAGAAGAATAAATCAGTTTAAGCTTGGATATTTACATAGTTTCCTTTCCTTGTAATTGTATGGATTTTGATTTTGGATATTTAAGTTGTAATTTGAATTTAATAAATATGAAACATTTTAGTAAACATCATGAGCTTTGGTGATAACCCAATTATGCCCCGACTCTTATTCCGCTGCGGGTCGGGGTGTGACAATTTATTTATTTATTCATTTTTATTATTTTAAGGTTTAATTATTTTATTTATTCTTTTATTGATTAATATTTTAATTATGTAATTTATTTATTAACCATAAATAAAAATTAAGTAACACTAATAAATAAATGCGTAACGAACTTTCAATAAATACTTGTATTCTTAAACGGAGCAGGTTTTGGAAACCCGTTTTACACAAATGTTACAGTCTCCCCTACTTTTGAAACTTTCGTCCCGAAATTTAAGTAGTAGATGTAACTGGAAAGAGATGCGGGTATTTCTCACGCATTGAGTCTTCACGTTTCCAAGTAAACTCAGGTCCTTGTTTTGACTCCAACGCACCCTGACTATTGGATACGACTCGTCTTAAACGCTTTTCTCCAAAGTCCATGATTTCTACAGGTCTTTCAACGAAATGCATTGATTCATCGATCTGAATATCTTTCAATGGTATATGGAGATTTTCATCGGCGAGACACTTTTTCAAGTTTGATACATGGAATGTGGGATGAATTATGTTGAGTTCTTCTGGTAGGTCAAGCTTGTATGCTACAGGACCAACTCTTTCGAGTATTTTGAATGGTCCCACATAGCGTGGTGCTAGCTTGCCTTTTTGACCAAAACGAACCACTCCCTTCCACGGTGATACTTTCAAAAGTATCTTGATCAGCCAACACAAAACTCAAGTGGCTTTCGTCGTTTATCAGCGTAACTCTTTTGACGACTTCGAGCTGCTAGAAGATTATTGCGAATCTGAAGAATCTTATCAGTCGTTTCTTGAATCCACTCAGGTCCAGTGATTTGTGCTTCACCGATTTCATGCCAACATATAGGAGATCGGCACTTACGACCATATAAAGCTTTGAAAGGAGCCATGACCGATGCTTGAATGATAGCTATTGTTGTACGAAAATTCAACTAACGGTAAGTGAATGTCCCAATTACCCTTGAAGTCTATGACACATGCTCGCAACATGTCTTCAAGGGTTTGTATGGTGCGTCAGACTGACCATCAGTTTGAGGATGAAAGGCAGTGCTGAGATCTAAACGTGTACCTAGCGCTGATTGAACGGCTTGCCATGTTCGTGAAGTAAAACAGCCGTCTCGATCTGAAATGATATTTAAGGGCACACCATGACGGCTTACAATTTCATCAATATAGATACGAGCTAACTTCTCGTTCTTGTAATCTTCGCGGATTGGAATAAAATGAGCTGATTTAGTGAGACGATCAATGATAACCCAAATTGTGTCATACCCACTGGAGGTGCGAGGTAACCCGGTAATGAAGTCCATGGATATGTTTTCCCACTTCCAAACAGGTATTTCAGTTGGACGTGTAATCCTGAAGGTCTTTGATGTTCAGCTTTAACCTTAGAACATATGAGGCACTTAGAGACAAAAATGGCGATATCTTTCTTCATGCCAAGCCACCAGTATGAGTATTGTAGATCTTGATACATCTTATCAGCACCTGGATGTATAGAGTATCGTGTTTTGTGAGCCTCGTTCATGAGAAAAGTACGAAGATTGTCACGATCAGGTACCCAAATACGGTTTAGATAGTAAAGGATACCATTGGACTTGGATTCTAATTTGGTTTCAGCTCCACAAGACAATTCATCTCGCACATCATTTTCCGTGACTGAAATATGTTGAGCTGCTCGAATTCGATTTTGAAGATCGGTAACAATTTGAGAACACAAAAGGTGGATGGAGTTTGCATACTCTTTTCGACTAAGAGCATCAACTACAACATTAGCCTTGTCAGGATGATATGGATTTCACAATCGTAATCATTTAAGAGTTCGACCCATCATTGTTGCCTCATGTTCAACTCTTTTTTATTGAAGATATGTTGAAGGCTCTTGTGGTCAGTGTATATTTCACACTATGTACCATAGAGATAATGTCTCCATATCTTTAGAGCGAACAAACTGCTCCAAGTTCTAGGTTGTGAGTAGTGTAATTCTTCTCATGTACTTTGAGTTGCCTTGAGGCGTAGGCTATCACATTTCCTCTTTGCATTAAGACACAACCTAGTCCTTGTCCTAACGCATCGCAACAAACTACAAAGTCTTCACAACCATCAGGAAGAGTAAGGATAGATGCATCACAAAGTTTTTGCTTCAAAGTTTGAAAAGCCTCTTCTTGCTTGGCCCCCCAAATGAAAGGTTTTCCCTTATGAGTCAAGGCTGTGAGTGGTAAGCCAATTCGAGAAAAATTTGCGATGAAACATCGATAATAACCAGCTAGACCAAGAAATGACCTAACTTCGGTAGGAGTGCGTGGCGCTTGCCATTCTTGCACGGCTTTGATCTTTGCAGGGCCAACATGGATTCCCTGTCGTTGATGACATGACCAAGAAATTGCACTTCCTTTAACCAAAATTCACATTTTGAAAACTTAGCATAAAGCTTTTCGGTTCTCAAAAGTGTTAGGATAAGTCAAAGATGTCGCTCATGATCGGATTTGGTCTTAGAATAAATGAGAATATCATCGATGAAGACTATGACAAAACGATAGAGGTAGGGTTTACACACCATATTCATCAAATCCATGAATACAGCAGGAGCATTGGTCAAACCAAAAGGCATAACCATGAATTCATAGTGACCATAACGAGTTCGAAAAGCAGTCTTTGGGATGTCTTCTTCGCGTACTCTAAGTTGATGATAACCAGAACGAAGATCGATTTTTAAGAAATAGGGGCACCCTGTAGTTGATCCAAAAGATCATCGATATGAGGCAAAGGATAGCGGTTCTTGATAGTCAGCTTGTTGAGCTCTCTATAGTCGATACACATTCGAAAGTTCCGTCTTTCTTCTTTACGAAAAGAACCGGCACACCCCAAGGTGATGAGCTAGGACATATAAATCCCTTGTCAGTCAACTCTTGCAGCTGACTAGCTAGCTCTTCCATCTCAGATGGGGCTAACCGATATGGAGATTTTACGACTGGTGTAGCACCAGGTACAAGATCGATTCAGAATTCGACTTCTCGCATAGGAGGAAGTCCTGAAACGTCGTCGGGAAAAACTTGAGGAAATTTTTTAACGATTGGAATGTCTTCGAGCTTCTTCTCCTTGCCTTCCTTTTTGACGATGTGAGCGAAAAACGCGATATAGTCTTTACGAGATATCTTGAGTTTGAAGGCATGACATCAATTTGAGTCCTTTGGAAGGGGTTTCACCAAAAATGCGAAGAATTTGACCGCCAGCGAGAGGAATTCGAATAAATTTCTCATAACAAACAACTTCGGCGTGATGCTGACTAAGCCAGTTTATACCAATGATGACGTCGAAACTACCCAACTTCATAGGAATAAGATCAATTGGAAAGTCATGATCGTTGAGAGTAAGAGTGCAATCACGAATTATTGAGTCTAACGTAATAAGTTCACCGTCAGCTACTTCCACTGTGAATGATTCAGCTAGACTAATGTGAGGTAATTCAAGAATAGGTTCAAACTCTAAGGACACGAAACTCTTATCCGCACCAGTATCAAATAGAATGGATGCATAACTACCGTTAATGAGAAACGTATCGTTAACCATGTTATTATCCGCTCTAGCTTGGTTGCGTTGATGTTGAAAGCTCTTCCTCTAACGGGTGGATTAACTTGGTTGGATTGGTTCACTAGATTCGCTTGGGCTTGGGCATTTATGATGTTCACCAAACGTGGGCAGGTGTTTTGAAAATGGGTTGGATCATCGCAATTGAAACAGGCTCTGACTGGTTGCATCATTGGGTAGTTGGGTTGGTAGTAGGGTTGGGCCATGGGTTGAGCAGGTGGTAGAAGTAAAGGTTGTTGATATTGAGCTTGGCCCACCACTTGATTGTTGGGTTGGGCTTGAGGTTGATTGCGGTTTGGTTTTTGAAGAACGTGACAAGTTTGTATTGTGTGACCTGCACGGCCACAACTTGTGCAATGAAGACATGGGTTCTCAGGAGGGTGGTGATATTGGCATCGGTTGCATTTTGGATGAGATCCTGTGTAGGGTTTCTTGAATGGGACGGCAGGAGGAGCAACTTGTGTGATTGGGGCAGCAACGATAGGGGGATTGGTTTGGGTAACAGCGAAATTCTTTTCGTTGCGCTTTCTTTTACCAGTAAACTTTGAAAATGATCATGTTTGGGTTGCGGTAGAAGTTTCAGCAGAAGTCTTGTCCTTCTTCTTCTCATCTTTAAAATCGCCATTTCTGATGCGATTTTCCGTGAGCTCAGTGGCTAGCTCCATCGCAGCCTCGAGAGTTGCAGGTGTACTACTCAACACCGAATCTTGGATTTTCGAGGGAAGACCTCAAATGTAGTGCTCAATTAAACGATAGATGGAGTGAACAAGTTGGGGACCATCTGATTCAACTCCAGCAATCTCTTATTGTATGTTATGTGGTCTCCCTCCTTTTGCTTCAAGAAGTAAAATTCATCATCCAATTTCTTGATTTCGCTTCTTGGACAGAAGCGTCTAGTCATGAGCTCCCTCAACTCTTCCCAAGTTAAGGCCACAGCGGCTTCAACACCTCGCCTACCTTTCTCCGCGTTCCACCACGTAAGTGCTACCCCATACAAACGACCGATAGCATAATGCACCTTGCGATCATCAGGACAGTCGCAGTTGAGAAAAGTGCTTTCCATCTCCTTAAACCAACAGAGAGAGCGGCTACACCTTCAGTCCCTCGTACTTTGGAGGGTCGCATGAGTTGAAATGCTTATAGGCGCATTTGGTGGTGTTGGTGGGAGGATTGGCAACATTTTGACCTTCTTGATTGGTGGGGTTGATGGGATTGGAGGCAAGAGCTTGTTGGACTTGAACTACGATATCGGGAAGTACGGCGGCCATCTATTGGGCTATTTGAGCAGCCATACGCTCGCCAGACCTTCCAGACCTTCTACCTCCTCGTGAGTGTCTAGCAGACATCTTACAGGAAATACGTAACGAGTTCATGTGTCGTAAAAAAAAAACCAACATTCACAAAATAAATGAGAAAATAAGTTTTCTACATCCGTAGAATGTCTTGGGCTTTGCTTATGTTTGGGTCCCCATATGTCTCCCTACTTTGGCCTAGGTAGTCATGTGGGCCCCCATGACTACTGGGCTTTGTAGGGTTCACATTGGTATTGTCCTGTTAACACTCGCACCACCCGAATGAAAATCGTAAAACATGATTGCGAGATATAAGGTCAGAGGGTGTCCAGGTGTAGACATGGTGACAATTCAAAGTGGGGTTAGTTCACACGACGTTTGATGTGGCATGATTTGGCCTAATAGGTCCTTCATACTCTCATCGTTAGTCCCCTGGTAGGCAAACTGGTCCATTATATTGGATTTATACGAATGCTAATCCTAGACAGGACGTTTCGACTACCGGTACTCATACCCTTCCAGTTACTACATGCCCGTTGTAGAACTCACTTCGATGAGATTGAAAAACATGAAAACATCATAAAATTTCTTGAAAAGAAAATCATGATAAGTGTTCAAATATGTGGAGTTGAGATGTGTGTGTTTGCGTATGCATGATATGTTAATAATAGATTTACCACAATAATTATCACATAATAACACTTAATAGTGAAAGTGCTTGCATGCATTTGTGTGTGAAATAAATATGAAACAAAAATCTTGAGTTTTCATGTAACCATCTAACACATAAGCAATTAAAATCTAATCAACTATAGTATAGGCTCTAAAGGGTCTAATAACCTATCCTGTATCTCTATAGTCAAAAGCTCTGATACCAATTTGTCACACCCTGACTTGCAGCGGAAATAAAAGTCGAGGCATGATTGGGTTTTTCATCAAAGCTCATGATCATTTACTATAATTAAGTTTCATATTTAGTAATGTAAATTGAAACAAAAATATCCAAACACATAGAAAACATACAAATACAAGAAAGATTGTTCTAGACAAGACAAGGTTTATTGATATTCTAAAGGCAATCCTAAATGTTTCTCTCCTCAGCCTGTCCACCTGTATCATGTTTAAAATAAAAGTTTGGGTCAACAAAAGTTGGCGTGTGAATCTCATTTAAAGATTTGTAAGAGTTAGTTATATTGATTAAATAAAAAATGTGCATAAACCAAATATGAGCAAACATGTATGTGAAACTATCCACGAACCACATAATATTAAACAATGAGCATGACAAATGATAAACTGTGAGATCAAGGCTCAATCAAACGGAGCCGAACTAATGAGGCACGCGATGCTGAATTCGTATCCAACGAGGAACTGGTCGGCCTAATGTGAATGATTGCGCTGAAAAGATAAAATGTAAACACATATAACACCAAACAAACATATACATAACACGTTAGATCATATCATGGTAATAGAACAAAGGTTTGGATAAATGAAAAATATAAACGACACATGATACACCCCAAAATATGAATAAAAAGGGGAATTTGTAAGGAATCACTCACAATGGGTGCGTTTTCTTGGATTGACGGCGAACGCGCACGATTTTGGATTTAACCAACGATTGGATAAATATATGATCTTTATTTGTAATTATTATTTTAAATTAATGTTTTTTAATAGATTTTTAGGTCTATTTTTGAGGTATTATTACAATTTTTAAACTTTAACAATCTTGTTTTTAAGTATTTTAAATGATTTTTAATTAATAATAATAAAGAATATTTGAAATAAAAAAAATTTGTTTGACCTTGTCAGTTCTGACCGGTCGGATAGCATGTGTAGTAGGCATCGTGTGAGGTTCGAACTCGTGACCTCCCGTATACGTGCACGCAGCTCTACCAACTGAGCTACGTGTCTAACCCGAAATAATCTATAATTTAATTAAATATATATACAAACTAAGTTAATTCAGAATTTATTTAATTAAAAAGGTTTTGTAACATCCGTCGAAAAACGGGTTTCAAACCCGCTTCGTTTATAAATCGAATATCAAGTTATAAAATTTCGTTGCGTATTTATGATTTATTTTAATTTTAAACAATACATAATTAATAAACAATTTGGAATTTAAAAACTATAATTATTAAAAAGTGGAAATAAAATAAATAAAAAAAAACCGGCTGCCGGGTTTCGAACCCGGGTCAGCCGGATGACTTAACTAACACATATCTCACCACTCCGCCACTTGTGTTATTTGTTGATATATCGAAACAATTAATACATATAATGAAACTCGAAATCAAATTGGTCATCAGCGCGCCTAAATCACTCTCGCCGGAAATTCCGACGATTTCGCCAATTATCGACGGTTTCTTTGACTTAACGTATGTATTAACCTCAACATCGGTTATAACCGATGTCTAATCCCGCGACATCAGTCATAACCGCCGGAGAAAGGCTGACCACGAATCAAGACTGAAATCAGACCCAATTCATCGTAATTTCTTCCCTATAAATACACACCCAAGTCTCTGGAAATCTTTTCGCTCAAAATCGCACCATTTCTCGAATCAATTTCACTCGCCGGAGATTTTCTGCAATCGCCGTACTTTCGCCGGAAAACCGAGACTCACATCAAAACGGTAAATACCTCGACTCTTTCGGTTTCAAGCTATTGTTAGACTATTACTAACTTCAATCCATCAACCAGAATCAATCCTAGACGACGTAGCCGGAATATTCTGCACTCGCCGGAAAACCTCTGGAATTTCTATAATCACGCTGTGAATCGGTATAATCATTCAAACCTTCTGTTAATCCTTGTTTAGTAACCCAATTTCACAACTAATCGATCAAAACTGTTAATTGATTCAATCAGACGGAATACACAAATCAGAGCCGACGACCATTGCCGAAATTCTGAGAAATACAGTCTGATCGGTACATTCGATTCCTTAACTCATTTTATTCATTACATTTCAACCAGTGTATGTTCGATGAACGACTCAATCAAGAACAGAAGAATATCGGTCGTCTGAGTCTTTGAGCGAAGAAGACGAAGTCGACGATGTTTATAAGATTAATTAAAACAAGTTATATAACCGGGTTAGACACACAGTCCAGTGGTGGACTGTGTGCAAACAATTAACACACGTCTCGAGTTCGATCCCTGTCACAACCTCACTCTCTGAAATAAAAATGTTCTTTTTAAACCGAACCGGATCAACTCGCTGTAAGATGTTAAGTTTAATAAAAATCAGTATATTAACCAGGTTAGACACACAGTCCAGCGGTGGACTGTGTGCAACACGAAACAACGGGTCCCGGGTTCGAGACCTGTTGTGTGCACCGGTCCGACATAATTAAATCCTTTTTAAAATAAATGATTTCTGATTAAATTAAATAGTATATAAATATAATTAAAAACAGAAATATTTCGGGTTAGACAGGTAGCTCAGTTGGTAGAGCTGCGTGCACGCGTACGGGAGGTCACGAGTTCGAGCCTCACCCAGCGCATATATACACAAGGTCCGAACCGGTCAACGGTCAAAGTCAAGGTCAACGGTCAACGGTCAACCCAAAAAGTCAACATTTTTTTTATATTTTTATTTATTTATTTAATTCAAAAATCAATTAAAAATACTTAAAATAATATTTTTAAAGTTAGAAAATGACCTTAAACTCACAAGAATAAATCTAAAAATCCTATTAAAATTGTTAATAAAATCCACTTATTTACCGTACCTTTTCGTTATTATTTAGGTTAGTTATTTCCTCGTCGATCAACTCTCTAAACTCGTGCGCATTCAACATCATCAAACGAACGCACCCAATGTGAATGAATCTCTACCAATTCCCCGTTTTAATCACATTTTGGGGTGTATCATGTGTCGCTATTTATTTATTTCATTTAAACACTTGTGCATCCATCATATTCATGATCAAATGTGTATCCAATATGTATCAATTGTTTGTGTGGTTAACGTTTAGATTTAATTTATCATTTTCAGTACATACATCATCATAGGCCGTCTGTTCCCCATTACCTATGAGCGGAACCGTTCCCCATTACCTATGAGCGTGAACGAGGCGTTGCAAACATACAGTCGGCTCCGTTTAATTGAGCCTTGATTGCACATACATCATCGTAGGCCGTCCGTTCCCCATTACCTATGAGCGGAACGAGACGTTGCCAACATATACATTATCATTCATGTCATATACTCATGCAAGGTGGCTTGTCATTGTATGTTTATTTACGTTTGCTCACATATGATTATTGCACAATTTTTCCATATTAAATGCAACAAGAAATCAATAACAAATGTTTTTAACAAGGTTCACTCGCCAACTTTTGTTGACCCAAAAACCCCCATTTTTACACATGATACAGGTGATCCAGTTGAAGCAAGAAACATATAGGACGGCCTAGAAGAATAAATCAGTTTAGATTTTGGATTGTTTATTTAGTTATTTTTCCTTGTAATTGTATGGACTTGTTTGAAATATTGAAGTTGTAATTTGAATTTAATAAATATGAAACATTTTAGTAAACATCATGAGCTTTGGTGATAACCCAATTATGCCCCGACTCTTATTCCGCTGCGTGTCGGGGTGTGACAGATTGGTATCAGAGCCATGACTATAGGGATATAGGATAGGTTATTAGCCTATACTATAGTTGATTAAAAAAAATTTTAATTTGTTTGTGTGTTACATGCAAAATTCATGATGTTTATATGCTTTATGTTTATTGTTACATTCAATGTTATACAAGCATGTTCATAAATACATATTATTATACAATGCTCATCATGAATCATATCCTCATAACATACCATATCCATGACAGTACACACCTCACAATTCATATGATTTTTACAACGATTTTTGTATTTTCAAATCACATCAAAGTGAGTTCTCATGACGGGCATGTAGTAACTGGAAGGGTACGAGTACCGGTAGTCGGAACGTCCTGTCTAGGCTTGGCATTCGTATAAATCCAAAATAAAGGACCAGTTTGCCTACCTGGGGACTAACGATGAGAGTACGAAGGACCTATTAGGCCAAAGCATGCTATACCAAACGTCATGTGAACTAACCCCACTTTGAGTTGTCATTGTGTCTATACCTGGACACCCTCCGACCATACATCTCGCAAACATATTTCATGGTTTTCCTTCGGGTGATGCGAGTGTTAAACCGCCAACACCAATGTGAATCCTACTAAGCCAATAGTCATGGGGGCCCACATGACTATACAGGCGATGGTATGGGGGACATTGGAGGCCCAAACATAAGCAAACCCAAGACATCCTATGGATGTAGTTGCATTATTGATGATTATGTTATTTTATTATTTTTAACGACACATGACACCTAAAGACTTCTTAAACTCACAATCTTCCTATGTATGTTCCTGTAGATGTCGGCTAGGCAGCTACGTGGAGGTCGAAAGTCAGGAAGGTCAAACGAACGCTTGGCCACCCAAATTGCAAAACAAATGGCCGCGGTGCTTCCTGACATCGTTATTCAAGTCCAACAAGCTCTCACCGCGAATCCCATCAACCCTCCCAACCAAGAAGACCAGAACGTTGACAACCCTCTCTCCAAGAAGTGCTCCTACAAACACTTCAAGTCTTGCGATCCCCCAAAGTATGAAGGGACCGAAGGTGTCACTGCTCTCCTCCACTGGCTTAAGGAAATGGAAAACACCTTCCTAAATTGCGATTGTCCCGAGGATCGCAAGGTACGTTACGCAACCGGGAGACTATTTGGGGTAGCCCTGACCTGGTGGAACACCGAGAAGGGTAAGAGAGGAGTTGAAGATGCTATGGCCTTAACGTGGGAAGAGTTAAGGGAAATAATGACAAGACGCTTCTGCCTAAGAAGCGAAATCAAGAAGTTGGAAGATGAATTCCACTCGCTAAAGCAAAAGGAATGAGATCATACTTCCTACAACAAAAGATTTCTTGAGCTGAATCAGATGGTTCCTAACTTGTTCACCCCAGTGTACCGCTTGGTTGAACACTACATTCGAGGCCGCCCCTCAAAAATTCAAGACTCGGTTCTAAGCACTTCACCTGCAACACTTGAAGCTGCAATGGAACTAGCTACCGAACTTACCGAAAATCGCATCCGAAACGGAAAATTCAAGGGGGAGAAAAAGAAAGCCCCCATTGAGGCTCAAACTACAAACCACTCTGTCTCCTCTTCGAAGTTTGCTGGCAAGAGGAAGAGCTGTCACTCAAACAAACCCTCCTATCACTGCCGCACCAATCACCCAAGTTGCTCCCTCATCTGCACCATACAAAAGGGCATACTCCGGCCCATACCCAAAATGCACTCGTTGTCAATACCATCACTTTCCCGAACACCCCTGCCAATATTGCACCAGCTGTGGCCGTGCAGGTCACACCATCCAAACCTGTCGCACACTTCAACGAATGAACCGCAACCAACCCTCAAACCAAACCCACCATCAGATAGTGGGTCAAGCCCAACAACCCTTACTACTACCACCTACACAAAATACAGCCCAAACCTACTACCAACCCAATTACCCCATGATGCAACCCATGCGGGCTTGTTACAACTGTGGTGACCCAAACCACTATAGAAACACTTGTCCACGCTTGGTGAACATCATACATGCTCAAGCTCAAGCAAATCCGGTGAATCAAGCTAACCAAGCTCCTCCACCTGTTAGAAGAAGAGCTTTCAATATCAACGCCAATCAAGCTACGGCCGACAACAACGTGGTTAACGGTACGTTTCTCATCAATGGTAGTTATGCATCCATGTTATTTGATACTGGCGCGGATAAGAGTTTTGTGTCCTTAGAATTTGAACCCATCCTCAACCAAACTCGTGATAATCTCATGGAATCCATAACGGTGGAAGTTGCTGACGGGAAACCGGTCTCATTAAACTCTATTATACGAAATTGTACCCTCAATTTAAACGATCACGATTTTCCAGTTGACCTCATTCCTATGAAGTTGGGAAGTTTCGACATTATAATCGGTATGGACTGGCTCAGCCAACATCAGGCTGAAGTGGTATGCCGCGAAAAGTTCATTCGCATTCCTCTCGCAGACGGTCAAACCCTACGAATCTTTGGAGAAACCCCTTCGAAAGGACTCAAACTGATGTCCTGCCTTCAAGCCCGAAAGTATCTCCGCAAGAACTATGTCGCATTCTTAACTCACGTCATCAAGAAGGGAGACAAGGAGAAGAAACTAGAAGATATACCTGTAGTGAAAGAATTCCCACAAGTTTTTCCCGACGACATCTCAGGACTTCCTCCCATGAGAGAAGTCGAATTCCGCATTGATCTTATTCCTGGCGCTACTCCAGTCGTGAAATCTCCTATTAGGTTAGCCCCATCCGAAATGCAAGAGCTAGCCAGTCAGCTGCAAGAACTGACTGACAAGGGATTCATACGTCCTAGCTCATCTCCTTGGGGTGCACCTGTTCTGTTTGTGAAGAAGAAAGATGGAACGTTTCGCATGTGTATCGACTACAGAGAACTCAACAAATTAACGGTCAAGAACCGCTATCCATTACCTCGCATCGATGATCTACTAGACCAACTTCAGGGTGCCACCTGTTTTTCAAAGATCAACCTTCGTTCTGGCTATCATCAACTCAGAGTACATGAAGAAGACGTCCCAAAGACCGCCTTCCGAGCTCGTTATGGTCATTACGAATTCATGGTCATGCCATTTGGATTAACCAACGCCCCAGCTATATTCATGGATCTAATGAATAGGGTATGCAAACCCTATCTCGACCGCTTTGTCATAGTCTTCATCGACGACATCCTCATCTACTCAAAGTCTAAATCTGATCATGAACGACACCTTCGACTCATCCTCACACTCTTAAGAACCGAAAAGCTCTACGCTAAATTCTCCAAGTGCGAATTCTGGTTAAGAGAAGTACAATTCCTTGGACATGTCGTCAATGACAAGGGAATACATGTCGACCCCTCAAAGATCAAAGCAGTACAGGAATGGCAAGCGCCACATACCCCTACCGAAGTAAGATCATTTCTTGGTTTGGCGGGTTACTATCGCCGTTTCATTGGAAATTTCTCCCGTATTGCTGTACCACTCACGGCTTTGACTCATAAAGGAAAACCCTTCGTATGGGGACCTAAACAAGAAGAAGACTTCCAAACCCTTAAGCAAAAGCTTTGTGACGCACCTATCCTCACACTCCCCGAAGGTTGCGATGACTTTGTAGTATATTGCGACGCATCAGGGCAAGGATTAGGCTGTGTATTAATGCAAAGGGGAAAAGTGATAGCCTACGCTTCTAGAAAACTCAAAGTTCATGAGAAGAACTACACCACCCACGACCTGGAACTTGGAGCCGTTGTGTTCGCTCTTAAGATATGGAGACATTACCTCTACGGTACCAAGTGTGAAATATACACTGACCACAAGAGCCTCCAACATATCTTTAATCAGAAGGAGTTTAATATGAGACAACGAAGATGGGTCGAACTTCTTAATGACTACGACTGTGAAATTCGGTATCATCCTGGCAAGGCAAATGTGGTGGCCGATGCACTCAGTCAAAAGGGTTATGCGAACTCCATTCGTCTTCTATGTTCGCAAATCATAACCGACATCAAAGATCAAATCCGAGAAGCTCAACATGTTTCTATAACAGAAAACGACATACGCAATGAGCTATCTTGTGGAGCAGAACTTAAACTCGAAACAAAATCCGACGGTATTCTGTATTATCTAGATCGCATATGGATCCCCGATCACAATAACCTTCGTGATTTCCTTATGTATGAGGCGCACAAAACACGATACTCTGTACACCCAGGAGCCGACAAGATGTATCAAGACCTTCGATACACCTACTGGTGGCCTGGCATGAAAAAGGACATTGCTGTTTTTGTTTCCAAGTGCCTTACCTGTTCTAAAGTAAAAGCTGAACGTCAAAGACCTTCAGGACTTCTAACCCAACCTGAAATACCTGTATGGAAGTGGGAAAACATAACCATGGACTTCATTATCGGGTTACCTCGCACCTCCAGTGGGTATGACACTATATGGGTAATCATTAATCATCTCACAAAATCAGCTCACTTCATTCTGATTCGTGAGGACTTCAAGAACGAGAAGTTAGCTCGTATCTACATCAGCGAAATCGTAAGCCGTCATGGTGTACCTTTAAGCATCATTTCAGACCGTGATGGTCGTTTCACTTCACGAACATGGCGAGCCGTACAAGCCGCCTTGGGTACACGATTAGACCTCAGTACCGCTTTTCATCCTCAAACTGATGGACAATCTGAACGCACTATCCAAACTCTTGAAGACATGCTTCGAGCATGTGTCATAGACTTCAAAGGGAATTGGGACGCTCATCTACCATTAGTTGAATTTTTGTACAACAACAGCTATCATTCAAGTATCGGCATGGCACCTTTCGAAGCTTTATATGGTCGTAAGTGCCGATCACCAATATGTTGGCACGAAATTGGAGAAGCTCAAATCACCGGTCCAGAATTAATCCAAGAAACAACAGACAAGATCCATCAAATTCGAAACAATCTTCTAGCAGCACAAAGTCGTCAAAAGAGTTATGCAGACAAACGACGAAAGCCCTTGGAGTTTAACGTTGGTGATCAAGTACTTTTAAAAGTATCACCGTGGAAGGGTGTGGTTCGTTTTGGCCAAAAAGGCAAGCTAGCACCACGCTACATAGGACCTTTCAAGATACTCGAAAGAGTAGGACCTGTAGCATACAAGCTTGACCTACCAGAAGAACTCAACAGAATTCATCCCACATTCCACGTATCGAACTTGAAGAAGTGCCTCGCCGATGAAAATCTCCATATTCCTCTAGAAGACATTCAAGTCGATGAATCTATGCATTTCATTGAAAGACCAGCAGAAATTATGGACTTCGGAGAGAAACGTTTAAGACGAAGCCGTATTCCAATCGTCAGGGTATGCTGGGAGTCGAAACGAGGACCTGAGTTTACTTAGGAACGTGAAGACTCAATGCGCGAGAAATACCCACATCTTTTTCCTGTTACCACTACTACTTAAATTTCGAGACGAAATTTCTAAAGTAGGGGATACTGTAACATCCGTCAAAAAACGGGTTTCCAAACCCGCTTCGTTTATAAATCGAATATCAAGTTATAAAATTTCGTTGCGTATTTATGATTTATTTTAATTTTAAACAATACATAATTAATAAACAATTTGGAATTTAAAAACTATAATTATTAAAAAGTGGAAATAAAATAAATAAAAAAAACCGGCTGCCGGGTTTCGAACCCGGGTCAGCCGGATGACTTAACTAACACATATCTCACCACTCCGCCACTTGTGTTATTTGTTGATATATCGAAACAATTAATACATATAATGAAACTCGAAATCAAATTGGTCATCAGCGCGCCCAAATCACTCTCGCCGGAAATTCCGACGATTTCGCCAATTATCGACGGTTTCCTTTGACTTAACGTATGTATTAACCTCAACATCGGTTATAACCGATGCCTAATCCCGTGACATCAGTCATAAACGCCAGAGAAAGGCTGACCACGAATCAAGACTGAAATCAGACCCAATTCATCGTAATTTCTTCCCTATAAATACACACCCAAGTCTCTGGAAATCTTTTCGCTCAAAATCGCACCATTTCTCGAATCAATTTCACTCGCCGGAGATTTTCTGCAATCGCCGGACTTTCGCCGGAAAACCGAGACTCACATCAGAACGGTAAATACCTCGACTCTTTCGGTTTCAAGCTATTGTTAGACTATTACTAACTTCAATCCATCAACCAGAATCAATCCCAGACGACGTAGCCGGAATATTCTGCACTCGCTGGAAAACCTCTAGAATTTCCAAAATCACGCTGTGAATTGGTATAATCATTCAAACCTTCTGTTAATCCTTGTTTAGTAACCCAATTTCACACTAATCGATCAAAACTGTTAATTGATTCAATCAGACGGAATATACAAATCAGAGCCGACGACCATTGCCGGAATTCTGATAAATACAGTCTGATCGGTACATTCGATTCCTTAACTCATTTTATTCATTATATTTCAACCAGTAATATGTTCGATGAACGACTCAATCAAGAACAGAAGAATATCGGTCGTCTGAGTCTTTGAGCGAAGAAGACGAAGTCGACGATGTTTATAAGATTAATTAAAACAAGTTATATAACCGGGTTAGACACACAGTCCAGAGGTGGGACTGTGTGCAAACAATTAACACACGTCTCGAGTTCGATCCCTGTCACAACCTCACTCTCTGAAATAAAAATGTTCTTTTTAAACCGAACCGGATCAACTCGCTGTAAGATGTTAAGTTTAATAAAAATCAGTATATTAACCAGGTTAGACACACAGTCCAGCGGTGGACTGTGTGCAACACTAAACAACGGGTCCCGGTTTCGAGACCTGTTGTGTGCACCGGTCCGACATAATTAAATCCTTTTTAAAATAAATGATTTCTGATTAAATTAAATAGTATATAAATATAATTAAAAACAGAAATATTTCGGGTTAGACACGTAGCTCAGTTGGTAGAGCTGCGTGCACGCGTACGGGAGGTCACGAGTTCGAGCCTCACCCAGCGCATATATACACAAGGTCCGAACCGGTCAACGGTCAAAGTCAAGGTCAACGGTCAACCCAAAAAGTCAACATTTTTTTTATATTTTTATTTATTTATATAATTTAAAAATCAATTAAAAATACTTAAAAATAATATTTTTAAAGTTAGAAAATGACCTTAAACTCACAAGAATAAATCTAAAAATCCTATTAAAATTGTTAATAAAATCCACTTATTTACCGTACCTTTTCGTTATTATTTAGGTTAGTTATTTCCTCGTCGATCAACTCTCTAAACTCGTGCGCATTCAACATCATCAAACGAACGCACCCAATGTGAGTGAATCTCTACCAATTCCCCGTTTTAATCACATTTTGGGGTGTATCATGTGTCGCTATTTATTTATTTCATTTAAACACTTGTGCATCCATCATATTCATGATCAAATGTGTATCCAATATGTATCAATTGTTTGTGTGGTTAATGTTTAGATTTAATTTATCATTTTCAGTACATACATCATCATAGGCCGTCTGTTCCCCATTACCTATGAGCGGAACCGTTCTCCATTACCTATGAGCGTGAACGAGGCGTTGCCAACATACGATCGGCTCCGTTTGATTGAGCCTTGATCGCACATACATCATCGTAGGCCGTCCGTTCCCCATTACCTATGAGCGGAACGAGACGTTGCCAACATATACATTATCATTCATGTCATCATGCAAGGTGGCTTGTCATTGTATGTTTATTTATGTTTGCTCACATATGATTATTGCACAATTTTCCAATATAAAATGCAACAAGAAATCAATAACAAATGTTTTTAACAAGGTTCACTCACCAACTTTTGTTGACCCAAAAACCCCCATTTTTACACATGATACAGGTGATCCAGTTGAAGCAAGAAACATATAGGACGGCCTAGAAGAATAAATCAGTTTAGATTTTGGATTGTTTATTTAGTTATTTTTCCTTGTAATTGTATGGACTTGTTTGAAATATTGAAGTTGTAATTTGAATTTAATAAATATGAAGCATTTTAGTAAACATCATGAGCTTTGGTGATAACCCAATTATGCCCCGACTCTTATTCCGCTGCGGGTCGAGGTGTGACAGGTTTTTTTAGTCTCCAAAACCGGTTGCAATCAACATGATTTGCACCCGCGACTTCCAGCCCACGTGCACACAGCCCAACCATTTGGGCTGTGTGTCTGACCCGTATAAACCTTGATTTGTATTAAATTTATACACATGTTCAATGATGATCTGAATGAGTTAAAAAATTTTGGTTTTTATCTCAGAGAATCGGTAACGTGTACGAGTCAAACCCGGGACATGTGCTTTGTGATTGCACACAATCCACCACTGGACTGTGTGTCTAACCCGATTAAAAACCTGTTTTTAAATATATTTATACATTGACGAAACTTCATCTTCTTCATATGAATTACCCAGAACTTGAATCCTTCTGTTAACATAAATTACGAGATAAAAATTATACAAGACAGAAGGTAGCTAAGAGTTTGAGATGATTATACCGATTCGAAGTCGTGCTACAGTTTTCCGGTTGAGAATTCCGGTGATGAACCGAGGATACCGGTGACGGGTTTGTTTGAGCGGAGAGTATCCGAGAGTGTTTGAGAGACTAAGCGAAGGGAATGGCGAGTTCAATTGAGGTGGAAAGCATCGGTATTTATAGTGTGGATGTTCAATCATAGAATTTCGGTTTCAAGACCCCAAATTATGGGTTTTTAATTTCCGAATGATTTCAGTTGGTTTCTCATGATGATTTGAAACGGATTTTCGGTTTCAATCTGGGTATTCAACACCTTCAATCCACCGTAAATCGCAGCATCATTTTGATTTTTAAGCGGTTAAGTCTGTTGTAACTTTGATTTGCAGGTTTTACCTTATGTTTCGCATATAAGAAGTTATTATTTCTAGTTTAAAACACCATAGTGTGTGTGGTGTGGTGGTGTAAGCAGTGTGTGAGTTAGATGGGGACCCGGGTTCGAAACCCGGCTGCCCCTTTTATTTATTTATTTATTCATTTTTATTATCTTAAGGTTTAATTATTTTATTTATTCTTTTATTGATTAATATTTTAATTATGTAATTTATTTATTAACCATAAATAAAAATTAAGTAACACTAATAAATAAATGCGTAACGAACTTTTAATAAATACTTGATTCTTAAATGGAACGGGTTTTGAAACCCGTTTTACACAAATGTTACAACAAAATCTATATAACACCACTCTAAAAACATTTCACCAATTCCCCAAACCCATATAACACCACAACCACTCAAGCAACAACACGCCGTCTAAACAAACCTCAGAATTCAATATAACATCATGCTATCATAAACACCAATAATAGCCCGAACCAATATAACACCCTGCCACCTAAACACTATACTTATCAATCACCCTATCTTCTAGTACTAACAATGAACCCGCAAAAAACAATATAACACCATGCCCTGATGAGAGTAAACATGCTAACAAACATAAACGAAACACATCCTACCCTAACCTCACACATTATAACACCATATATCATAATAAAAACAATCAGTTTAAACAAAACACTTTACATTATGATCGGACCATCATAAACGCACTAGAAGACTCAACAAAATTAAAACATAGACGTAATCTTGGAAAAAACAACCTTTCTTAGTTGTTGGAGCCGACGATTTGCGTTTTACTAGCAATGTGATAGATTTTCCTCAGTATCCATCCTCTTCGATTTATCACTCTGTTTCTAATACTTTGAACTTCTTCCCTAAATAAATGGTGAACAAAAAATCAGGGCACCATATGATTTCAGTATAACACACAATGATGAAGACATACAGTAGATTACTTGTATAAATCATTCAGAACTTTGAATCTTGATTGCGATCCATCTCCGATGAAGAAGGGATGTGGTGCACCTATTCAAGAGGGTTTGATAGTATGGGTATGTTGAATTGATACGCTTTCTATATTTAAAATTTTTAAAAGACACTACTACACCTATTGTTGTCAAATTGGTAAAAATAATGTAACACAATTTACATTTTTGTCATTTTTCATCTCAACCATCAAAAGATTTGATCTAATGGTCTAAAACACTTCTTACCCTTCTCACATAAAACCTCCTTTTTACAATAACCCCACCCTATATATATGTGTATATATATATAATATATATATATATATATATTATATATATTTAAGTTTGAAAATGATTATATGTGGAATGGATGAAACAGCAGTTGGTATGTGTTCAGAGCTTATATGTCCGTACATGAATTTAATTAACCCACACCATAACAATGAACCACTTTCTTTTGATTAATGGTATTGGAAAGTGGTGAATGAAGAAGATGTTAAACATAGATCTGATCTAAGTTTTAATCCATGATAATTTGTACAAACCAAAACATAATAACGAACACATTCTTTTTGGTACGTGGAACCGACGAAAAGGCAGTTGGTATGTGTTCAGAGTGTATATGTCCGTACATGAATTTAATTTACCTACATCATAACAACTAATCACTTTCTCCTGATTACCAGTATTGGAAAGTGGTGAATGAACAAGATCAAGCTTATTGCTTTTTCTTTATTTTTATCAACTGGTCGTTTGTTTGAGTCCTAACGGGTCGCTCGAGAATGGTTGTTTTAGCTGTTTTTGTGTTTGTTTTGTTGGGTAGTCAAGGATGCATTTATTCACTCACATATTTACAAATAACAAAATTGTATATGTCCGTACATGAATTTAATTCACTTACATCATAACGAACAACTTTCTTTTGATTACGGGTTATGGAAAGTGGTGAGTGAAGAAAATCAAGCTTATTGCATTTGCTTTATGTTTATCAACGCGTTGTCTATTTGAGTCCTAACACGTCGCTAGAGGATGGTAGTTGTAGCTGTTTTTGTGTTTGTTTTGCTCGTACATCCTTTGTCAGTTCATTTTATTTTATACGGGCCGTATAAGGTTATACGGCCCGTATATACCATGTGTTACTAGTAGGACCAATTTTCTTTACTACGTATGGGAAATATCATTTAAAAATTTGTAAACCTAACTTTTTATGTATAAAACTAGTAATTAAAATAAGTAACTGTTGCAATAATTGGTATTTTCATAACTACATATAGGAAATATCATTAAAATATCTTGTAAACGTAACTTTTTTATATATAAAACTAAGGTTTTAAACATCGGTTTAAACTGGCTGGCTGAACCGTATGCCGGAAGCTTGGCCGGCATGAATCATACCAGGAACGGTAAAGAAGTTGTATCGCCGGTAAATTGGGTTATACCAATTTAAACAAGCTGGTATATAGGTACTGGGTCAAAGGTTAAAATTTGAAATTTTAATCTTTTATTTTCCCAAAAAGCGACGATTTATGTTTTAGTAAAACCTGTCTCAAAATGGTACCAATAGTAAATTTTTGGATTATTTTTTTATTATAGATTAACTTTTTAAATAATTTTTATTCTGAAATAATGTACTTTTGGATTAGTTTTTGAGTTAGTGTTGTATCTTATGAATTTATAGGGTTAATTAGTCAATCGGTTGAACCGTCTGATACAACGGGTTGAACCATTTCTAAGTATAACCCATTACGATTTAAAAAACCGATTTTTAAAATATTGTGTAAAACTAGTAATTAAAATAAGAAACGGTAGCAATAATTGGTATTTTTCTTTACTACATGAAAAGATTTATTTGGTATTTATTTTCTCTTCTCCTTCATTTTATTTTCAGAGGCCTAAATTCCCGTTCTTGAAGTTTCCAGCTAAAAAACTATTTGATCGGTTGAGGTTTTATTCCATGGGTAAGTTCTAAATTGCATTATCTGATTCTTTTTAAATGATGTTTACTTTTCAATGAGATTTTTTATGGCATTGTTCTAGATTCCATCATAAACTCTGTTTACTTTTTCTTTTGAAGTCGTCATAAGAGGTGTAGGTTTCTAACTTCCGACGTAATCAGTAACTTGCCTGAGGATTTGATAAACCCTATTTTAAAGCGGCTCCCAATTGAAGAAGCTGTACGGACAAGCATTCTATCACGAAAATGGAGATACAAATGGACCACTATTAGGAAATAATTTGTATTTATTGTATTACATTGTATTTGTCATTGACTCTCCTTAATCAAAGGAGAGATTATTGTATAAATAATATACTCCCAAACCTCTAACATTACGAGGTTGATTTCAAACCTTTAACATGGTATCAGCAGCCTTTTGATAAAAACACCTCAATCTTCTTTCCTCTTTCTAACCTATCTCCAATCAAGCTTTCACCCGATAACTATCTGGTATGGCTCAACCATATGACCCTTCTTGTCGGTCTTCATAACCTCTCGCACCATATTGACGGCTCCTCTTCTCAGCCGTCGGAAACCGTCTTATCTGAAGAAAAAGAGATTACGAACCCGAAATATACTTCCTGGGTTCATGCTGACCGAAAGGCTTCTCTTCTGATTCTCTCCGCCTTAACCGAAGAAGCAGCGGCAGAGGTTCTCGGTTTATCCAGTGCGAGACAGATCTGGTATGCTCTCGAAAATGCTATAGCAATGCCTCTGTTGAACGAGTTCAGTCCCTTCGGGATTCTCTCAGGCAACTCAACAAAGGTACGTCCTCTGTACGGCTTTTGCACGTCGCTTTCGACTTCTCTGTGAACAGCTTGCTGCCATTGGGCATCCAGTCGCTGACATTGATAAACTACATTGGTTCCTCTGTGGTCTTGGTCCCTCCTATGAGGTCTTCTCTACAGCCATTCGCGCCACAAAACCAGCCCCTTCGTTTTGTGATCTTGTTGTTCAGGCAGAGAGTCACGAATTATTTCTTCAGTCCATTCATGGTGCTACCACACCTCCGGCTGCATTTCACGCTCAACAAAGGCGTGACTCTTCAACGCCTAGTCGGGGTCGTGGCTCCACTCGTGGTATTTCTTCCCGAGGATCTTCTGGCAGGGGCCGTGGCAACACGCGTCGCCCTCCTCATTGTCAACTATGCCGTACAAACGGCCATTATGCCTTTGCCTGTCCAAACCTGCATACCTTTGCTAACCAAGCACCAACTTCCGATGAATCTTTAGCCAAGGCTTTTCATGCTAAGTGTCATGTTACCGATGATTCTCGATTGGATAGGCGATTCGGGCGCCTCTGATCACATGGCTCCAGCCAAGGAGTGCCTTCATCATTCGGCTCCATACAAAGGTAATGATAAGGTTATTTTTGGCAATGGAAAACAACTTCCAATCACTCACACAGGAACCTATAAACTGTGCAAAAATATTCATCTCAGTAATGTACTTGTTGTTCCAAATCTCACAAAAAAGTTATTATCCATTAGCAAGTTAACTGCAGAACACCCAGTTGATGTATTGTTTTCTCAACACTACTTTGATATTCAGGATCGGAAAACTAACCAGGTTCTTGCTCGTGGGACATGCACTGATGGACTCTATGTGCTAAAGAATGGACCACAAGCCTTTGTTGCTGATGTTTCGAATAAAGCCTCTTATGAACTTTGGCATGCTCGTTTAGGGCATATTTCCTTTGATGTTATTTCCATTTTGAATAAGTGTGGTTTTTTGTCTTTTACCTCTTTATTACCTAAACCGGATATTTGCACTTCGTGCCAACTTGCAAAAGGTCATCGTTTACCTTTCAATTTGAATGACAAACGTGCTTCCTTTCCTTTGGATTTGATTCATTGTGACTTGTGGGGTCCATCACCTATTACTTCTACAGATGGTTTTCGCTACTATGTTATTTTTATTGATGATTTTTCCAGGTTTACGTGATTTTATCCACTCAAAACAAAAACAGGTTTCTACGCGGTTTTATTCGCATTTATCAAACTTGTTCAAAATCAATGCTCGAGAAAAATAAAAACCTTTCAGAATGATGGCGGTACCGAATTTGTGAATCGTACAGTTCAAAAGATTTTTGAAGAAAATGGAACCTTTCATAGGTATTCTTGTCCATACACGCCTCAACAAAATGGACGTGCGGAAAGGAAACATCGTCATATTGTTGAAACAGGTCTTGCCATGTTGTTTAATGCTCATGTTCCAGCTCAGTATTGGGTAGACGCCTTTACTTCGGCTACCTACATTATTAATCGTGTGCCATCACCTCTACTCGACAATAAATCCCCTTTTGAGCTTTTATTCTGACAGGTGCCTAATTATTCTAATTTTCGGGTCTATGGATGTCAAGTATTTCCTTATCTACGAGACTATGCTAAGCATAAGCTTGAACAAAGGAGCCTCCTGTGTATTTTTATTGGGTACAGTCCTTCTCATAAGGGTTTTCGTTGCTTGGATCCATCTACTAATGGATATTTATCTCTCGTCATGCTCGCTTCAATGAGTCTTCCTATCCATTTAAAGACACTGCTGCCAACTTGGATTCCCGAAACTTGGTGCTTACAACATTTTGTGAAGAGCTACCTTTCTCTCAAAATATAAATACCCCACCCAAATCACCTACATCAAATCCTAGCCCATCTACAAACTCTGGCCCAAATGCGTCATGCCCACTTTGCGACCCATCACCAAATACACCAATAACCCCACCACACTCATCAATTGACCCATCACCAACCACACCACCTGACCCGCCAATTGACTCACCAAACTCAGCAATCGACCCATCACCAAATGCACCACCTGATCCACCAACAAACCCACGAACCAACCCGATTAATCACCCAACAGACCCACCAAATCTCGGCCCACCAACAGCCGACTCCCAACCTTTCTCGACTACTTCTCAACCAAATAACTCCACCTCTACCGTACCAGACACCTCTACCACTAACTTTCATCCCATGACCACACGAGCAAAGGCCGGAATTTTTAAGCCCAAGTATCAAGCAGATTTTGCTGCTTTAAAATCGCATGCCCTACATGTTGCTTTATCATCAGTTATCGAACCAAGAGGTTTCAAATCGGCATCCAAAGACCCAAAATGGATGGCCACCATGGTGGACGAAATTGAGGCCTTAAAACAGAACAATACGTGGACACTAGTTCCACGTCCGACATCCACGAATGTTGTCGGCTCCAAATGGGTGTTTCGCGTCAAGTACCACGCTGATGGATCCATTGAGCGCTACAAAGCCCGATTAGTAGCTCAAGGCTTTACTCAAATTCCAGGATTAGATTACTCTCATACGTTTAGTCCCGTCGTTAAGGCATCTACTGTCCGAATTGTGTTATCTCTTGCGGTTCTAAACAACTGGAGATTGCATCAGCTCGATGTTAAGAATGCATTTTTAAATGGGAACTTGAATGAAACAGTCTTCATGGAGCAACCGCCTGGTTTTGCAAACAATCAATTTCCAAACCATGTTTGCAAACTATCCAAGGCCCTTTATGGTCTCAAGCAGGCTCCCCGTGCTTGGTTTCAACGATTGAGCACGTTCCTTTTATCATATGGGTTCGTGCAGATACATCTCTCTTTGTTCTACGAAGAGACTCTTATATCATGTATCTTCTGGTCTATGTGGACGATCTTATTCTTACTGGCAATAATGAAAACATCATTCGTACCTTTGTTTCTTGTCTGCACGACGAGTTTGCTATTAAAGATCTGGGGGATCTAAACTATTTCTTGGGTGTAGAGGTCATTAACACCACTACTGGTCTCTTCCTTACACAGGCTAAGTATGCTAAGGATATCCTTCTTCGAGCGAATATGTATGACTCTAAACCTGTTGACACCCCACGAGTCCTTTACCGCTTCGGTGTGCCTCATTCGGATCCCACTCTATATCGCTCTTTAGTCGGTGCCTTACAATACTTCACTATTACCCGACCGGACTTATCTTATGCAGTGAATCAGCTCTCTCAGTTTCTTCATAGTCCCACGGTTGACCATTTTCGAGCTGTGAAACGCCTCTTACGCTATGTCAAAGGCACACTATCCTTCGGACTTACTTACAGTGGTTCCACCCAAACATCTATCATTGGCTACTCTGATGCTGACTGGGCATGTTGTCTTGATACGCGATGCTCTACGTATGGTTATTCCATTTTTTGGGGGGCAACCTTGTATCCTGGAGTGCTAAGAAGCAGCCTACTGTCTCTAGATCCAGTTGTGAATCGGAGTATCGTGCCATGGCGAACACCGCTGCTGAACTAGTATGGCTAACTCATCTCTTACGGGAATTGCATGCTTTACCACCGGATCGTCCTACATTGTTATGTGATAACAATAGTGCCTTGTTTATGACCCAAAATCCCGTTTCTCACAAACGTGCTAAGCACATTGACCTGGACTATCATTTTATTCGTGAGTTAGTCAACTCTGGCAAACTTTATACCAAGTTTGTTCCAACCAATCTTCAGGTGGCTGACATTTTCACCAAGAGTATTCCGCGCGCGCAGTTTGAGGAATTTCGCAAAATGCTTCGTCTTGGACCGCCACCATTTCGATTGAAGGGGGTATTAGGAAATAATTTGTATTTATTGTATTACCTTGTATTTGTCATTGACTCTCCTTAATCAAAGGAGAGATTATTGTAAACTCTCTGTATAAATAATATACTCCCAAACCTCTAACATTATGAGGTTGATTTCAAACCTTTAACAACCACAATGCCTGTACTGAAATTCGATCCTCACTTCTCCACAAAATTCTCAAGAAATGGAGCTTTCGATCCAAATGGTTTTATAAGGATTATAAACAAGGTTATGATCAATCAGAAGGGTCCCATTTTGACATGTCATCTCTGTATTCCAAACATATTTCTTGATAGCTTCCAAGAAGTTGATCAATGGATGCTTATTTTATCAAGAAACAGTGTCTACACACATTCGTCATTACTAATTTAAATCAAGTTTATCCACTTCCGTCATCTGTGTTCTCTTGTATGGAATTGAAACACTTGGGAATACATAATTGCATCTACAAACCACCAATTGGCTTTGAAGGGTTTCCCAATCTTCAAAGTATTAAAATGATGAATATCATTTTGGGGGATGGAACCGCGATCAACTTACCACAACTTAAGATGTTGTCACTTCATACATGTGGCAATCTTAACAATTTCAGCATCAAGGCTGTAAATCTACTGGATTTGCGGGTCATTAGTTGCCTTGATTCCATGTCCCTTCGGTGATTGCGTAGCAAACGCCTTGATGTGATTCACATACGTTTGTTGAATTCCAAAGTAGATTTTCCACGAGTTGAAAGATTCAATTTGGCGGTCATGTTAAGCAAGTTGCCCGACGTTTTATCTTTTACCATTGATGGTTATTTTCTTAAGGTATGTTTGACCTTTGCTCTTTGTAAGTCATAAGTAGTGTATTCTGCAGCTAAAACTGTGGGTTGAAAATTCAACTCACGCCCACACTTTTTAGCTGCAGAAAGGTTTCCAAAGTCGCTTCCACATAAGGTGAACTGCTTAAAGCAATTGGAGTTCCAAAGTTTCAATTTGGTGATTTGGATCAACTTCAAGGTGCTCTATACATGCTACGGAACTCGCCTAATTTGTAAGTACTTCACGTGACGCATATACACATGGTATAGAGCTAAAATGTTTACTTATATTTGTTTTAGGGAGAAAATGGATGGTTTGACATGTTTTACTTTTATGTTTCTTTCTAGGAGGCTGATGCTGACTTGGGATCAACGTCTAGTTATTTAGAATCCCTTGACTGTTTGCAGACTTTGTGTATGTTGCAAAGTGTAGAAACGACATCTTTAGAAGGATCAAGATCAGAGCTCCTCTTTGTAAAGCTTCTACTCGATTATTCTCCACATCTTGAAAAGATGATTATCCGACCTAAAGCAACCGCTGATGCTTAGAAAAGGCACAACATTGCAAAGGGTGTTTTGATGTTCCCACGAGCCTCAACAAAAGCAAAAGTGGTCTTCTTGGATCCATAGTTATAATTCTATAAGACGTTTAACTGCATTGGAATCCAGTGGTTAACTCTTTTTCTTTTAAATTTTACCTTTTTGATATGCAATTGACTAGAACAGTGTATGTGAATAATATGTAGTTCTATTTCTATTTAAAACGGTTGATTGAATAAGCTCTTTGAAAGATTGACACGGGTGTTATTAGAACACATCAGTAACTCTAGTGTTCATTCTTTTGCTAAATGTTCATGCTTGATAATTCATTATTTAGAGTTGAACACCTCTAGAGGTCTGAGATATAGCCCTTTTACTGCTTAATAAGAGAAACAAGAAACTTGGGCCTCTTATTTGGTGTAGACTGTTGATAGATATTAGAGATGGGCATAATCGGGTTTTATTATTACCCGGAACCGGTTCCAACCCGGACCCGGTTCTGCTTGGATGTCATTGGAACCGGGTATGGTGTGGAACCGGGTCCAGTCCTCCCGGTTCACACCCAGATAGGACGTGTGAACCCGGATACGGATATTATGGAACCGGGTAGAATGGGTGGACCGGGTATTGTGGAACCGGTTGTTGACAGTATATTTTTAGGTGTCGGAACCGGTTTCTGACAGTAAAACCTAACTTTTTTACTGTTCAGAACCGGTTCCTTGACAGTAAAACTGACTTTTTTACTGTTCAGAACCGGTTCCTGACAGTCGAAAACCTGACTTTTACTGTTCAGAACCGGTTCCTGATAAAAATGTTACCGTTAGAACCGGTTCCTGGTAAATGTTACCGTTGGAACCGGTTCCTGATTACAGAATCGGTTTTCTATATAAACCCCTTTACACTTTACAGAATCGGTTTTTCTATATAAACTTGACACTTTAACAAGAGATAACGATGGCTTGCAACGATGAGGTCGTGGTTGTTTTGGAAACCAAAAGAAACCCCGATATTTGGAAGCACTTTGACTTGTGTTTGATGTCGGATAGCTATGAAATGGCTAGATGCAAGTGGTGCGGGAAGTTCATGAAGGCGGCGGCCAACTCGACGCTCAAGAAACACACCGACCGCCATTGTCCGGTGACAAAGGCGAAAAACAATGAAAAGGGTGAAGCATCCGGGACCGGGTCATCGAAAGTTTAGTTTGTTTTATGTATTGTAAACCCATTTGTGTTTTATGATTAGTATGTTTAGTGTTTTATATGTTTTGTTTAACGTTTCTTGTTTAGGTTGTTTGTGTAACCGGGTCTGGAAGGTTACCGTAGGAACCGGGTATGATAAGAATCGGTTACGGGTACAACCTTGGGTTACGGGTTGGAACCGGGTAGGAACCATCGGGTATTTTGAACCCGGAACCGGTTCTACTATATGTCGGGTAGGAACCGGAACCGATCCCAGGTAGGTTCCATCGGGTCAGGTTTGGAACCGGTTATTATGCCCATCTCTAATTTGGTCCGCTATACTTGGTTGTGTGTGTGATATCTAGTCCACTACTCCTCTAAATAGCTTTCCATACGTTTGTTTCAAACTTTTTAAAATGAGAAATTTCGTCCTTTAAATTTAAAAACTATATTGGCTTTTACACATGATTACAGCTGGTGTACTTTTGACCTAACCTAATTTTCGTAATAAATGCAGTTATATGTCACTCACTGAAAGACAAGAGACCAATATACAATATTTTCAAAAACTACCCCCTCTTCCTCCCTCCCTCTCGATCGATTCCACTAACAGCAACTGTAACTGTAATACAATATTTTATTTTCGTTTTTTTTAATATATATTTACCAAAACTAATGGATGGCGTTAGACACCAACTGAAACAAGATGACTGAAAATGTCAAAATGAAACTAATAGAGTAAAGAAGTTATTTTGACAAAAATAGAGACAAACTATAATTAAATATTAAATTAAATTAAATATTAAATATTATGAATTAGCAACACAAAGTTGCTTAATTAGCTTGATGAGTGTTTCAAGCTAATAAGTGTTGTAAGCTGTGTTGTTTTGGTTGTAAGAGAGCCACCTGTGTCACCCAGTTACACACGTATCTATTACCGCTTGAATACGTGTAAAGAAGACATGGACTATAGAGAAAGAAAGGCAGGTTCTGAGAGATGGAGAAGGAGCTTCAGATAAACGTTTCCCATCTCAAATATACCTCTGAATTATGGCCGTTGGTTCGTCACAGGTGGTCTACCCCACGCATTCCGGCAACCATCTTTCTCACCGTCGGCTACTCCTGCTTGGTTCAACGTAGTTTGGCTTAGTTATCCCTGGTATCATCTTTCTCGTAGTTTGGATATTGATCATTTGACATCTGTTTTGGACTTTTTTTTAACCCAAAACGCGTATAACCTCGAGTAATTAAGCCCGAGCTTATGTGCGTCTGTTTGGTTTGACCCGCACTATGGTCTGTTCATGTTTCTTCAGGAAGCTGAAGAGCAATTGTTAGAAGGCGAAGGACACGTCTCATCAAAAGCCGTGAGCATGTAAAAGAAAAAACCATTGGTGATACGCTAAAATGTAAATATCCTAAGTTGTAGACTGTAAAACAAAATTCCAAACTAGTTGGTATATATTGCAGTTTGTTTTGGTCGTTCGAGTAATCACCGCAATACGCGAAAGAGTTGGTTATGTAACTGAAAGGAACTCATGTAACAAAGCTTTGGGTTTCATCGAATATGTAAGAATCCCGACGCGGGTAGTAATTCTAGTTTAGTCTATTTTATGATTTTAATTTTGAAATGCATATACTAAATTTACACACTAGTTTACACAACACCAAAATGGCATTGTCATGTTGTATTATATTTTTTATGGTTTGCTTATAACATGAACTAGCTAGATGTCCATTTGCGTTGCGGCGGTAACTCAATTAGTATCATTTTGGTTCAGATATTTGGTTTATTTGGTTCGGTTCAGTACGGTGTCACCACTTGCTATGCAACCAAAAACAAAAACCCAAAAAATAAAATCGTGATATGCAAAAAAGATACCTAACATGTGTTTTGTATTGATCATTGATCGAAATGTTATGAAATGATCATGTCACTTAAAAAACTTAACATAGAAGATAAATAAATAAGTTAGTTTACAAAATCAATCGCATGAGAAACTGAAACATGGCCTTTACCCTCAATAAAAAATAAACGCGAGAACCGTAATGGCGTTGGACTTGAAGGCGCATAGAAGGAAACCACCGGACCAAGCAAAGAATATGTTGTTGCCTATGGTTAATTTGATATATATAAAAAAACTTTGATATATATAAAAGAACTTCGGTAAGGTGTGGACCGTGATTTGACAAAGAATATGTTGTTGCCTATGGTTAATTTGATATATATAAAAAAACTTCGGTAAGGTGTGGACCGTGATTTGACAAAGAATATGTTGTTGCCTATGGTTAATTTGATATATATAAAAAAACTTCGGTAAGGTGTGGTCACACCGTGATTTGACAAAAACTTCGGTAAGGTGTGGACCGTGATTTGACAAAGAATACGTTGTTGCCTATGGTTAATTTGATATATATAAAAAACATCGGTAAGGTGTGGACTGTGATTTGACAACCACAACAACTAACATTTGGTTTAGAGTAAACTGCAATTTGTCACCATGTGGTACGTCCAATTGCCTGATGAAATCTTAGATTCCACTTTTTGTCAGATGAAATCCTGAGGTGAGTAATCCATTACACTCTGCCACAACATTGTTATTGGTTGTCTAAAACCCATAAGAAAACACAATCTTATCCCTTTACTATTGCAATATTCCACCCAGTGGTTTCTACACTATCACTATATGCAACTCCCTCCAAAATGGAAATTATATAACGCCCAGTTTGACTTTAATTAGTAAACGAATCTAACATAATTTCAAAATTCTTTGACTTTAATATGTCAAACTGATTGTGTCTCCACCTGCTACATGAACAAACCTATGTGAAAGGATCGTGCCGTGACCACCGCCATGAACAAACCAATTGTGTGATGACCACCACCATGAACAAATGATTCTAAACCTGCACTACCTAAAATCAAGGGATCCAAAACCTGCACTACCACTGTGGAGTTACCATTGTAACATCCGTCCAAAAACGGATTTACCAAACCCGCTCCGTTTATCAACCGAACAGTCAGTCAAATTTTTCGTTGCGAATTAAATGCCCAAAATAATTTTAAACGATCCGTAATCACTTATTATGCGGGGATATATATTTAGTTTTTGAAAAACTGATAAAAATAACAAAATAAAAATGTTTGAATCATGCCGGGTTTCGAACTCGGGTCTCTACCGGTTCAACCAAACACTTAACTCACACACCGTAAACCACTCCGCCACTTTGATTTTCTGTTAAGTAAATGGATTTATTAAATCAAATAATGATGTGCGGAATTCAAACTCAGTCAACTCGCGCCCCAAACAGCTGTCGTCGGAAATTCCGACGACTTCGCCCATAAATTACGCAATCGCTCAATTTAACCAATTAGTTGACTCCAGCGACAGCTAGCCAACGTCTGGAAACCGCGTCATCATCCATAATCGCCGGAGAATGTTTGACTTCGAATATAGACCGAATTCAGACCCCATTCATCTCGTTGCTACCCTATAAATGCACCCATAACTCGCCAGAAGTTTTTCACACTCAAATCGCACCTCATCTCGGCGAAAAATCACTCGCCGGAAATACTTGATACTTCGCCGGAAAACCGTATCAGTAACCTCTGAGCTTACTGAACCCCCTAAACCTTCACCGAAGTCACCCACCACCTTTGTAACCTTTCGGAAGACTCTCTGCTGCAGGAAGTTTGTCGCCGGAAAAAGGTTTCTGTCGCCGGAGTTCTGCCGGAAAACAGAGTATAACCAGTCGGTATATCTCACGCTTAATTCATTCCCTTTTTACTTTTATCTCATTGTAATTGATCGTTAAACGCTAAAGAAACATGAAACAACATTTCGAACCAGTCCGTCGTCACTTCCGGTTAAAAACCGGTGAAGAAGACGAAGTTCGATGATGGTTAAGTATAATTAAACTCAAGTTATTTACCGGGTTAGACACACAGTCCAGCGGTGGACTGTGTGCACTTTTAACGCTAAGGTCACGAGTTCGATTCCGGTTCACACACGTCGCCTTGATAAAAATCCTATTTTTAGCAAACTGAACCGGAGTCGCCTTGAGTATATGTTAAGTATATTGATAACCGAGTTATAACCAAGTGTGACACACAGTCCAGCGGTGGAGTGTGTGTCCGCTAACCCACAGGTCCCGGGTTCGAGACCTGTGGAGCGCACCGGTTCTCGAGACTTGATTCGTTTTTAATAAAAAAGGTTTTCTGTTAAATCCTAATTAATGTATATATATAATTAAAATCGGATATATAACGGGTTAGACACGTAGCTCAGTTGGTAGAGCTGCGTGCACGCGTACGGGAGGTCTCGGGTTCGAGCCTCACCCGGCGCACAACAATATGCCTATGAACCGGTCAACGAAAGTCAAAGTCAACGCAGGTCAAAGTCAACTGTAGCAAAAATAAAATATTTTTTTTTATTATTTTTATTTAATTATTTTAATTAAAAATCAATTATAAATACTTAAAAATAACATTTTTAAGGTTAGAAAATAGCCTCAAACTCACAAAAATACACCCAACAATCCTACTAAAATAGATTCACAAAACCCGTTTACTTACCAAACCGTAACGCGATTTATCTAGGTTAATTTCACTCGTGGTTAAAACCATTTCGCGCGCATTCAACGTCATCAACCGAACGCACCCAATGTGAGTGAATCTTACAATTCCCCTTTTAAATTACACGTTTTGGGGTGTGTCATGTGTTATGAAATAATTAATTTATTTATTTAAACTTGTGCCATACCACATCGTGACTTAAACTTAGATTGATTTATTGTTGTGATTTACTTATATTCCGTTTGTCAAAATACATGAAACTCATACATTAAGCCCATCAGTTCCTCGTGGGAAACGAGTAGAACATCGCGTGCTTCATTTCAAATTCATTATTGTTCATGGGTGTTGTGTTATTCATATTATCATGTTTATGCAATTCATTCATCAGGCCCCTCAGTTCCTCGTAAGAGACGAGTTGAGCATCGCGTGCCTTTAATTGTTCCATTATTATTCATGAGTGTTTCATTTAACATTCTATGATTGCCGATTAAGTTACATCTATTTTTACTCATGTATGGTTGTGCACATATTTCAAAATCAATTTAAGTAAATTGTTCAAATGTTTTCCATAGGATTCACTCGCCAACATTATGTTGATCCAAAAAAAAACCTTTTTACACATGATACAGGTGAACAGGTTGAAGGAAGAAAAACATAGGATATGCCTTAGAAGAGAACCAAGAAGCTTAGACTGATAGATAGAAGATGTTGTATATTTTATTTCCATTAAATTGTATTAATGAATATGAAACATATAATAAATGTCATGAGCTTTGATGATAACCCAATTATGCCCCGATCACCTTTTCCGCTGCGGGTCGGGGTGTGACAGATTGGTATCAGAGCCATGACTATAGGGATATAGGATAGGTTATTAGACCCTTGAAACCTATACTATAGTCTGCCTAAATTTTTAATTGATTAGGTGGTTACATACAAACTTGTGATATTTATTTGTTTACATTTCAGTCAAGCATACATGCTCATTCATTATACATATATACATATATCGATGTTCATGTATTCAATTTATTTTCATACTCTCAGTATCCAAAGATCTTATGCAATTTTCAAATCTCATCAAAGTAAGTTCTGCGATGGGCATGTAGTAACTGGAAGGGTACAAGTGCCGGTAGTCGGAACGTCCTGTCTAGGTTGGCATTCGTATAAATCCAAAATAACGGACCAGTTTGCCTACCTGGGGACTAACGATGAGAGTACGACGGACCTATTAGGCCAAAGCATGCCACACCAAACGTCGTTCGAAACTAACCTCACTTTGAGATGTCACCGTGTCTACACCTGGACACATTCCGAACATCACACGTTGTATACATATCTCTCGATTTTCTCCGGGTTTGTGAACGCAACCAGGCAGAAACCGTGCGAACCATATGAAAAACCGGTATTCATGGGGGCCCACATGATTACACAGGTAAAGTATGGCGGCATGAAGGGCCTAACAGCAAGCAAAACCCAAGACATCCTATGGATGTAGTAGATTTATTTTTCTATATTTATTTTATGAACGTTCAATCCCAAACTCGACCCACGATCCCAAAGGCATCCAACTCATACTCTTGACATGTATTCCTTGTAGATGTCTTCTAGCCTCGCTCGTAGGAAAATGAGAGCAGGAAAAGCCCGTGAACGCATGGCTACCCAAATCGCTCAACAAATGGCTGCCGTAATACCCAATATTATAATCCAAGTTCAACAAGCACTTACCAATAATCCCATCAATCAAGCAAACCAAAACATTTTCAACTCTCCCCCAAATACCACTAAATGCACCTACAAGCATTTCAAATCATGCGACCCTCCGAAATACAAAGGGACTGAAGGCGTCACCGCTCTCCTCCATTGGTTTGAAGAAATGGAGAACACATTTCTAAATTGCGATTGCCCTGGCGATCGCAAAGTGCGATATGCTACCGGTCGACTATATGGGATAGCACTTACTTGGTGGAATACAGAGAAGGCCAAACGAGGTGTTGAAGATGCTATGTCCTTAACTTGGAACGAATTGAAGGAAATCATGACCAGACGATTTTGCCCAAGGAGCGAAATCAAGAAGTTAGAAGATGAATTTTACTCATTGAAGCAAATAGAAGGAGACCACATCACCTACAACAAAAGGTTTCTCGAATTACATCAAATGGTTCCCAACATGTTCACTCCCCTCTACCGTTTGATCGAGCACTACATTCATGGTCTTCCGTCAAAGATTCAAGACCCTGTAATAAGTACCAAGCCTGCAACTTTGGAAGCAGCAATGGAGCTAGCAACAGAGCTCACCGAGAACCGAATCCGAAACAAAGACTTCAAGGAGGAGAAGAAAAAGGATAAAGAATCGACTGAAGCCTCCGACTCCACTCAACCCGAATCCCCTTCTCAACCCAATCCTAAGAGAAGAAGAGTCGGGCGACTCTTCGCTGCTACTCAACGAAATCACCCAGCTTTTCACGCCATACCCATCCGAGCTATCCCAATCACCCAAGTGGCACCCAACTCAACTTACCCAAATAAGAAACCATATCTTGGACCTCACCCTCGATGCAACAACTGTTTTTATCACCATCCCCTTACCCTACTTTGTCGTCTATGTGCAACTTGTGGACGCTATGGTCATTTGAGCAATGTTTGTCGCACCTTTCAAGACCAAACCTCTTCCCCTACTCAAAACATGGCCCAAACTTATCATCAACCCCAACACCCCATGTTCCCATATGCTCGAGCTTGCTTCAATTGTGGCGACCCTACCCACCTTAGAAACACATGCCCTGAATTGGTTAACGTTATCAACACTCAAGCCCAGTCAAACCCAGTTAACCAAGTAAACCAAGCAAACCCAGCTCCACCGCCAGCAAGAGGAAGAGTCTTCAATATCAACGCCAATCCTGTCGAAGATAATGACGGCCCAAACAAAGATACTCAGCTAGTCTCCTTCGCCGGAGATCCAGATTCAACTCCTATCGTTTAGTTTTATGTTTTTTTTTCCATGTGTAGACTGTTAGAGAAATTATTGGATATTATATATATTGTTTTCAGTACATGCAATTTCATAGGCCGCCGCTCCCCATTACCTATGAGCGTGAGCTGTTCCCCATTACCTATGAGCGTGAACCTGGCGTGCCCACATTTATTTTCATTTTCAGTACATACATACGATCGGCTCCGTTTGATTGAGCCTTGATCGCACATACATTTTTCATTATCAGTATCTTGTGGTTGTTGTGTTTGATATAAAGTCGCATAGAACTAATCATAACACGCGGATAGAGTCAATGAGAATTTGACAAGAATATGGTGGATACGCCGCTGGTACTTCCTATATATAAGTATTCTTGTCAAAAGATCAGAGGCATTATCTGGCGATTATGAGAGGTTCCATGCATAGGCTGTTGTGTGATTGTTGTTTAGATTAAGTTTATCATTTTCAGTATATGCAATTTCATAGGCCGCCGCTCCCCATTACCTATGAGCGTGAGCTGTTCCCCATTACCTATGAGCGTGAACCAGGCGTTGCCAACATAAGATCGGCTCCGTTCGATTGAGCCTTGATCTCACAGACATTTTCATTTTCAGTACATACAATACGATCGGCTCCGTTTGATTGAGCCTTGATCGCACAGACAAATTTCATTATCAGTATGTTGTGGTTGTTGTGTTTGTAGTAGAGTCGCATCGAACTAATCATAACTTACGGATAAAGTCAATGAAAATTTGACAAGGATATGGTGGATACGCCGCTGGTACTTCCTATATATAAGTATTCTTGTCAAGTGATCGGAGGCATTATCAGGCGGTTATGAGAGTTTCCATGCATAGGCTATTTGTGTGGTTAAGTTATTCATTTTCAGTACATGCAATACGCTCGGCTCCGTTTGATTGAGCCTTGAGCACACAATTTCAATTTCAGTACATTCAATACGTTCGGCTCCGTTTGATTGAGCCTTGAGCGCACATCCATTTCATTTTCAGTACATGCAATACGATCGGCTCCGTTCGATTGAGCCTTGATCACACAGATATATTTCATTTCAGTATTTTATGTTTGTTGTAGAGTTGTAGGACTAATCATAATTCACTGATAAAACCAATGAAAATTTGACAAGAATATGGTGGATACGCCGCTGGTACTTCCTATATATAAGTATTCTTGTCAAAGGATCAGAGGCCTTATCGGATGGTTATGGGAAGTTTTATGTAGGATTTATTAGTTTCTTGGTAACTAATCATAACTTGTGGACAAAACTAATGAAAATTTGGCAAGAATATGGTGGATACGCCGCTGGTACTTCCTATATATAAGTATTCTTGCCAAAGGATCAGAGGCATTATCAGGCGGTTATGAGAAGTTCCATGTAGGATTTAGTATTGCCTTGGTTGAAATTATGTTACATTTATATCATCTCACTATTTAAAGAAATTGGATTGTGATCCATTTCTATATAGACTAACCTCTCCATCATCACGAACGAGAGAGGAACTGTCACCATTCAAACATATATGCTATCAGAATGTGGATACAATTGTTAGTTGTTGTGTTTATTTGTGTAGATTGTAGAATTTCTGCCTTAGGATATAACCCTAAGCATATTCAAACACTTATGCATGATATCATTTTAGCGAATCATTCCTGCTTAACAATACTTATACAGTAGGCAACAAAAAGCGATTCCTGTATTAGGATACTTAACCTTAACAAGGAACGTTACCGCCTCAAACAAAAAAAAAAAAAAAAAAAAAAAAAAACCTAAACCCTAATTTTCTTCTAAAAATGTAACCGGCAAACTCAACACTATCATTCTTTTAGTCAATTATATCCCTAATTAAATTTCGGGACGAAATTTCTAAAAAGCAGGGGATACTGTAACATCCGTCCAAAAACGGATTTACCAAACCCGCTCCGTTTATCAACCGAACAGTCAGTCAAATTTTTCGTTGCGAATTAAATGCCCAAAATAATTTTAAACGATCCGTAATCACTTATTATGCGGGGATATATATTTAGTTTTTGAAAAACTGATAAAAATAACAAAATAAAAATGTTTGAATCATGCCGGGTTTCGAACTCGGGTCTCTACCGGTTCAACCAAACACTTAACTCACACACCGTAAACCACTCCGCCACTTTGATTTTCTGTTAAGTAAATGGATTTATTAAATCAAATAATGATGTGCGGAATTCAAACTCAGTCAACTCGCGCCCCAAACAGCTGTCGTCGGAAATTCCGACGACTTCGCCCATAAATTACGCAATCGCTCAATTTAACCAATTAGTTGACTCCAGCGACAGCTAGCCAACGTCTGGAAACCGCGTCATCATCCATAATCGCCGGAGAATGTTTGACTTCGAATATAGACCGAATTCAGACCCCATTCATCTCGTTGCTACCCTATAAATGCACCCATAACTCGCCAGAAGTTTTTCACACTCAAATCGCACCTCATCTCGGCGAAAAATCACTCGCCGGAAATACTTGATACTTCGCCGGAAAACCGTATCAGTAACCTCTGAGCTTACTGAACCCCCTAAACCTTCACCGAAGTCACCCACCACCTTTGTAACCTTTCGGAAGACTCTCTGCTGCAGGAAGTTTGTCGCCGGAAAAAGGTTTCTGTCGCCGGAGTTCTGCCGGAAAACAGAGTATAACCAGTCGGTATATCTCACGCTTAATTCATTCCCTTTTTACTTTTATCTCATTGTAATTGATCGTTAAACGCTAAAGAAACATGAAACAACATTTCGAACCAGTCCGTCGTCACTTCCGGTTAAAAACCGGTGAAGAAGACGAAGTTCGATGATGGTTAAGTATAATTAAACTCAAGTTATTTACCGGGTTAGACACACAGTCCAGCGGTGGACTGTGTGCACTTTTAACGCTAAGGTCACGAGTTCGATTCCGGTTCACACACGTCGCCTTGATAAAAATCCTATTTTTAGCAAACTGAACCGGAGTCGCCTTGAGTATATGTTAAGTATATTGATAACCGAGTTATAACCAAGTGTGACACACAGTCCAGCGGTGGAGTGTGTGTCCGCTAACCCACAGGTCCCGGGTTCGAGACCTGTGGAGCGCACCGGTTCTCGAGACTTGATTCGTTTTTAATAAAAAAGGTTTTCTGTTAAATCCTAATTAATGTATATATATAATTAAAATCGGATATATAACGGGTTAGACACGTAGCTCAGTTGGTAGAGCTGCGTGCACGCGTACGGGAGGTCTCGGGTTCGAGCCTCACCCGGCGCACAACAATATGCCTATGAACCGGTCAACGAAAGTCAAAGTCAACGCAGGTCAAAGTCAACTGTAGCAAAAATAAAATATTTTTTTTATTATTTTTATTTAATTATTTTAATTAAAAATCAATTATAAATACTTAAAAATAACATTTTTAAGGTTAGAAAATAGCCTCAAACTCACAAAAATACACCCAACAATCCTACTAAAATAGATTCACAAAACCCGTTTACTTACCAAACCGTAACGCGATTTATCTAGGTTAATTTCACTCGTGGTTAAAACCATTTCGCGCGCATTCAACGTCATCAACCGAACGCACCCAATGTGAGTGAATCTTACAATTCCCCCTTTTAAATTACACGTTTTGGGGTGTGTCATGTGTTATGAAATAATTAATTTATTTATTTAAACTTGTGCCATACCACATCGTGACTTAAACTTAGATTGATTTATTGTTGTGATTTACTTATATTCCGTTTGTCAAAATACATGAAACTCATACATTAAGCCCATCAGTTCCTCGTGGGAAACGAGTAGAACATCGCGTGCTTCATTTCAAATTCATTATTGTTCATGGGTGTTGTGTTATTCATATTATCATGTTTATGCAATTCATTCATCAGGCCCTCAGTTCCTCGTAAGAGACGAGTTGAGCATCGCGTGCCTTTAATTGTTCCATTATTATTCATGAGTGTTTCATTTAACATTCTATGATTGCCGATTAAGTTACATCTATTTTTACTCATGTATGGTTGTGCACATATTTCAAAATCAATTTAAGTAAATTGTTCAAATGTTTTCCATAGGATTCACTCGCCAACATTATGTTGATCCAAAAAAAAACCTTTTTACACATGATACAGGTGAACAGGTTGAAGGAAGAAAAACATAGGATATGCCTTAGAAGAGAACCAAGAAGCTTAGACTGATAGATAGAAGATGTTGTATATTTTATTTCCATTAAATTGTATTAATGAATATGAAACATATAATAAATGTCATGAGCTTTGATGATAACCCAATTATGCCCCGATCACCTTTTCCGCTGCGGGTCGGGGTGTGACAACCATTTGATCATCATCTTCAACAAACTGCATTATCACTTGATAATATCATCAATAACTTCACTACCACCTGATCATCACCATCATCTACAAACCTGCATACTACAATTGTGCACTACCATTGTAGGCATACCAATTAGGCACCAAAACTGAATACAAGTGATCATCATCATTTGTGCATACTTAAATCCTACACTACCACCTAATTATACAAACTTTAATTATAGATATCATGAATTGTGCATACTACAATCCTGCACATCAAACAAGAACTGTTTAACATGAATTGTATGACATCGAAGAACTGTGTTCAAAACCTCAATTATACGAACTTTAATTATAGATATCACGAACAAAAACACATCGAAATTTGCATATACATATCATGAACAAATACACATCCACATATGCATATCAAACCTTAATTATAGATAGATATGATGAAACATAGTTACTTGCATTATTATAACATATGAAAAGTTAATTAAACTACTTGGTACCAAATCTAATGTTGCAAAAACTATACATATCAAACCTTAGTACCTAATCCTTAACCATAATCAAAAGAACAAACCACTCTAGTGTTGGTGAAGGCGGTTCTATGATGATTAAGGGTGAGGGTAGATCGGGGATGGTGGTGGTGGTGTTGGCATTGCGGTGGTGATGGCGGTGTTATGGTGATGACAGCACGAAGACGACACAAAGGTTGAACACGAAATCGTTTAACCATCTCAAAACGACCGTGACCCGCCCCACTGCGTGGTAGTTTCGGGCCTATGACACCTGAAATATGGCTACATTGTACAAGGAAAGTGAAACAGAGCTTAATCAAGTGTGTGAACGGTATGATTTCAGTACTAAGAAAATGAAATAGAGGTTGGGGAATCGTACCTATGATCGACTCATTCTATATTTGCACATTAAACTCCTTTGATCTCGCGGTGGTGTGTGTGAACTCAGTGAGAGGAAGAAGATGAGTGTGTGAATAACTTTTGGGTGTCAAAATGTGAAGGAGGGAAGATAAGGGTGCTCCTAAGGCATGGTCCATAAGATTCTTCGGTGAAATGACTTCCATACTCCTAAAAGTAACAGTCAACCTAACTTTTGACTAACAGTCTGTGACAGGGTGTGATGGATTACCCACATCAGGGTTTCATCTCGCAAAAAGTGGAATATAGGGTGTCTTAAGGAAAATCTGGACCAAACCACAGGGTGGCAAATTATACTTTACTCTTTGATTTAAGTTTAGCAATAGTTTAAATTCTTTTTGTTAGCAATTTATCATAACAAACATGCAAATTGATAGTTAAACTGGTGATGAAAAAATTACAAAAAAATGTGGCACCATTGTAACCAAATTGATGAAGAAATAATAGTAAAACCGGACTTTAAAAATTAAACTTCAAGACATAAAAAGCGTCAAAAGCATTCCAATGATACCCTCTTCCTACCTACATATGTATTCAGTATAGTATATCCGAAGACTACCTGGGGTTTTTATGATTTTGTCCTTCTCTAAGACTATATGGTGTGGAGAAGTTTGAAAATGTTGTGTTACGCGACATGTGGACGGCCCATTAGCACGCATTAGAAACTGGGGTGGTGCAAAAACGGGGTTGTGGGACAGACGTGGTTTGGTGGGGTTATTCGACACATGGCACGCACTTTTGTTATTATTTTATATTTAAAATTTTTAAACAAACTTACATAAAATTAAAATAAAATTACATAAACATTAATCATCTTCTTTGTCTTCGTCTTCATCACGTTCGTTGCCACTCGTTCTAACAATTTTATATATTCATCCATAATGTCGGAAGACATCCTATAAATTTAAAATAAAATTACGTTGTTGAACGATGTTCTTCCCCATTTACAAAAGGGAGCATCTTTGTTCTTTGATTGATCGGACGGTTTGGGTGCCATTAATGCTAGGGTACGGTGTTGAAGCGACGATTGGGGATTTGGGAAAGGATTTTTTTTCTAGGTTCGTTCCCCAATTTATACCCACCGGGGGTTTTTCAAATTTTAAATTTGGAGCCCAATTTTATCTTTTAGTAGTATTTTTTTTATTTTTCATGATTAAATTTTCTTCTACTCAAGGATGTCATTATACAGACTTAAGCAATACTTTTTCTTTTTTATGAGTCCAACCGGATGTATAAGTCATATAGAATCGGACTAGGGGACATGTAAAGGAATGACCCGGTTTAGTCTTTCCGGATCAGTCAACTCCAGAATATATACAACATAAATATAATGAATATTTTGTAGATATTCTCATGTAGATAAAGTGTCTATCAAATGTCTTGCAATTTACATACCAAGATTTTTATTTTATTACGATTTTAATCCACCATACTAACTCCATACAATTTATACTTAAATCGTGTCTCCTTCAAATCCTTTCCCTCTTTTTCTTCTTTGTCCACTTTGACACTTTCTCTTCTTATTAGTTCTTTTTATTTTATTTTAATTATCTCCTTTTAATATTCTGACTTTATAATTTCCTAAAATTCAGTTTGTGAAACATTTATAAAGCTTATTTGTTTTGTTTTATTTTCATTCTAAACATACACAAGCTGATATAATATACTCTCATAGTTCTGGTCGCTGACGTGGAAGTTACCGACGAAGACATAACCATCTAGTACACGTCTCTTCATCCGTATATCATCTCTCACACATCCACACACATACATAGAAAAAAAAAGAGAAATACATAATATAAAAGAAAGAAAAAGATATTAAAAAGGAATATAGAGAAAAAGAATTGGTTTCAGTTTGATTAATCGATTTATCTTGGGAACCACCCTAAATTCTCGTCAAAAACTTTTGGATCCCCAGCCGAAGAAGTTAGGCTATAAGGTGTGGAGGAGGATAGTCCCTTAAGAATGATCCACTATGTTGGCGTTCATGTCATCTGGTGTGGGGGATGAGCCCCTCTTATACATACAAGATATATGTATGTATGTATATGTATGTGTTGGATAAAGAAAGAGAGAAGCAACATGAGGACCGTTGGCTTCATCCCTTGGACGACGTTGATGCCGCGACGTGCCCCAAGGGAGTGGTGTAGCCCTGCCAAGATGACCCACTACGGCCCCAAGACGAACCCCACACCTTATAGCCTTATGGTATTTGTTATATATATTAGACATTTGGTTTTATTATGTCATTTGCTATTAGTCCATGGGGGTTGTTTGTAACTTCTTCATGGTTTTATGTCTTTGTTAGTCCATGGGGGTTCTTTGTAAGTTCATTATGGTTTTATATCTTTGTTTACGTATGAATGAAATATATGAGATTTGGGTGAATCTTCTCCATCCCTAGTTTCTCTCGATTTGGTTAAACCCGTATCATATCAGAAGACTATTCCATGGGTAACGTCTAATTCATCTTTCTGATCTTTCTCTCATATGTTTCTAGAAATCTTTAGTGGGATTCTGTTCTAATTATCCTCGTTGAATTAATACGCTTTGTATTCAGATTTTTAACGATCGCTACTGATTGAGTATTTTTTTTCATGAATGGAATGACAGATAATCATAAGAAGAGCTTTGTAACCTCCGCTGATGAGGACATTATCACTAACCTCTCAGAGGATTTGATAAACCCAATTTTAGAACTCCTCCCAGTCAAAGATGCTGTAAGAACAAGTGTTCTATCTAAAAGCTGGAGGTATAGATGGACCACTATGAAGTCACTGGTTTTCCATTATCCATTCTCTAGAGAGTTTTCAAAATTTGGAGCATACCAACATAATGGATTTATAAGGGTAATAAACAAGATTATGATCCATCACAAGGGTCCCATTTTCAAATTTGTTCTGTATATACCAGAAGAGATGAATCTTGATAGCTTCCAAGAAGTTGATCAATGGACATTAATCCTATCAAGAAACAATCTCAGGATACTCAAAATTTTGAATTCAAGTCGGAGTTATCAAATTTCATCTTCCCTTTTCTCTTGTCTTGAATTGAGAACGTTGACATTAATCAACTGTATTTTCAAGCCACCACTTGAGTTCCATGGATTTCCCAATCTTGAAGATCTTGTTCTCATGAAAGTTAATTTTGGGGTACTTTAGGTCGAACTGTGATCAATTTACCACGTCTTAATAGGTTGACCCTGGATACATGTGTCAATGTCAACAATTTTAACATCAAGGCTGAAAATTTGTGGAATTTTTCTGTCATTGATTGCCCTGATGCCATGTTGCTTCGGTTATTGCATAGTGGACGCCTTGATGTGGTTCACATATGCTTGTCGGAACCCCTAGAAGATTTTCTGCAAGTTGAAAGGTTTAATCTGGGGATGATGTTAAGCAAGTTGCCCCAGCTTGTTACATTTACCATTGATGGTTATTTTCTTAAGGTATGATACAAACATTCAGATCAAAATGTTTGACCTTTGGTTTATGTTGGTCATAAACCAGAGTTTGCAGAAACGATTACTACGTTTTGTTTTTTTTTTTGTTTTTGTGTTTTTTTTTTGTTCTGAAGCAATTCTCATGCTATTTTGGTAAGTTAAAATATTACTTTTGCTGCACAGTTTTTGGCAGCAGAAAAGTTTCCAAAGTGGCTTCCACATGCGATAAATTGCTTAAAGGAATTGGTTGTTTGAAAGTTTTAGTTTTGGTGATTTGGATCAAGTTCAAGGTGCTCTATGTATGCTTCGGAACTCACCTAATTTGGAAGTACTTAGTGTGATTCCTCTGCCGATGGTAAAGAGGGCTAAAAGTTTGTTTACACTTTTTTGGCTTATATAGTAAACAATTGGATGGTAAGGCATAATTTCACTTTTGTATTATATGTGTAGGAACCAGAGGCTGATTTGGAATTAACATCTAATTATTTAGAATCCCCCGACTGTGTGGATCAGACCTTGTTCATGCTGCAAACTGTGGAAATGAGATTTGTAGAAGGATCAAGACCAGAGCTCCTCTTTATAAAACTTCTACTCGACCATTCTCCAAATCTTAAAAATATGATTATCGAACCAAGTGCTACGGCTGATGCTCTGAAAAGGCTCAACATTGCAAAGGATGTTATGCTGTTTCCACGAGCCTCAGCAAAGGCAAAAATGGTCTACTTGGATCCAGAGCCATAATTCTATAATAATGTTTAACTACATTGAAATCCGGTGGTTGTCTCGTAGTTTTATATCTTGTCTTATATTTTTCCTTTACGGTATGCAACTGAGAGGACAATGTATAATGGTAGCTCTATATGTTTAGTTAATTTTTTCTAATAGATCTTTTTTCCTGTAAGCATGACAATCATTTCTGCTGGAAAAGGATGGGTAATTTTTTTTCCAACAGATTTTTTTTTCAAACTCTTTACATATATATTAGACTAGCATAGTTGCTACTTTCTGACTGCGTAGATAATAACTAGGAGATTGAGGTTTACAATACAGGCTATAAGATGGCCCTTGTGCATCAACACTTACCTATAATAGAAGCAGTTGTGTTCAACTGTAAAAGTTGATTTAAAGCTTGGAAGAGCTAGCACAAATGGGTCCAATAACGGGTTCATAGAAAACAGGGCACTTGTAGGGGATGTGTTCGTTTGATGGCAAAGTGATAGCTACACCTCTGTTAATGATCACCACCTAACACCTTCCTGGGGCCTGTAAGAGCACATACTCCGTAAATAGTTTTCCGAACATTATTTGAAACTTTTTAATACGACCTGTTATTACTTGACGACCGACTATTTGGCCAGACTTGTAGTGTATCATCCTTGCCCTAAAAGTTTGGAATTGCTTCTGTAAATTCCATAGCCATACCTCCCCACCCAAACCCATGTAGGCTGCATTGTAAGTTTGTATATTTGGTGCTCCATTGTTTCCCATGATCAGTTGCATCTTTAAATAGTATAGTGAGTGTATTTGAAACTTTTTAAAATGACCCGTTGTGCAAATACCCGTTACTCAACTCAAATAGACCGAGATCTCCATGAGTTGCCTAAGATAATGTATCCGCTGCACTGTTCTTTTTACAATGGATACATAATTAATTTCAATGAGCTTGGGCAACCATATCAAATTTGAACTGTGTGGGTTATAACTAGGACTTCTCTCACGTAGGTAAGCAACTACGAATGTCTAGGATATTTAGCGTTACAAATAAAGGTTATAAGTAGTTTGTTTTAACACTAAAAGTTGAATTGAATTTGATAGAGCTGTAGGTCGGGTCCGGTTAGGTTATTGTGTCAAAACGGATTGCTTTATAGAAATCATCTTGATTCTGGTAAAAATATAATTCGTGGGTTCAACCCGTTATGATGTCTTTTATGGCGCCTAGGGACGACGACGGATAAAGTGGGCACGACATTGATGGAGGCAGTGGCAGTGGCAGTGACGGTGACAGTGGCGATACATGCTGTAGCAATGCCAGCGGTACTGGTGGTTGTCAATGGTGATTGCTAGGGGGTGGCCGTTACAATTTTAGTTGCAACTACCGTGGTGATCAACGACCAGTGTGGAAAGAGAACCCTTACGTGAAGTATGTTGTTATGTGTGATTTATAAGTTACAAATTTTAATGGCCAAGGCCACACCTACTGGCAGACACAAGAAGCAAACACCAACACTATTTTGTTTATAAATAATAATTAGTATTAAGCCCACACGTTACGGCGGGGGCGTAAAACCGTGACAAATAGCACCAATGCCACACTACAGTCAACGACCACCAACATTGAAGTTGAGCCGTCTTAATATGGATAAAATTAGACCTATATATAAAACATAGAAAATAATAACTAACTCAATTTAGGACTCACGCGTTGTGACGAACTTGTTAAACGTTAAAAAAATAGACGAACCACACACGTACATTGTGTCATGTTAACTCGCAAAATTTTGAATGAAACGTATAACAAAACGTAAAATTGTTGAAACACACACATATTGTGTCGTGTTAACTCGCAAAATTTAGAACTAAATGTAAATGAAAATTTTTGCAAAATATGAAAAACATAAAGGATCAAAATTGAAAATAAAAAAAGTTGTCAGGTTAAATTAAAAACACTAAAAACTTTTGGGTTAAAACTTCAAAATCAAGTACATCACTAATTTGTATTATGTAAATATAGTATCTTATTATATTTTTTTTAAGATATAACTAAAATAGAATTTATGTTATATTTTTAATTTATTTTTTGCTTTTTTTTCCTCTTCCTCCTCCTCTTCATTGCTTAAAAAAGGATAATCTTAGTTTTTTAACTACATTTGCTTAAAAAAGGATAATCTTAGGTTCTTAACTACATTTTTAAAACGCCTTTATTCATTTACATAAGTTTATTCAACACCAAAATGGCATCGTTTGTTTTCAAACACGAGTTTCGATAGACTTTTTTTAAAAGAAATTTATTGTTAGCAATTTATCATTAAAACTATACAAAAATTAGAAAATTGGATTTAAATAATCTTAGCTATTACCTACTGGTCGACAAAATTCTCAACTAGCGAAATGTTTTGTGACAGTGTCAACTTTAAACCTATATTTCCCAAATGAGTTTTTTTCTAACTAAGTTCTAACTCCGTTAGTTTTTTTGCTGATGTGGCGAAAAGCCAAAGTTTTGATGATGTGGATTGCTTATGTGTTAAAAAGTCAAAGTTCGATGATTTAGACTGCCAATATGGCAAAGTTTTGATAACGTTGACTTCTTATGTAACAGTCCACGTCAGCAAAATCTAACTAGGTCAGACCTTAGTTAGAAAAAGTTCCTTGGGAGCAAATAAATTAAAATTTGAGACTGTCACCAACATTTCGTTAATTGGGACTAAAACCGGCTATTAATTAGGATTATTTAAATCCATTTATCCAAAAAACGTTTATGTTTCCAATCAAAGATGTTGTATGGACAAGTGTTCTTTCAAAAAAGTAAAGGTATAGGTGGATCTACTCGGTATTAGGAGCTGTAACATTATCCCTCAGCTTCATCGCCTCTTTTTACCTTATCGCCCACGGAAAACCCCATTTGATGTTGTCGCCGCTACTAGGGTTTACTACTGCCGATGATGGATTCGTCATCCCCGGCCATAGATCTGATCACCGGAGGTTGAATACACCGCAAAACACCGTAGCATCGCTTTCCTCGACTAGATCCACTGAAGTTCGGCACCAACGTTAGATCTGTTAAATCAGTGATAGGTCCATCGTCTAACCACTATCTAACATCGTTAATGACCACTACCTCTGCTATAATGGTAAAATCAAAATTTTTACGATGACTTAAACCACTGACACCATATGCCATTGGCTGGATGACCCAGCGATTTCAAAAGTGACGTTTCATCCCCAACGCGGAGTGTAATCTTCCCATCATAGACATCGATAATTGCCTTTGCAGTACGGAAGAATGGACGACCTAGGATGATGGGCACTTTCTCATCGGCCTCCATATCTAAGATAACAAAATCAATGGGGAAAACGATTTATCAACCATAACTAGCAAGTTTTCTATGATTCCCGAGGATACTTAACTGACCGATCAGCTAGAAACAGTGACATACGGGTAAGAGTAAGATCCCATGAACCTAATTTCTCATAGAGCGAGAAAGGCATCAAATTGATACTAGCACCTAGGTCGGCTAACGCGTGAGCGGGAGCGAGGAACCACCAAAGAGACACGGAATAGTGAAGATACCTGGATAAGTGAGTTTTTCAGGTAACTTATTTAACACTATGGCGGAACATCGTCCAGTCAATGGAATATTTGAGAGCTCCCCCAGCCTGTCTTTGCGTTTAAGAAGGTTTTTCAACAACTTTGCGTATTTTGGCATATGCTAAAGGGCCTCAATGAATGGGAGGTTGATTTTAAGCTGGGTGAACATATCGAGAAAGTTCTCGTATTCCTTATGTAACATTTGTCAAAACGGGTTTTCCAAACTCGCTCCGTTTGTAATCGAATATCAAGTTATAAATGTTTCGTTGCGTATTTATGTCAATTTTAATTTTTAATGATGCATAATTAATAAACAAACTAGAATATAAAAGTTATAATTGATAAAAAGTAAAAATAAAATAAATAAAAAGAAAAATAGGCTGCCGGGACTGGAACCCGGGTCAGCCGGAAAGAGCTCAAAGACTTATCACACACACATACAACCACTCCGCCACTTGATCTTTTTGTGAATTCTGGGAAACAATTAAATCATATGTTCTACTGAGAATCAACCTGTTGCGCCAACTGAAACCGATATCGGCTTTCAAACCGTTCAAGACGGTTGAGTGTTCGCGGAATCTTGGTCATAACCGATAAACCGACATCTTAAATCAATTCAGTCGTTAATGAAATTGAATTCAGGTGATGTTTGATTTTTATAACCGAAAACATTCATTCTTGGAATACTTCAACAAAAGTTTCATTTCGCACTCAATTACACTCCCAGAACTTCTATTCTCGCGTTTACTCTCGTTTCTGATCGTCAGAATTACTTTCTGATCATCGTCGGAATTCTCTGCAAGTCGCCGGAAAATCGTGTCTTCCATCAAATCAGTAAGTCTCTCAATTCTTTCATCGTCTATCAGTTGTTAAGCTGTTGCTAACTCAAACCCTTCAATCAGAGTCAGTTTCAGACGTCGATATCAGATAATTCACTTTCGCCGGAAAATTTCTGAAAGTTCCCAATTCTCGCTGTGAAACGGTATAGCCTTTTAAACCTTCTGGTAATTCTTGTTCAGTGCTTCAATTTGCATCTAGCTAATCAAAATTATTGATTTGCTCCGCTCAGACGATATCCACAAAAACAGAGCCGACGACTTCGCCGGAATTCTGAGATAAATCGTTTCTCCGGTATGTTTACTTCCGAAATCTTCTCTGCCATTTCATTTTAGGCATTTGAATGTTTGTCAATCGAATTAATCAAGAAGCAATAGAGTAATCGTAGTCTGTGATTTCGTGACGAAGAAGACGAAGTAGGTTGTTTATAAGTTTAAATTTAATTTGGATATTATCTCGGGTTAGACACACAGTCCAGCGGTGGACTGTGTGCACACATATATCACACGTCGCGAGTTCGATCCTTGACACACACACATTCGCTGTAATTAAAATGCTCCTTTTTAAACTGAACCGGATCCTTTCGCAATTAGATGTTAAGTATAATAAAAATCTGTATATTAACAAAGTTAGACACACAGTCCAGCGGGGACTGTGTGTAATATTAAATCACAGGTCCCGGGTTCGAGACCTGTTGACGGCACCGGTTTGATAATTAAAATCCTTTTTAAAAATAAATGAATTTTGAATAAATTAAAACAGTATATAAATATAATTAAAAACAGAAATATTTCGGGTTAGACACGTAGCTCAGTTGGTAGAGCTGCGTGCACGCGTACGGGAGGTCTCGGGTTCGAGCCTCACCCAGCGCATACATTCACACAATAGAACCGGTCAAACAGTCATATGGTCAATGGTCAACGCAAAAGTCAACATTTTTTTATAATTTTATTTATTTAATTTAATTTAAAAATCAATTAAAAATACTTAAAAATAATGTTTTTAAAGATAGGAAATAGCCTTAAACTCACAAAAATATATCTAAAAATCCTATTAGAATTATTAATAAAATCCACTCATTTACTATACCTTCCATTATTATTTAGGTTAGTTAATCACCGTTGATCAATCCTTCAAACTCGTGCGCATCTCATCATCTCCAACCGAACGCACCCAATGTGAGTGAATCTCTACAAATTCCCCATTTTAATCACGTTTTTGGGGTGTATCATGTGTCTTACCATTTATTATATTTAAATCATTGTGCATACATCATATCATGAACAAATGTGTATTCAGCTTGTATCAACTGTTGTGTGGTTATTGTTTAGATTTAATTTATCATTTTCAGTACATGCAATTTCATAGGCCGCCGCTCCCCATTACATTATGAGCGTTGAGCAGTTCCCCATTACATTATGAGCGTGAACCTGGCGTTGCCAACATACGATCGGCTCCGTTTGATTCAGCCTTGATCGCACAGACATTCATCATAGGCCGTCCGTTCCCCATTACATTATGAGTGTGAACGTGACGTTGCCAACATATACAGTTTCATTCATGTTATATACTCATGCAAGTTCATATGTTATTTTGTTATTTATGTTATTTGTTTTGTGGATTGTTATTGTTATTGTTGGATTATTTACATTTGCTCGCATATGACTATTGCACAATTTTTCCTTGATAAAAATAACAAGAAATCAATAATAAATGTTTAACTAACAAGGTTCACTCGCCAACTTATGTTGACCCAAAAACCCCCATTTTTACACATGATACAGGTGAACCAGCTGCAATAAGAAACACATAGGATTGGCTTAGAAGAATAAGCTGGTTTAGAGCTTGGATTGTTTAGTTGGTTATTTTTCTTTGTATTTGTATGGACATGTTTGGATTATTGAGAATGTAATTTTGACTTTAATAAATATGAAACATATTAGTAAATATCATGAGCTTTGGTGATAACCCAATTATGCCCGGTTCTTATTCCGCCGCGGGTCGGGGTGTGACAGATTGGTATCAGAGCTATGACTATAGGGATATAGGATAGGTTATTAGACCCCTAGAGCCTATACTATAGTTGATTAGAAATTTTTAAGATTTTTGTATGTTACATGCAAAATTCATGATGTTTATATGTTTTATGTTTAATGTTACATTCAATGTTATGCAAGCATGTTCATAAGTACATATTATTATATAATGCCTACCATGAATCTATTCTCATAACATATCATATCCATGAAAGCACACATCACATCATTTTCATGATTATTTTTACAATGATTTTTGTATTTTCAAATCACATCAAAGTGAGTTCTCATGACGGGCATGTAGTAACTGGAAGGGTACAAGTACCGGTAGTCGGAACCCTGTCTAGGCTGGCATTCGTATAAATCCAAAATAAAGGACCAGTTTGCCTACCTGGGGACTAACGATGAGAGTACAAAGTACCTATTAGGCCAAAGCATGCTATACCAAACGTCGTGTGAGCTAACCCCACTTTGAGTTGTCATTGTGTCTACACCTGGACACATTCCGACCATACATCTCGTAAACATATTTCGTGGTTTTCATTTGGGTGATGCGAGTGTTAAATCGCCAATACTAATGTGAATCCTACCAAGCCAATAGACATGGGGCCCACATGACTATACAGGTGAAGGTATGGGGGACATTTGAGGCCCAACATGAGCAAACCCAAGACATCCTATGGATGTAGTTGCATTATTGAAATTTATGTTATTTTCATTTTCTTTAAGACACATGACACCTAAAAAGACTCTATAAACTCACAATCTTCTTATGTATGTCCTGTAGATGTCGGCTAGACAACAACGAGGGGGTAAAAGATCAGGAAGGTCACACGAACGCTTGGCCCTCAAATCGCAAAACAAATGGCCGCGGTGCTTCCTGACATTGTGGTTCAAGTACAACAAGCTCTCGCCACAAATCCCACCAATCCTCCCCAGCAAGAAGACCAGAACATCGGCAACCCTCCTACCAAAAAGTGCTATATAAACATTTCAAGTCTTGCGATCCTCCTAAATTTGAAGGGACCGAAGGTGTCACTGCTCTCCTTCACTGGTTTGAGGAAATGGAAAACACCTTCCTCAACTGCGATTGTCCGAGGATCGCAAGGTATGATACGCAACCGGGAGACTATTTGGGGTAGCTCTTACTTGGTGGAATACTGAAAAGGGTAAGAGGGGAATCGAAGATGCTATGGCCTTAAGTGGGAGGAGTTAAGGGAAATCATGACGAGGCGATTCTGTCCTAGAAGTGAGATTAAAAAGTTAGAGGACGAATTTCATTCTTTGAAGCAAAAGGAGGGAGATCATACTTCCTACAACAAGAGGTTCTTAGAGTTGAACCAAATGGTCCCTAACTTGTTCACCCCAGTTTACCGCTTAATCGAGCATTATATTCGAGGTCTTCCCTCGAAAATTCAAGATTCAGTTCTCAGCACTTCACCCGCAACACTTGAAGCTGCTATGGAACTAGCTACTGAACTGACCGAGAATCGAATTCGCAACGGTAAGTTTAAAGAGGAGAAAAAGAAAGCCCCCGTTGAGGGCCAAACTTCAAACCATTCCACCTCCTCCTCTAAGTTTGCTAACAAGAGGAAACGTAACACCAGAAACTTCGCTGTCACACAAACCAATTTCCTATCCCTGCTGCACCCATTACCCAAGTTGCCCCCTTACCTGCACTATACAAAAGGCCATACTCTGGCCCATTACCAAAATGCAACCGTTGCCAATACCACCACTTTCCTGATCATCCCTGCCAACATTGCACCGGCTGTGGTCGCGCAGGTCATACTGTTCAAACCTGTCGCATACCTCAGCGAACGAACCGCCACCAGCCTTCAACCCAAACCCACCAACAAATAATGGGTCAAGCCCAACAACCCCTACTATTACCACCTACCCAACATTTAGCCCAATCATACTACCAACCCAATTATCCCATGGTGCAACCTATGCGGGCTTGCTACAATTGTGGAGATCCAAGCCACTTTAGAAACACTTGTCCACGTTTGGTGAACGTTATACATGCTCAAGCCCAAGCAAATCCGGTGAATCAAGCTAACCAAGCTCCTCCACCTGCAAGAGGCAGAGCTTTCAACATCAACGCTAATCAGGCTAGAGCTGACAGCAATGTGGTTAATGGTACGTTTCTTATCAACGGTAGTTATGCATCCATGTTGTTTGATACTGGCGCGGATAAAAGTTTTGTGTCTTTAGAGTTTGAACCCATCCTAAACCAAATTCGTGATAAGCTCATGGAATCCATAACAGTAGAAGTTGCTGACGGAAAACCGGTCTCATTAAACTCTATTATACGCAATTGTACACTCACCTTAAACGACCACATTTTCCAGTTTACCTCATTCCTATGAAGTTGGGAACTTTGACATTATAATTGGTATGGACTGGCTCAGCCAACATCAGGCTGAAGTTGTATGCCGCGAAAAGTTTATACGCATTCCTCTTTCAAACAGTCAGACTCTACGAATCTTCGGGGAAACCCCATCGAAAGGGCTCAGATTAATGTCCTGTCTTCAAGCCCAAAAATATCTTCGCAAGAATTATGTCGCATTTTTAACCCATGTCGTCAAAAAGGGAACCATGGAGAAGAAACTCGAAGACATCCCAGTAGTAAAAGATTTCCCGCAAGTTTTTCCTGACGACATTTCAGGACTTCCTCCCGTAAGAGAAGTCGAATTCCGCATTGATCTTATACCTGGTGCTACACCAGTTGCAAAGTCTCCTTATAGGTTAGCCCCCTCTGAAATGCAAGAGCTAGCCAGTCAATTGCAAGAGTTGACTGACAAAGGATTCATACGTCCTAGCTCCTCGCCTTGGGGTGCACCTGTCCTTTTTGTGAAGAAGAAAGATGGATCGTTTCGCATGTGCATCGACTACAGAGAACTCAACAAGTTACGATCAAGATCGCTATCCATTACCTTGCATTGATGATCTTCTTGACCAACTTCAAGGCGCCAGCTGTTTTTTTAAAAATCGACCTTCGTTCTGGGTTATCATCAACTCAGAGTACATGAAGAAGACGTCCCAAAGACCGCTTTCCGAACTCGTTATGGTCATTATGAATTCATGGTCATGCCATTTGGTTTAACAAACGCTCCAGTTGTCTTCATGGATTTAATGAACAGAGTCTTCAAACCCTATCTCGATCGTTTTGTTATAGTCTTCATCGACGACATCCTCATTTACTCAAAGTCTAAGTCTGATCATGAACGACATCTTCGACTCATCCTTACACTTCTAGAGAATGAAAAGCTTTACGCCAAATTCTCCAAATGCGAATTCTGGTTAAAAGAGGTACAATTCCTTGGACATGTAGTCAATGACAAGGGAATACATGTCGACCCCTCAAAGATCAAAGCGGTACAAGAGTGGCAAGCGCCATGTACACCAACTGAAGTAAGATCATTCCTTGGTTTGGCTGGTTATTATCGCCGTTTCATCTCAAACTTCTCTCGCATTGTGTACCACTCACAGCTTTAACTCATAAGGGAAAACCTTTCATATGGGGACCCAAACAAGAAGAAGCTTTCCAAACCCTTAAACAAAAACTCTGTGATGCACCAATCCTCACTCTTCCTGAAGGTTGTGATGACTTCGTGGTTTATTGCGACTGTCAGGACAAGGACTAGGCTGTGTTCTAATGCAAAGAGGAAAGGTTATAGCTTATGCTTCGAGACAACTCAAAACTCATGAGAAGAACTACACCACCCATGACCTAGAACTTGGAGCCGTTGTGTTGCTCTTAAGATATGGAGACATTATCTCTACGGTACTAAGTGTGAAATATACACTGACCACAAGAGTCTTCAACATATCTTCAATCAAAAGGAGTTAAACATGAGGCAACGAAGATGGGTCGAACTTCTAAATGACTACGACTGTGAAATTCGGTACCACCCTGGCAAGGCAAATGTGGTGGCTTATGCACTCAGTCGAAAGGGTTATGCGAACTCCATTCGTCTTCTATGTTCGCAAATCATAACTGACATTAAAGATCAAATTCGAGAAGCCCAACATGTTTCAGTAACGGAAGACGACGTACGAAAGGAGCTGTCCTGTGGAGCTGAACTTAAAATTGAAACAAAATCTGACGGTATTCTGTACTATCTAGATCGCATATGGATTCCTGACCACAACAACCTTCGTGAATTTCTTATGAATGGGCTCACAAAACACGATACTCTATACACCCAGGAGCCGATAAGATGTATCAAGATCTTCGATACACCTATTGGTGGCCTGGAATGAAAAAGGATATTGCTGTTTTTTTTCCAAGTGCCTTACATGTTCCAAGGTAAAAGCTGAACATCAAAGACCCTCAGGACTTCTGGTCCAACCTGAAATACCTGTATGGAAGTGGGAAAACATAACCATGGACTTCATTACCGGGTTACCTCGCACTTCTGGTGGGTATGACACTATATGGGTAATCATTGATCGTCTTACAAAATCAGCTCACTTTATTCCAATCCGCGAAGATTTCAAGAACAAGAAGCTAGCTCGTATCTACATCAGCGAAATCGTAAGCCGACATGGTGTACCGTTAAGCATTATTTCAGATCGTGATGGTCGTTTCACTTCACGAACATGGCAGGCCGTACAAGCCGCTTTGGGTACACGATTAGACCTCAGTACCGCTTATCATCCTCAAACTGATGGACAATCTGAACGCACCATTCAAACTCTTGAAGATATGCTTCGAGCATGTGTCGACTTCAAGGGAAATTGGGACACTCATCTACCATTAGTTGAATTTTCGTACAACAACAGCTATCATTCAAGCATCGGCATGGCACCTTTTGAAGCTTTATATGGTCGTAAGTGCCGATCTCCAGTATGTTGGCACGAAATTGGGGAAGCTCAAATCACCGGTCCAGAATTGATTCAAGAAACCACAGACAAGATCCATCAAATTCGAAACAATCTTCTAGCAGCTCAAAGTCGTCAAAAGAGTTATGCAGATAAACGACGGAAGCCTTTGGAGTTTAACATTGGTGATCATGTACTTTTAAAAGTATCACCGTGGAAGGGAGTAGTTCGTTTTGGTCAAAAAGGCAACTAGCACCACGCTACGTAGGACCTTTCAAGATACTCGAAAGAGTAGGACCTGTAGCATACAAGCTTGATCTACCAGAAGAACTCAACAGGATTCATCCCACATTCCACGTATCAAACTTGAAGAAGTGCCTCGCTGCTGATTACCTCCATATTCCTCTGGAAGATATTCAGATTGATGAATCTATGCATTTTATTGAAAGACCGGTAGAGATCATGGACTTCGGAGAAAAACGTCTAAGGCGAAGTCGCATTCCAATTGTTAGGGTACGCTGGGAGTCGAAACGGGGACCTGAGTTTACTTGGAACGTGAATACTCAATGCGCGAAAAATACCCGCATCTTTTTCCTAACTACTATTACTTAAATTTCGGTACGAAATTCCTAAAAGTAGGGGATACTGTAACATTTGTCAAAACGGGTTTTCCAAACCCGCTCCGTTTGTAATCGAATATCAAGTTATAAATGTTTCGTTGCGTATTTATGTCAATTTTAATTTTTAATGATGCATAATTAATAAACAAACTAGAATATAAAAGTTATAATTGATAAAAGTATAAATAAAATAAATAAAAAGAAAAATAGGCTGCCGGGACTCGAACCCGGGTTAGCCGGAAAGAGCTCAAAGACTTATCAACACACATACAACCACTCCGCCACTTGATCTTTTTGTGAATTCTGGGAAACAATTAAATCATATGTTCTACTGAGAATCAACCTGTTGCGCCAACTGAAACCGATATTGGCTTTCAAACCGTTCAAGACGGTTGAGTGTTCGCGGAATCTTGGTCATAACCGATAAACCGACATCTTAAATCAATTCAGTCGTTAATGAAATTGAATTCAGGTGATGTTTGATTTTTATAACCGAAAACATTCATTCTTGGAAGTACTTCGACAAAAGTTTCATTTCGCGACTCAATTACACTCCCAGAACTTCTATTCTCGCGTTTACTCTCGTTTCTGATCGTCGGAATTACTTTCTGATCATCGCCGGAATTCTCTGCAAGTCAGCGGAAAATCGTGTCTTCCATCAAATCAGTAAGTCTCTCAATTCTTTCATCGTCTATCAGTTGTTAAGCTGTTGCTAACTCAAACCCTTCAATCAGAGTCAGTTTCAGACGTCGATATCAGATAATTCACTTTCGCCGGAAAATTTCTGAAAGTTCCCAATTCTCGCTGTGAAACGGTACAGCCTTTTAAACCTTCTGGTAATTCTTGTTCAGTGCTTCAATTTCGCATCTAGCTAATTAAAATTATTGATTTGTCCGCTCAGACGATATCCACAAAAACAGAGCCGACGACTTCGTCGGAATTCTGAGATAAATCGTTTCTCCGGTATGTTTACTTCCGAAATCTTCTCTGCCATTTCATTTTAGGCATTTGAATGTTTGTCAATCGAATTAATCAAGAAGCAATAGAGTAAACGTAGTCTGTGATTTCTGTGACGAAGAAGACGAAGTAGGTTGTTTATAAGTTTAATTTAATTTGGATATTATCGCGGGTTAGACACACAGTCCAGCGGTGGACTGTGTGCACACATATATCACACGCCGCGAGTTCGATCCTTGACACACACACATTCGCTGTAATTAAAATGCTCCTTTTTAAACTGAACCGGATCCTTTCGCAATTAGATGTTAAGTATAATAAAAATCTGTATATTAACAAAGTTAGACACACAGTCCAGCGGTGGACTGTGTGTTAACAAAGTTAGACACACAGTCCAGCGGTGGACTGTGTGTAACATTAAATCACAGGTCCCGGGTTCGAGACCTGTTGACGGCACCGGTTTGATAATTAAAATCCTTTTTAAAAATAAATGAATTTTGAATAAATTAAAATAGTATATAAATATAATTAAAAACAGAAATATTTCGGGTTAGACACGTAGCTCAGTTGGTAGAGCTGCGTGCACGCGTACGGGAGGTCTCGGGTTCGAGCCTCACCCAGCGCATACATTCACACAATAGAACCGGTCAAACAGTCAAACAGTCAATGGTCAATGGTCAACGCAAAAGTCAACATTTTTTTATATTTTTATTTATTTAATTTAATTTAAAAATCAATTAAAAATACTTAAAAATAATGTTTTTAAAAATAGGAAATAGCCTTAAACTCACAAAAATATATCCAAAAATCTATTAGAATTATTAATAAAATCCACTCATTTACTATACCTTCCGTTATTATTTAGGTTAGTTAATCCTCGTTGATCAATCCTTCAAACTCGTGCGCATCTCATCATCTCCAACCGAACGCACCCAATGTGAGTGAATCTCTACAAATTCCCCATTTTAATCACGTTTTTGGGGTGTATCATGTGTCTTACCATTTATTATATTTAAATCATTGTGCATACATCATATCATGAACAAATGTGTATTCAACTTGTATCAACTGTTGTGTGGTTATTGTTTAGATTTAATTTATCATTTTCAGTACATGCAATTTCATAGGCCGCCGCTCCCCATTACATTATGAGCGTTGAGCAGTTCCCCATTACATTATGAGCGTGAACCTGGCGTTGACAGCATACGATCGGCTCCGTTTGATTGAGCCTTGATCGCACAGACATTCATCATAGGCCGTCCGTTCCCCATTACATTATGAGCGTGAACGTGACGTTGCCAACATATACAGTTTCATTCATTTTATATACTCATGCAAGTTCATATGTTATTGTATGTTATTGTATGTTATTGTTTGTGGATTGTTATTGTTATTGTTGGATTATTTACATTTGCTCGCATATGACTATTGCACAATTTTTCCTTGATAAAAATAACAAGAAATCAATAATAAATGTTTAACTAACAAGGTTCACTCGCCAACTTATGTTGATCCAAAAACCCCCATTTTTACACATGATACAGGTGAACCAGCTGCAGCAAGAAACACGTAGGATTGGTTTAGAAGAATAAACTGGTTTAGAGCTTGGATTGTTTAGTTGGTTATTTTTCTTTGTATTTGTATGGACATGTTTGGATTATTGAGAATGTAATTTTGACTTTAATAAATATGAAACATATTAGTAAATATCATGAGCTTTGGTGATAACCCAATTATGCCCCGATTCTTATTCCGCTGCGGGTCGGGGTGTGACACCTTAGCATATTTTTGTTGCTTAAGGGGGCGGGGTAGGGTAAGCGTGAATGATCTATGTACGGTGACGGCCTAACCTCTACCGGTTTTTTTTACTTTACTCTCGACATAAGGCTCACGGTTTAGTGCGGTACTTTCTGGGTCTAGCCTATTTTACAGCCTCGGTGGAGCCTCCATCTCTATCTCTTCATCTACCTCTTCCTCCTCATCCTCTATCTCTACTCGCTCTCTAACCACTTCTCCTAGACTCTTACCGCTACGAGTGGTTATCGCTTTTGCGTGCTGGTTCACCGGGTTAGGTTGAGTGTTACCCGAGAACTGACCATGTGGTTGCTCTTCCAGTTGCTTAGCGATAATACCTACGGACCTTTGAAGATATAAGAGTGCAGATTGCTGATTATTTAAAAAAAGATCATGCTCTGCTAACGTTTTCTGAGTAGCCTGATCCATAACCACTAACTTATAAAGAAGTTCCTCTATCCTATCCAAACTACCTCCCGAACCTCCACTCCTGTTTTGACCATCTTGGTTCGAACCCCCACCACTAAACTGACCTGGTTGACCTGAACCTCCACTAGAGTAATGACCCTGCCCCCTGTTTTGATATTGACCTGATTGGAAACCAGGGGGATTACCGAAAGAACGGGAATTATTATTATTATTACGTCAGTTAGAGTTATTATTATAATAGGGGTTCGTTTGGCCTCGATTCTGACCCGTGTTGAACTCTACTTGCTCGACAGTGAGCGTAGGACATTCTATAGTATCATGACCTCCTCTACACACCTCACATCTATCCACCTTCTTTTTCAACTCTTGTATTTCCTTAGTAACCACTCCCTTAAAGCTATCTAGTGTAGCAACTACCGTAGTTTCCAAGCTAACTTGGTGTAATCCCCGAGTGACCGGGGTGGTACGAGAATCAGGGATTAAATTCCTGCTGGTATTACTGTAATCTATATTAGAATACGCGTAACTCTCGAAGAGGTCATTACACTCAACAACCGTCTTCTTGCCCATAAGTTGCCCTCCGGCAGAAGTGTCAAATCGGGCTCGGGTTTTGGGGGTGAGACCGTTGTAGAATTTCTCTACAAGTGCCCAAATCAGACAAACTGTGTTGAGAACAACGGGACACAAAGGTTTGGGGCACGTATGATGCCAATTAAGCCTAAACAAAGTAATCAACGCAATCGCCAAAGAGAGTCCCCGGCAACGGCGCCAAAAACTTGATGTGTTAAAAGTAGTCTAATGAAAATAAATGAAATTAACCTAAATCTAGACTCAAAGTAATACTCTAGACTCTTAAACTCGACTAAAACTACTAACCGGTAAGTGACCGATCAATTGTAGAAAAGCTTAAGTAAGTCTGGATATCGAACCCACGAGACTCTCTAATTACGTTAATGACTCTATTTAAACTATATTGACACACTTGATTTATTTTATATTTTAGGGGGGGGTTTCTACTAAAGATCCTAAAATTATAATTAACCTAAGCTAACTTAACTAAGACGATTTTAAGTGAAATTTCGAAGCGAAGACTTAATTTAATGATAATGGAACAACTACATAGGCTAGAATCCTTATTACTATTGAATGGTTTTTATTCGAATATTAATGTGATAGGGAACCAGGATCTTAAAATACTAAATCCTAAGGAATACCGAACAAGACTCCCGACCCTTCTCAGGAGGACACCTATGATATCCTAAAGATAGTTATGCTTACCGGTTTATAAGATTTCCTTTCGATTATCTAATGTTCAATAAAGTGTCTAGAATAGCTAACTATCTCTCAATAGGAGGCTTAGACTAACTAGGAGGCTTAGACTAACTAAGGTTCTTGATTTGATTTAACCGACACAAATATGGCAAGTAAACTAAAACCGGGCTTCTCTCAAAACCTAATCCTAGCAATTTACCTATTTAAATCAGTTAATAAACTATTATTTCTCAATAATTAAGTTTAGTATATGTAACATTTTCATTTATATATATATATATATATATATAGCGAGAGATTAAAATAAAATATATAAAACTTATATTATTATACAGGTAGATTACTAGTAAGTTGACAGTTAGAAATATGAGTTATCTAGACGAACATTTACTTTTATAGGAACCGTTTAATAATTAATAATAAAATATATTATTATAATTTATCTTACTCCGTTTTTAATGAAACCTAGGTCAAAATGTAGATAAAAATATGCTCGTTCTAATACATATTCATCGTTTTATAAAACGTTATATTTTAGAAGTTATAAACGATAAAAGAGTGAAGCAGCTAAATTAAATAATAATTTTTAACTTCTTTGTATACTTCACAATTTATATTCTTCGTGAGAAGAAATTTTGTGTTCTTCGTGGGTGTATGTTTCGTAAGATAAGAGATTTGTATACTTCTTGGATAGCTTACGTGGGTAGCTTCCAGGAGATAAGAAAGAATGAAGTGACGACATTTGATACTTCAAATATAAATAGAAGCTGTTGTAGGCATCCCAAACTACTCACATCTTTTCTTTTGCTCTCTCTCTCTCTGCTCTATACTCAATACTCTAAACTCTGCTCCATTGTAAGTGTTTTTACCCTGATTCACTAGTAAGATACCATGTCCGATTGATCTGAAACCCATCAACGGATGTCGAAGTACTGTCTGTATAAGGCTATACTTTGTAAACTATGTTGAGGTTTTGTCTCGTGATGTATCGTTAAAGTTTAAGTTGGGGTTTTACACTAACACGAGTTGCATTGTATTTTTATTAGGAACCTAGGGTTAGAAACAGGAAGCTTTAAGTTAAAACTCCAAAACCACAATGTGAGTCATTCTTTCTTTTTACCAAATGCTTTACAAAATCCTAAAATGTTTTTCAGTTATACTTACAATGATTAAGTTTTTGTATTCTGAAATTACTACCGGTATGTGAGGTTTTGTATACACTACTTGATCTTCACTATTGGACGAAAGTTACCCAATGAGTGATATGACCGCCGTCACATCGGAACTGCCACCGAGTAACAAATATTGATTGAGTATTTGATAAATAAAAATAATGTATTACCTTGATACTGTAAATTATAACAATGTTTTTTTTTATAAAAATGAATGAACTCACAAGTATTTTTCGCTGACAAAATGTTTTTAAACGCGTTTCAGATAACTTACTGTGAAAGAAATAGAAGCCTGCTATGGAGCACTGAAAGCTTAAATAAAGTGGCTATGACTACCTGAATAAAAGAAGAAATTTATGTTCTGTCAACTAGGGTTTATCCCTATAAAAATATTTGAATAAATATGGGTTTTATCACATTTGTTTAATATTAAACTTTGGTGTTTTTACAAACTGTGAAATATTTCCTAACTACGATCCTGATGATAAATTTTGTTGCCAATTTAATAAACACTGATACCACAGTAACTGGTTCACGGCTCCCGCCCAGGGTGTGGTCGGGGGTTGTGACAGTATAATGTTGAGATTTAATTATATTTTTCACTCAATTGTTTCTAGGGTTTATTGGCTAATTTACCGTAAGATTACCCGAACCCGTTAAGACTCGACAATCAACATAAACCTATTCTTTGAAAGACATTCAACTAGATCTATGTGAAACAATAAACAATCAATAATTAATTCAAAACATACATATACACCAATTCATTTTACCAAACTTTACTACTTTATCAAGAATCCCATAAACACATTATAAATTCAATAAAAATCCAAACTTTAATAATAAATCATCAAAACCTAGGTAGTAACAGAAACTCTAGCAATAATCATTGGCTTAAGCATAATTAAAGTGAGTTTGAAAACTGAATTCATTGAAATAAGAACAAGCAAGCTAAAGGTTCAAAAAATCGGTAAACAAAACCCGGAATTTCTTTGATCCTTAGGCTTCCAGCTTCACTTCAATGATTCCCGAGCAGCTTAAACTTCAAAAACTAGCACAAGATCACCATAATTCACCTCTTAAGCATCCAAGTTCGTCTATATGTTATTATTAGAGTTGAACTCTAATATTAATAAACTTCTTCAACACAATCTGATCAGATTTCGCAACTATCTGATAAACTAGTCCTCTCGCTGGCCGCGAGAGGCATGTAGTACCCGGTCGCGTCCCGCGGCCATTTAATATTTCTCTGACTTCTTTCTTCCTCTCGCTCCCCGCAGAGGCTTAGTTGGTTGCAGTCGTGGGCCGCCATAGGACCATTTTCCCATTTTTCGATTTGTTTCTTCTCTCGACTTCCAATTACGATCCGCCTCGGTTTCCTTCAACATTTCCACTCATTTTCTTCTCTTTTCAGTTATTTCCATGAACCAAGACCTGCGAAACATAATTGGATTAAAGGGTAGATAAATTCTTATAAAACCAAAACGAATATTAACAAAACTTATACAAACTATACACGATAAATAGATGTATTATTCAATACATCACTGGAGATGGCCGCCGACCACTGTGAGGTCGCCGAATCCGCTTGTGACTACCGGATGAGAAGATGGTGCTGGTGGTATGTAACACCCTACTTACTAATAATTGAAATTATTAAAAACATAAAAAGATGTTTGATTCAGATGATACAATCAACTGATTTCATTTTAATTAGATCAGTTTGTAACTCAAAATACATAAGTCATTCAGAAAACAATTAAGACAACTTTGTTTCTTAACAACAAAAGGTAACGCGGAAGCTAGAAATTTGGAAGTGTTTGGTTCTTCTTCAGCCTTGATCCACATTCATTTTTATATGTTTATTTCACCTACAAAACAAAGATTAATTTGTTTTAATTATATTATTATTTATAACAATATACTTACATAACCATTTGTCAAACCTGGCTTAGTTAAACAAAAAAAAATTTAACTTCAGTGCCCACGTAAGCTACGGTCAACCACCGTAGCTTACGGTTAAGACCATAAAGTCTTACGGTGGAAACCATCTGTCTTACGGTCATGATTTTAAATTTATTAACACAGCATCCACCATAAGCTACTACAGTGGATTACCGTAAGCTACGGTGGTATACTGCATATTTTCTCTTTTTTGTCCTTTTTATCACGAAATTCTTGTAACTCTTAAATCGTTTATGGTTTGACCTCCCGTTTCTTTCTACGTGGTCAAAACGATATTTTTACTAAATACACTCATTATACAATGTCCGAGTTACCCTACGTTTAAATTCATAAGCCTTCGGCTTACTACCCTTTTTACGAAATTTTGACCCGTTCATAGTTTTCTTGAAAAGTTCTCACATTTAACCATATCACTTAGTGATATAATCATTTTGTCAATACGCTCAAATCTTAGAAATGACTTAGGCGCATTCTAGACATTTTCATCACTATATTTATGTTTTAATTCCAATTCTACCCTTTTTCTAAGTTTATGTCCAATAAGCGTTAATACGCCTCGTAGTGCATGTTTCCAACTAAATTTCATAATGTTTGATTACTTTAACGATATCCATCGTTTTTATATAATCAAACCTATACTCTTTTGTTTCTTAATCTGTTTGGTCGTTTTAGCGGATTTCAACGTTTTCATACTATCAAACTAACATCACACGAAATATTCAACCCGTTTTTCAACTTAGCGAAATCCATCGCTTTTGTTTATCTTAACCTTCATTTATCAATCGCTTTGACTTGTTTGATTAGCTTTAACGAAATCCATCGCTTTTATTACTACTCAAACAATTCGTATTTAATGATTCTCTATTCAATTCATATACGTGAAACTCATCACTTATGAGTGACCCGTACATGCTTGGAATTTATGCATTTCTTAACATATGTATTACTACTAATATCATAAGTAAAAATCTTTCGAAATAATTGGGTCACGTACCTTAGAGTTTTCCTTTCAAGCGCGTGTCCGGACCGACTTTGCCACTCGAAATTTCGTCCGACTTGCCTATAATATTTAACCCAAATTACAATTCATAGTCTAATATATATATATATATATAACTTATCGAAAAGCTCTTTCACATGATTCTTTCGTATTTTCAACATTTATGATCACTTAGGCATTACATCGAGCACCTTGTGGGCGAGATTTTTATACTATTCCTATCAATTCCAAAATTTAGTTATTAGTCACGTATTACCACCCATTTCAAGTGTCTATGTCTAGAACAAGCATTTGATAGTTAGAACCTAACATATTAACATCAATTACTAAAATCTCACTACCACAACTCATGTGTTCATCATATTCATCAAAACCCATTTAACACAAATATTGAAAATCATGCAACCACTTAAATCACAACATTTGATCTCTAAATGTTCATCTGGGGTTTATCTCTAGACTTATATACATCTCGATTTCTGTCCTGGCATAACAATGATACTCAATTTTAGAACTTATAGTGTTCATGAAATTTCATAATATCATCAAATATCAAAATTCAACATACCTTATGATTCCCTTATCTAGATGATCGTCGATTTACACTCATGCACGAATTTTAGGCTCCTAATCTGTCACGCCCCAACCGATGGCGGAAACATCAGAGTGAGACGAAATAGATTGCTCATTGCTCACAAAGCTAATAATGACAATATTTAATTAAAGCTGAATTTTATTTCAATAACGATTGTCAAGTACAACATTGAAGTAAATTACAAATAACATAATACAACAAAAATTGATACAGCAAATTTAGCCTAAACGTCTACTTGTGTGTATCTAAGTCCTTGCTATTTGATTTCATAGCATCCTCTTCATCAACCTGTAACATGTTTTAAAATACAATTCAATGCAAAAGCAAAGGCGAGTACACAAGTTTATGCATAGTATACGTATACGATTAACATTTAAACGAATCCTCATGGCAACTATGATTTTACAAGAGCATATACAAGGCATGCAATATAACTAGCCAAACCCTTAACACAAACACGTTGTTTTAACATGGCCTCAAGTTTATGTGATGGAGGGGGATGCGTGACTTCCTATAGGCGCTATACATGTCAAACGAAGGCTTTAAACAAGTTAATGACTAAAGTATCACATAAAGAATGTCCAATATATAAGCATCACGTAAGCGTATCAAGTGTCATGTGTATAGGATGTTTGTGCATTTCATAAAGTTTAAGTGTTGTGGTTTTGGTATAAGTAAACATGTTACACCCAAAAGTGTTGTAAACGAAAAGTGGGTCGAGTGTACTCGCAATTTTGCTTAGTCTTCAAACTTGACGAGTTCACGAAGTGGGTTGACGGGTGGGATGAGCACCGAGTTATCCTACAAGAGGAGAACTTAGGTTGGTAAGTATTCGAACGATAACAGCGGATTTAGGAATTAAAAGCAATAAAGTAGTTTATACAAGAAAGTAATCACTTAGACTTAATACTCGTTTTTGACACTATAAGACCCATTCAGATTGATCTGTTTTCATGGGTTAGGATACCCATTAGAATCGTAACGAGAGATTAAGTATTTGGGTGATGGAACCTAGTACCATGACGAATAATCATTTGACTACCATCAAGAGTTCGGTTAGTATTCATATATATATATATATATATATATATATATATATATATATATATATATATATATATATATATTATAGTATGACAATCGGTAATTCATAAACATCGTGTAATTTCATAGAAGTCATGCATGGAGGTAGGAGGAGAACCTTCCTTTTAAAACCTCTCGTATAGTATACCAATGCACAAGTCGTCACAAGGACGACAAGGATGGTCATGAGTATGTTTGAACATGTAAGTAAAAGACAAAAAGTAAATGAAAACATCAAGTGAGGTGGTGGATCGAAGTTTAGGATCGCCAAGGCTTCCAAGTGATCACACTCTACCAACTCAAGTCTTGTTTCGAGAACAAGCTTGGAAGGATACAACACTTGTGGGTAAAACCCTAATAAAACCAAAAGAAAGTCGTTACCCTTGGGACCCTAGACATGGTGATGTTCCAAGCTAGTCTTCCATGGAAGACTTATGGAAATATTCCAAAGGTATTTCCAAGTAGTAAGAAAAAGGAAAGATCAAAAGAGAGAGGTGAGTTAGAACTCACTTTTTAGGAGCTTTGATCTTTGAGAGAAGAATAGAGCTCTTTAGAGCTTTTAGAGAAGAGAAAAGAAGATTTAGGTGTGAGTTGAGAGTGAATGGGAGTGGGGTATTTATAGTTGAGGTTTGGGGGTTGAGTTAGGTGTGGTATTAAATGCAAGAAACACAATCCAACAAACACACTTTTTCCTAATTCATGAGCTAGAAACAACTTTCTCCGGATTATGCTATTTTTAGTCCTTGAACTTGGTTTATCTTTCATTTCATGGTAAAACTTGATATTTCCGCATGTTTTCAAGTGTATAATGTATATGTAAGTATATTTTAGGTATCAAATATGAACGTATGAGTATTTGCACGTATAACAAGTATCGGTTTGTATGTAAACACGTATTTAACAATTAAATGCATGTAAGGCAAGCATGTATCAGGTATGAATTTTATTACGATCAAAGTCTCAGATTATAAGATTGGGAAATGAAATACGAATGCGATATGAATACAAGTTTCCATAAATAGAAATACGATTACACTTTCTAATTAAGGAAAGTACAAAAAAACGAGGCGTTACAGTCTCCCCTTCTTTAGGAAATTTCGTCCCGAAATTTATTTAAGAGGAAGACTTTGGAAAGATGTTAGTTTGGTGAAAATGTTTGTCCAAAATCAAGATTTTAAGGTTTAAAGTTTTTGCGGAGTTTATGTATAAGTGTGTCAATATGTATCGAAATCTTGAAGGATAAAAATGTAGGTTTGTGAAAGGAATTTGTTTGACTAATGTATTTTTGAGACACCAATCGTAAACGTGTATAAGGATAAGTAAAAACGTGTATGTGTGTGTGTAAGCAAGTGATTTGACTGGGTCTGGACAACTCATTGGAATGAATATTTTAAAAGAGTACAACCTAAGAGGAAGGTTTCAGTATGGATGTATTTTGATTAAAATGAGCAGTACGCACCGAAAGCTGTAAGAAAAGTTTTGTAAGTTCTAAGGCGTATTAGTAAAATCACTTGTTGTAGAAAAAAATGTTTATTGGAGAGAGCTAGGATGGTAAATATTTATGGTTTAGACTGACTAGTTGAAGTTTGTGCGTAGATAAGAGTGAAAGATAGTTTTAAAATAAAGGAACATTTTGACCAAATTGAGCCGGTGGGGACGTTTATAAAAATGGATTGAACGTTTTAGGCTGATTTGCTGTAATTAAAGTTTGGATGAAAGGTTAAGGGAAGAATTGTGAAAATCGTGGTATGGTAGTGAATGATTCGGTAGGTGTATGCGAGGGGTAAAAATGGTACGAATATCGGATAAAATGCGACATGGAATGTTGAGAGATGCTAGTGATAGTTGCGGCGATTAAAGCTAACGATTTTGAGAATGAAGTTTTGTCATGGAAAATCGAGTACTAATCATTTTGATGTGGGGTCACCAAAGTTTGTTATGAATGAAATGTATATAACAAGGTCCAGGAAAACACCGAATTTCTCAGGGCACGTTTTACGAAAGTTTGGTAACATGGTAAGGACACTTATATATAGGAAGTACCAGCAGCGTATCCACCATGTTCACACCATGTTACGTTGTTTCGCTATTCGGTGTCATGTTATGTTCGGTGTTGCGATAGACAGTAGAACCCGCTATGATTTTCATGCGCCTACCAAGATAATCCCGTGTGCACCCGCGATTATTTTGGTTTGTGCATGATCCGCATAGTTTGTACTAGTAGTGTACGGGTCAGGTTACATCTAGTAAGCAAAGGGTATGTAAGATAGCGTATAAAAATTAAGTATGTAAGCATGATTGTATGTATGTATGACTGTGTCGAACGTAGGCGAAACCACTCGGGTTATGCCTACTTATAGATTTCAAGTATAACTACCAAGTAGTGCAAATGTATAAATTTTGAGTATGATTGAAGACAAATACGTATAATATTAGCATGTAGTATCGAGCATATAGGTGGCATAAAATGGGATTTAACATATATAAGTTACTATAAAGTTGCGAGTGTGTAAAATACGAAGTGTAATGGTGATATGCGTAATATTGTCATGTAATATTGACAATTAAACAGAAACGTGTAAGGCGATATGCATGTGTAGGGTTGCTTGAGTCAAAACATTGAGTTGGTTGAAATAAAATAAGTCGGGTTTGTCGGGAATGAAGGACCAAAATTGTGAATGTCGGGTGAATATTGAGAAAAGTGTTAATTCTTAATGTAAAATGTGGTTTGTAAAAAGAAATGCTACTTTTGTTTTAAAATTTGTATTCGCATATGAAATTTTCTTGTCCATGTGTTCAGATTTAGATTTGAGTGTTTTGAAAAAGTTGTGAAATAGTGAGCTTGCTTTATTTTATTTTATCTTATTGATGCAAGAAAAGCCGTGTTTTGAAAATTTTCATGTAAAACTTAAAATTTTGAAACATATTTAGCAAAGTACTTATACGTATGTAAGAGAAAGTTTTCGTTGGTTTCTTGTTGGAAATAAAATGTCTTTAGAATGGTAGTATAAAGTGAGTGTGTTTTGGACGAGTTGTGAAAATCGAGGGCAAGAGTTTCGTTTGACCGACTAAGTTGATGGGTAGTATTTCATTAAGTTTTTGAAAAATTGTGAAAGAAACGTTTAAAGTGTCATTAGGGGTTTCATGTATGTAATTTACGTAAATATGTTGTAGGGTGAGAAATCGTTTGGATAAAATAGTAAGGTTCGAGGTTTATGCATAACTGAGAAAAATCGAAACAATGATAAAAGGTTTAGGTATAAGTTTTGATATAGTGATTGTTATGAAAATAGTCGAGTTGGAGTTGGAGTTGGAGTTCGACTCCAACTTGAGTTTTGCGAAAAAAGACATCTAGGTGATCGACAATATAAATCACGTTTGAGCATGTAAGTATTGTATAACATGTATGAGTTCACATAGGTGACATAAACATAACAAGTATTCAATAGTATAAACATGTATGATTGCATAAGGAGTATGAATTTAGTTGGTTTGCGAGGATTATTATTGTTTTTTATTGCGAAAGATGTGCGAATTATGCATCGGGTTCGAAATGAACGAGGTAATAAGTATTAAAACACATAGAAATTGAGATAGCATAAAAGATAGGCTTAGTAAAATATTAGAGTGCTTTGGGTTGAGAAGCGTCACCTATTCCAAAGTGAATCAAAGATCCTTTCAAATTAGAGGAACGTGCTTTGGCCTATAGGTAAAATTCTCTCGCCTAGAAGCGATTAACGACAATTTACCCTTCCAGTTACTACACGTCTCTAATTGATCGAAAAATCGAAACCTTGGCGAGATCCAAAAATCGAGGAGTGGGACTTAATCGACAAGGTGCGGGTTTCACCCCTAACTTGACGATTTCGTACCCTAAGCGTGGTTGGTACTTACCAAACGAAGAGCATATTCCGATTCGTTGGTAACGGTCCACTAGAGTTTGAATTGGAAAATTTTCCATCAAGATGTGGATTTCACTCATAACTTGATGATAAAATTTCGTGCAAAAAGAATAAGAATAGCGGAATGAGAGTCGTTCATCAAATTGTGGGTTTCACGCCTATTTTAGTGAACTCGTCTCGTTTGTGATATGAGTGTCTTCAAGTCTTCAAAGTGTGTATTGTGTAAAAATGTCTTAGGAAAGACATCATGTATATGTGTTAAGGCCAAAAGAAAAGAGGAGAAGCAAGTAGGAAGCATAAAGTTTTAAGCATAAACAAGAATGGTCAAAACAGGTACTTAGAACTATAGACTAGGTCGAACATGAAAATTCTACCTAATTCCCTATAGTTATGGCTCGGATACCAATCTGTCACACCCCAACCGATGGCGGAAACATCGAAGTGAGACGAAATAGATTGCTCATTGCTCACAATGCTAATAATGACAATATTTAATTAAAGCTGAATTTCATTTCAATAACGATTGTCAAGTACAACATTGAAGCAAATTACAAATAACATAATACAACAAAAATTGATACAACAAAAATTGATACAACAAATTTAGCCTAAACGTCTACTTGTGTGTATCTAAGTCCTTGCTATTTGATTTCATAGCATCCTCTTCATCAACCTGTAACATGTTTTAAAATACAATTCAATGCAAAAGCAAAGGCGAGTACACAAGTTTATGCATAGTATACGTATACGATTAACATTTAAACGAATCCTCATGGCAACTATGATTTTACGAGAGCATATACAAGGCATGCAATACTACTAGCCAAACCCTTAATGCAAACACGTTGTTTTAACATGGCCTCAAGTTTATGTGATGGAGGGGGATGCGTGACTTCCTATAGCGCTATACATGTCAAACGAAGGCTTTAAACAAGTTAATGACTAAAGTATCACATAAATAATGTCCAATATATAAGCATCGCGTAAGCGTATCAAGTGTTCATGTGTATAGGATTGTTTGTGCATTTCATAAAGTTGAAGTGTTTGTGGTTTTGGTATAAGTAAACATGTTACACCCAAAAGTGTTGTAAACAAAAAGTGGGTCGAGTGTACTCACAGTTTTGCTTTGTCCTCAAACTTGACGAGTTCGCGAAGTGGGTTGACGGGTGGGATGAGCACCGAGTTATCCTACAAGAGGAGAACTTAGGTTGGTAAGTATTCGAACGATAACGGAGGATTTAGGAATTAAAAGCAATAAAGTAGTTTATACGAGAAAGTAATCACTTAGACTTAATACTCGTTTTTGACACTATAAGACCCATTCGGGTTGATGTGTTTTCATGGGTTAGGATACCCATTAGAATCGTAACGAGAGATTAAGTATTTAGGTGATGGAACCTAGTACCGTGACGAATAATCATTTGATTACCATCAAGAGTTCGGTTAGTATTCATATATATATATATATATATATATATATTATAGTATAACAATCGGTAATTCATAAACATCGTGTAATTTCATAGAAGTCATGCATGGAGGTAGGAAGAGAACCTTCCTTTTAAAACCTCTCGTATAGTATAACATGCACAAGTCGTCACTGTCACACCCCGACCCGCAGCGGAAAAGGCGATCGGGGCATGATTGGGTTATCATCAAAGCTCATGACATTTATTATAACGTTTCATATTCATTAATACAATTTTAAAGGGAATTATACAATCATTATTACATCATGTCCAAACATCAATCTAGGCTTCATTGTTTCTTCTAAGGCATTTCCTATGTTTTCCTTGCTTCATCCTGTTCGCCTGTATCATATGTAAAAATGGTTTTTGGATCAACAAAAAGTTGGCGAGTGAATCCTATGAAAAACATTTGAACAAGTTTATTTAATTGATTATAAAATAAAGTGCACAACCACACATGAGTAAAAATAGATGTAAACTTATTCACCAATCAATTAATATTAAATAATGCACACATGAACAATAATGGATCGTTTTGAGGCACGCGTTGCTCAACTCGTCTCTCACGAGGAACTGATGGGCCTAATGAATGATTTGCATAAACTTGACAATATGAAATACATAACTACAAACAATATAAACTCAATAATACACACACGAACAATAATGGATTTGTTTTGAGGCACGCGTTGCTCAACTCGTCTCACACGAGGAACTGATGGGCCTAATGAATGAATTGCATATAAATTGACAATACGAAATACATAACTACAAACAATGTATACAATCTAAGTTTAGATCACAATATGGTATGGCACAAGTTTAAATAAACGAGTTAATTTTGGTGACACATGACACACCCCAAAACGTGTAATTAAAAAGGGGAGTTGTAAGATTCACTCACATTGGGTGCGTTCGGTTGATGATGTTGAATGCGCACGAAGTTGGTTTTAACCACGAGTGAAACTAACCTAGATAATGGCATAATGGTTCGGTAAGTAAACGGATTTTATTAATCCATTTTAGTAGGATTGTTGGGTGTATTTTTGTGAGTTTAAGGCTATTTTCTAACCTTAAAAATGTTATTTTTAAGTATTTTTAATTCATTTTTAAATAAAATAAATAAATAAAAATAAAAAAATGTTGACTTTTTGACCGTTGACTGTTGACCGTTGACTTTGACTGTTGACCGGTTCGTATGTGTGTATGTATGCGCTGGGTGAGGCTCGAACCCGAGACCTCCCGTACGCGTGCACGCAGCTCTACCAACTGAGCTACGTGTCTAACCCGAAATATTTCTGTTTTTAGTTAAATTTATATACTAATTAGATTAATCTGAAAATCATTTATTTTTAAAAACGATTTTAATGTATCGAACCGGTGTTCTCCACAGGTCTCGAACCCGGGACCTGTGGGTTGAGTTAACACACAGTCCACCGCTGGACTGTGTGTCTAACTTGTTAAATAATCTGATTTTTATTATACTTATATACAAACTAAATATTTTCATTTCTGTCTTAAATAAAAAGTTTGATAATTGTCCGGACCGGTGCGGTAGTCCGGACTCGAACTCGTGACGTGTGATTAAACGTTCACACAGTCCACCACTGGACTGTGTGTCTATCTTGGTTATTATTCCGGTTTTTATTAAACTTAACATGTATAAGCGGTGACTCCGGTTCGGTTAAAAAAAGAACATTTTTATTAAGGCGAGTGTGCGTGGGACAAGATTCGAACTCGAGACGTAAGCGTGTTTATTTGCACACAGTCCACCGCTGGACTGTGTGTCTAACCCGAGATATATCTCGATTTTAATTAAACTTATACGATACTAAGACTTCATCTTCTTCGTTGGACTCAACCAGAAACGGAGTCCGACTGGTTCGATGATTTTATCAAGTTTCTTTAATGTTTTGCGGTTAATTACAGGTGAGATAAATAAAAAGAATGAGAGGTTAAGTGTTAGATATACCGAACTGGACTCCTCTGTTTCGCCGGCGAAACTCCGGTGACAGCAAACTATTCCGGCGACGTGTGTCTTGCGGCAGAGGGTCTTCAGCGAGCTTGAGGTGAGTGTAGGTGGTTTCAGTATGAGCTCTGGTTGTTCAGTAAGGCTCAAAGGTGAAAGGCTCGGTTTTCCGGCGAGTTGCAGAACTTTTCCGGGGAGTGGAATTACGTCGGGTAAAGGTGTGATTGTGAGCGAAAAAGCTAGCAGAGATTTGAGGGGGTATTTATAAGGCAGAACATCGACGTATTTAGTCCGATTTCCGTCTTGATTCGTCGGTTAAAGATTTTCCGGCGGTTATAACTTGTGTCGCGGACTGGACATCGGTTATAACCGATGTAATAGTTAATGTTTACGTTAAGTTTATTGATAACCGACGCTGTTTGACGAAAATGTCGGATTTTCCGGCGTCAACGGATTTGGGCGCGTCGATTTTGAATTCGATATTCATGTTATGAATTAATTGTCTTCAATATTGAACAAGAAATACAAGTGGCGCAGTGGTTGAGCGTGTGTGTGTTAAGTTATTGTTGACCAGATTGAACCGGGTTCGAAACCCGACAGCCTTCTTTTATTTTTAAACCACTAATTTTAATACTTTTTCAAATAAAACTTTTATAATCCAATATACTTATTAATTATGTATCGTTTAAAATAATTTTGGGCATTAAATACGCAACGAGATTTTTAACTGATTGTTCGGTTAATAAACGGAGCGGGTTTGGTAAATCTGGTTTTTGTCGGATGTTACAGTCACAAGGACGACAAGGATGGTCATGAGTATGTTTGAACATATAAGTAAAAGACAAAAAGTAAATGAAAACATCAAGTGAGGTGGTGGATCGAAGTTTAGGATCGCCAAGGCTTCCAAGTGATCACACTCTACCAACTCAAGTCTTGTTTCGAGAACAAGCTTGGAAGGATACAACACTTGTGGGTAAAACCCTAATAAAACCAAAAGAAAGTCGTTACCCTTGGGACCTTAGACATGGTGATGTTCCAAGCTAGTCTTCCATGGAAGACTTATGGAAACATTCTAAAGGTATTTCCAAGTAGTAAGAAAAAGGAAAGATCAAAAGAGAGAGGTGAGTTAGAACTCACTTTTTTAGGAGCTTTGATCTTTGAGAGAAGAAGAGAGCTCTTTAAAGCTTTTAGAGAAGAGAAAAGAAGATTTAGGTGTGAGTTGAGAGTGAAGGGGAGTGGGGTATTTATAGTTGAGGTTTGGGGGTTGAGTTAGGTGAGTATTAAATGCAAGAAACACAATCCAACAAACACACTTTTGCCCAATTCATGAGCTAGAAACAACTTTCTCCGGATTATGCTATTTTTAGTCCTTGAACTTGGTTTATCTTTCATTTCATGGTAAAACTTGATATTTTCGCATGTTTTCAAGTGTATAATGTATATGTAAGTATATTTTAGGTATCAAATATGAACGTATGAGTATTTGCACGTATAACAAGTATCGGTTTGTATGTAAAACGTATTTAACAATTAAATGCATGTAAGGCAAGCATGTATCAGGTATGAATTTTATTACGATCAAAGTCTCGGATTATAAGATTGGGAAATGAAATACGAATGCGATACGAATACAAGTTTCCATAAATAGAAATACGATTACACTTTCTAATTAAGGAAAGTACAAAAAAACGAGGCGTTACATAATCGATTTTGATTTGATGGTTTCAGTTCAGAGAAAGGTTTTTTTCTCTTTCTTTCTTCTCTCTGGTCGCTCCCCAGGACTCCCACTGTGTTTTTGTTTGTTTTTTGTTTCTATTATTATTATTATTAACTTAGTTTCCAACTAGCTAGATTTAGCCCCTCATGTTTTGTCTATCATGCAAAACATTACCAAACCTCTTTTTTTTAAAAGGTTTTCCTCTAATTAAATTAAATACCCGTGTTATTTATATAACTTAATATTTTCTGGGTTTTACTATTCCACCCTTCTAAAAGAAAGTTTCGTTCTCGAAACACGTATACTTACTGAAAAGCAAAGGGTAGAGTCTTCTCATTTCCTCTTCCCACTCCCAAGTGGTGTCTGATCCTTTTTGATGCTCCCACTTGACCTTTACTTGATTGATCTCTTTATTCCTTAACCTTTTGATTTTTCGATCGACGATTAGAATCGGTTTAACTACATAGTTAAGCCTGCCATCGATTTCTATGTCATAACAAGGTACATATGCTCTTTCGTCCGATAAACATTTACGAAGATGTGATACATGAAATACGTTATGTATTCCTTTTAGTTCGTCGGGAAGTTCTAGTCGGTAAGCCACTTCGCCCACCCGATCAATAATCTTAAATGGGCCTATAAATCATGGACTTAATTTACCCTTTTTCCTGAATCATATGATTCCCTTCCACAGAGATACTTCGAGCATTACTCGGTTACCTATTTGAAACTCGATTGGTTTTTCCTTCTATCCGCATAGGACTTTTGTCGATCTTGAGCTGCTTTTAAATGAGCTCGAACCGTATCAATTTTTCATTTGTGGCCTTAATCACATCTTTATGGACGAGTTCTCTCGGTCCCACTTCGCCCCAATATATTGGGGTCCGACATTTTTGACCGTAAAGCATTTCGTACGGTGCCATACCAATGCTCGAATGGTAACTATTATTGTAAGAGAATTCAACTAATGGTAGGTAGGCATCCCAACTACCACCAAAATGATAGTACACAAGCATGTCTTCTAAGGTTTGAATTGTTCGTTCGCTTTGTCCATCTTTTGGGGGTGGTATGCAGTACTGAATAATAGTTTTTTGCCCATCTGTTTTTGGAAATCAGGCCAAAAGTTTGAAGTAAACCGAGTGTCTCTATCAGATACAATCGATACAGGTACTCCATGGCGTGCTATGATTGCATTCACATTATACCTCCGACATCTTTTCAGAGGTATAAGTCTCTCGGACTGGAATGAAGTGGGCGCTTTTTGTTAGCCTATCAACAACCACCCAAATGGAATCAAATCCTCGAGCCGTTTTTGGTAGTTTTGTTAATAGATCCATGGTGATATTTTCCCATTTCCAAACTGGTATTTCTAGCGGTTGAAGTTTGCCATAAGGTTTTTGATGTTTCGCTTTTACTTGTAAACAAGTTAAACATCTTTCGACGTATCTTGCTATATTCTCTTCATGCCAGGCCACCAATAATTTTGTTTTAAGTCCTTATACATTTTGGTCATCGGGTGTATCGAATAACGTAAATTTATGAGCCTCTTCAAGTAAAAGGTCCTTAACACCACAAGTGTTCGAGATCCAGATTTTACCAAATCGAGTTTTCATTCCATTTCCTCTCTCTTCAATATATTTCACCAAACCCTTGAAACGTTCTTTTCTCCAATTTTCTTCTTTTATCGCTTCAGCTTGCGCCCTTCGGATTTGTTCGAGCAAACCTGAAGTTACCTTGAGTTGCATTGACCGCACATGTATTGGTGTGTATTCATCTTTTCGGCTTAGGGCATCCGCTACCACATTGGCCCGTCCTGGATGGTAATGGATTTCACAATCATAATCCTTCACCGTTTCTAGCCATCTTCTTTGTCTCATATTTAATTCTTTTTGATCAAAAAAATATTTTAAACTTTTGTATCAGTAAAAATAGTGCACTTCACCCCATATAAGTAGTGTCTCCAAAGTTTCAGGGCGAATACTATTGTTGTCAGTTCGAGGTCGTGAGTTGAATATTTCTTTTCGTGCACCTTTAATTGCCTAGAGGCATAAGCTATCACTATGCCCCGTTGCATGAGTACGCACCCAAGGCCTAGGTGCGATGCATCAGAATATACTATTAAGTCATCGGTGCCATCTGGTAAGGTTAATATCGGAGCACTAGTTAACTTTTCCTTTAACATTTGAAACGCTTTTTCTTCATCATTCCAGGCGAACTTTTCATTTTTGCGAGCTAGTTTAGTTAATGGCGAAGCAATCTTGGAGAAATCCTGAATAAATCTCCTATAATAACCCGCAAGCCCCAGAAAGCTCCTGATTTCCGAAGGATTTTTCGGAGGGTTCCACTTCGACACCGCTTCAATCTTGGACGGATCGACCAATATTCCGTCGGCGCTGATGATATGCCCTAAGAATTGTACTTTTCGAAGCCAAAAGGCACATTTCAAAAATTTTGCGTAAAGCTTTTCTCTTCTCAGTGTTTCTAATACTTCACGCAAATGACGCGCATGTTCGGTTTTGCTTTTTGAATAAACTAAGATATCATCAATAAACACTATTACCGATTTATCCAACATTGGCTTACAAATCCAATTCATAAGGTCCATGAACGCTGCGGGTGCATTTGTTAATCCAAAGGACATCACGAGGAATTCATAGTGCCCGTACCTCGTTCGGAATGCCGTTTTAGGTATATCTTCATTTTTCACCCTCAGTTGATGGTAACCAGACCTTAAATCAATTTTTGAAAACTAACTTGCACCTTGTAATTGGTCAAATAGATCGTCGATTCTCGGAAGCGGGTATCGATTCTTTACTGTGAGTTTGTTTAATTCTCGGTAGTCTATCACATGCGCATACTTCCGTCCTTCTTCTTCACAAATAACACCGGTGCCCCCATGGGGAAACACTCGGTCGAATAAATCCTTTATCCAATAAGTCTTGCAATTGCGACATTAACTCTTGAAGTTCCGACGGTGCTAGCCGATAAGGTGCCTTAGCGACCGGTTTTGCATTTGGGACCAATTCAATACCAAACTGTAATTCGCGCTCGGGAGGTATTCCTGGTAAGTCATCCAGAATACATCTTCAAACTCCTTTACAACGGGTACATCTTCAATCTTTGGCAATTCTTTTTCGTATCACATACGTAAGTTAAGTATGCTTTACGCCCATGTTGCACGAATCTTTGGGCTTCCGCCATTGTACATAATATGGGGTTACCATTCTTTTCCCCATAAATTATGACACATCTCCCGCTCGGAGATGTTAATTGTATCTCCTTACGAAAAATATCACTTTTGCGTGGTAGCAAGATAACCAATCCATTCCGACCACCACTTGGAATTCCCCCACAGACATGGGTATCGATCAATCGAGTAATCCTCATCATCAATGTTCAATTTTTAATTCCGACATATTTCTGGACAACAAAACTTTCGTTATTACCAATTTCTACTTTCATAGGTACGTGTAGTTTTATTAATGTAAAAGATGGGTGTTGAATAAATCTTTTTTAAACAAAAGATTTATTTGCACCAGTATTAAATAAAACGTGTGTGGGAATACAATTTACAGTGTATGTACCTGAAACCACACGGGTTCAATTTTGGCCTCTGCTGCAGTTATGTGGAATGACCTTGCCTTCGATCTTGGGACTTTGATTTTTGTGTCAGATGCTTCCTTCTTCCCTTTTAATTCTGGGCACTCATATTTCTTGTGACACGGTTGGTAGCACTTATAGCATACCGACACTTTACTAGGGCAAATTGATGCTATGTCTCCCGTTTTTCCGCATATAACACACGGTTTGTTTTTGAAATAGCACTCTCCCTTATGGACACGACCACATGTTTTGCAACTTGGTGATCCTCCTTTTGAGCTTCCCTTCTTTGGAATTTCATTGATCTTTTTCTTTTGGTTGGACTTGGATTTGTATCCGTCGCTCTTCGTTCACCCCTCTCGATTTGTTTCTTTAATTCAATCTCACGTCTCGTGCAACGTTTATGATTTCCGTGAGGTTTTCATACTTCGAGGGTGTCATGAATTCTCTATACTAGCACTCAACATGTTGTAATGGTAATAAATCTTTTGTTCTTCCGTTTGCACCAACTCGTCACAAAACCTCAATTTTTCAAGGAACACCCCCGTAATCTTATCTATAGTTTCGCCCTTATGCCTTAGTTGAATGAACTCTTCCTTTATCTTGTTTATTACGGCTTTAGGGCTATGATGTTTAAGAAATGGTATCTTAAATTCCTCCCAAGTCATAACCTTCATGGCCTCAACCCCTTGTTCCTTCTTAAGATTATCTCTACCAATCTTTTGCTTGGCCTCTCAATTGCCCAGTGCCGTAAGCTACAAAGTCAGCTTCATCACAATGAGTCCATTCGAAGACTCCTTCATATCGCTTATCCATCGTTGGCAGACTATGGGGTCTACCTCTCCATTGTAGGTTGGTGGTTTACATGCCATGAACTTGTCATAAGGACACGTTTTCTTCATTTTGTCTTGTCTTTTTCTTGTAAAAGACTTTCTTTTAATTCTTCATCCTTTCTTCTACAACCGTCAAGATTGTAGTTTGTAACCTATCCATAAATTGAGGTAGGCTTGCTTCTAATGCCGTTTCCGACTTCTTCGGAAATATTTTCTCGTATCTCTTCTGTCATAAGAGACACTGTATCTTCTCTTGTTGCTTCCGACATTTTTTTGCTGAAATGTTCATAGTAATTTTTGGTAAGCAACTTATTTACTAATTTCCATATTTTATATGGATATATACTCTATTCATTTGATAGCACCCGTAGTGTATCTTTCTTTTTCAGTTCAGTCAAGTGTATAACTTGGCTTCGCTGTTTATATTTAGTGTACTTCCCGGGTTCGAGTGTATTAATACACCCCTTCCCATACACTTTAAATTACTTTTCTTTCTATTGTTTCGTTGGAAAATTCAATTTATAACTGGTTTTTATCGAATGTCTTGATCAAGCCTTGAACGAACACTTTTCATTCTTAAACTTGAGCTCTGATTACCAAATTGTAACACCCTACTTACTAATAGTTGAAATTAGTAAAAAATAAAAAAAGTTTGATTCGATGATACAATCAACTGATTTCATTTTAATTCAGATCAGTTTGTAATTCAAAATACATAAGTCATTCAGGAAAACAATTAAGACAAGTTTGTTTCTTAACAACAAAAGGTAACGCGAAAGCTAGAAATTTGCAAGTGTTTGGTTCTTCTTCAGCCTTGATCCACATTCATTTTTTTATATGTTTATTTCACCTACAAAACAAAGATTAATTTGTTTTTATTATATTATTATTTATAACAATATACTTACATAACCATTTGTTAAACCTGGCTTAGTTAAACAAAAAAAAATTTAACTTCAGTGCCCACTTAAGCTACGGTCAACCACCGTAGCTTACGGTTAAGACCATAAAGTCTTACGGTGGAAACCATCTGTCTTACGGTCATGATTTTAAATTTATTAACAGCAGCATCCCACCATAAGCTACAGTGGATTACCGTAAGCTACGGTGGTATACTGCATATTTTCTATTTTTTGTCCTTTTTATCACGAAATTCTTGTAACTCTTAAATCGTTTATGCGTTTGACCTCCCGTTTCTTTTCTACGTGGTCAAAACGATATTTTTACTAAATACACTCATTATACAATGTCCGAGTTACCCTACATTTAAATTCATAAGCCTTCGGCTTACTACCCTTTTTACGAAATTTTGACCCGTTCATAGTTTTCTTGAAAAGTTCTCACATTTAACCATATCACTTAGTGATATAATCATTTTATCAATACGCTCAAATCTTAGAAATGACTTAGGGCATTCTAGACATTTTCATCACTATATTTATGTTTTAATTCCAATTCTACCATTTTTCTAAGTTTATGTCCCATAAGCGTTAATACGCCTCGTAGTGCATGTTTCCAACTAAATTTCGTACTGTTTGATTACTTTAACGATATCCATCGTTCTTATATAATCAAATCCTATACTCGTTTGTTTCTTAATCCGTTTGGTCGTTTTAGCGAATTTCAACGTTTTCATACTATAAACTAACATCACACGAAATATTCAACCCGTTTTCTTAACTTAACGAAATCCATCGCTTTTGTTTATCTTAACCTTCATTTGTCAATCGCTTTGACTTGTTTGATTAACTTTAACGAAATCCATCGCTTTTATTACTACTCAAACAATTCGTATTTAATGATTCTCTATTCAATTCATATACGTGAAACTCATCACTTATGAGTGACCCGTAAATGCTTGGACTTTATGCATTTCTCAACATATGTATTACTACTAATATCATAAGTAAAAATCTTTCGATATGATTAGGTCACGTACCTTAGAGGTTTCCTTTCAAGCGCGTGTCCGATCCGACTTTGCCACTCGAAATTTCGTCCGACTTGCCTATAATATTTAACCCAAATTACAATTCATAGTCTAACATGTAACATCCGTCGAAAAACGGGTTTCCAAAACCCGCTTCGTTTATTAATCGAATATTTCAGTTATAATTTTCATTGCGTATTTAATGTTCATATTAATTTTAAACGATACATAACTAATAAACATTGTTAGAATTTTAAACATAATTGATAAAAACAAAAAAATAAGTGAATAAAAAAATAAATAGGGCTGCCGGGTTTCGAACCCGGGTCAGCCGCTTCAACAAGCACACAACATACCACTCCGCCACTTGCCATCTTTGTGTATATTACGAAACAAATAATACATAAGATGAAATCCGAATTCAAAACCGGAGTGTCACCGCGTGCAGAACTCGCAGTTACCGGAAATCCGGAAATCCGCGACTTTGGCCAATTTCCTTTTGACCAAAACACGCTAACCGACTAAGACATCGGTTATAACCGATGTCTGACCCTTGATTTTAGTCATAACCGCCGGAGAAACCTTGACCACGAATCAAGACCAAATTCGGACTAAATACATGATGTTTCTTCCCTATAAATACCCACCCAAACCTCTGGTAATCTTTTCGCTCAAAATCGCACAAACTCTCGAAGCTTTAGCACTCGCCGGAGATATTTTACAGTCGCCAGACTTTCACCGGAAAACCGAGACTTAGTTCAAATCGGTAAAATTCTCGACTCTTTTGGTTGTAATCCATTATTAGATATATATTAACTTCAATCCTTCAACCAGAATCTGTCCCAGACTACGCTGCCGGAAAATCTCACACTCGCCGGAATTCCACTGAAACATCAAAGTCTCACTGTCGAACGGTATAATCATCTAAAAACTCTTGCAATCTCTTACTCAGTAACTTAATTTCATAACACAAGAAACTAAACTGTCAAACATTTCACTCAGCCGAGAGTCACAAATCAGAGCCGACGACTCCTGCCGGTCATCTGAAGTAAACGCACTGTTTGGTACAATTCTGTTCTTTAATCTCGTTATCTAATACATTCCAACCAATTATAAGTTTTGATAATCGAATTAAACAAGAACAGTCGGGCATCTTTGTTCTGTGTCTTTATAAATGAAGAAGACGAAGTCGAAATGTGTATAAGTTTAATTAAAACTGAATATTATACCGGGTTAGACACACAGTCCAGTGGTGGACTGTGTGCAAATTTTAATTAGGTCCCGAGTTCGAGTCTTAACACGCTGCCCGATTCTTACAAATTTCCAACCATTTTTAATACTAATATATATTAAGACGCAGATAGCATATAAATGTAATTAAAATCGCATATCATTCGGGTTAGTCACACAGCCCAGTTGGTCGGGCTGTGTGCAATACAAGGCTATGGGCGCGGGTTCGAGTCTAGGCTCTCACACCGGTTCAATGATTTTAAAAACCTTTTTAATTAAATAGAATTCTGAATAATCTAAATAGTATATAAATATAATTAAAATCAGAAATATTTCGGGTTAGACACGTAGCTCAGTTGGTAGAGCTGCGTGCACGTATACGAGAGGTCTCGGGTTTGAACCTCACTCAGCGCATGAATAAACTGAATCCGACCGGTCAACGGTTAACGGTCAACGGTCAAAGTCAAAAAGTCAACATTTTTATATTTTTTTTATTTATTTATTTAATCAGAAAATTATTTAAAAATACTTAAAAATAATATTTTTAAAGTTATAAAATGTCCTTAAACTCACAAAAATAAATCTAAAAATCCTATTAAGATTATGAATTAAAAGAATTAATCTCAAATAAAATCCATTTATTTACCGAACCATTTCGTTATTATGTTAGGTTAGTTTTCCTCGTCGATCAATCCCAAAACTCGTGCGCATCCAACGTCATCAAAAGAACGCACCAATGTGAGTGAATCTCTACAAATTCCCCGTTTTAACCACATTTTGGGGTGTATCATGTGTCGTTTAATTCCTTATTATAATTAAACACTTGTGCATCCATCATATCTGTGATCAAATATGTATCCAATATGTATCAATTGTTGTGTGAATTATGTTTAGATTGAAATTATCATTTTCAGTGCATGCATTCCATTAGGCCCATCAGCTCCCCGTGGGATACGGGTTGAGTATCAGGTGCCTCATTCGATCGGCTCCGTTTGATTGAGCCTTGATATCACATACATCATCATTCATGTCATTCGATCGGCTCCGTTTGATTGAGCCTTGATCTCAAATAAATCATCATTTATGTCATTTACTCATCCAATGTGGTTTGTGTATTGTTTATTTATATATGTTTGCTCACATGTGATTATTGCACAAATTTTCAATATTAAATACAACAAGCAATTAATAACAATGTTTTATCAAGGTTCACTCGCCAATTTTTGTTGACCCAAAATATCCCCCGTTTTACACATGATACAGGTGATCCAGTTGAGGCAAGAAACACATAGGAAGACTTAGAAGAATAAATTAGCTTAAGCTTTCGATTGTTTTACTTAGTTTCATTTTCCTTGTAATTGTATGGATTTGATTTAAACATTTAAGTTGTAATTTGAATTTAATAAATATGAAACATTTTAGTAAGCATCATGAGCTTTGGTGATAACCCAATTATGCCCCGACTCTTATTCCGCTGCGGGTCGGGGTGTGACATAATATATATATATATATATATATATATATATATATATATATATATATTATATCATGTAACTTAGCGAAAAGATCTTTCACATGATTCTTTCGTATTTTCAACAATTTATGATCACTTAGGCATTACATCGAGCACCTTGTGGGCGAGATTTTTATACTATTCCAATCAATTCCATGATTTAGTTATTAGTCACGTATTACCACCCATTTCAAGTGTCTATGTCTAGAACAAGCATTTGATAGTTAGAACCTAACATATTAACATCAATTACTAAAATCTCACTATCACAACTCATGTGTTCATCATATTCATCAAAACCCATTTAACACAAATATTGAAAATCATGCAACCACTTAAATCACAACATTTGATCTCTAAATGTTCATCTAGGGTTTATCTCTAGACTTATATACATCTCGATTTCTGTCATGGCATACACAATGATACTCAATTTTAGAACTTATGGTGTTCATGAAATTTCATAATATCATCAAACATCAAAATTCGACATACCTTACGATTCCCTTATCTAGATGATCGTCGATTTACACTCATGCACGAATTTTAGGCTCCTAATCGATTTTGATTTGATGATTTCAGTTCAGAGAAAGGTTTTTTTTTCTCTTTCTTTCTTCTCTCTGGTCGCTCCCCAGAACTCCCACTGTGTTTTTGTTTGTTTTTATTATTATTATTAATTATTATTATTATTATTATTATTATTATTATTATTATTATTATTAACTTAGTTTCCAACTAGCTAGATTCAGCCCCTCGTGTTTTGTCTATCATGCAAGACATTACCAAACCTCTTTTTTTAAAAGGTTTTCCTCTAATTAAATTAAATACCCGTGTTATTTATATAACTAAATATTTTCGGGGTGTTACATGGTACTGGTGGGAGTAGGGTGATTGAAGCTAGAGAGCGATAGAGAGAGAAGGGGGTGGTTTATGTGTGTGTGTATAACGGGTGAGGTTCCTGTAAAAAGGACCTTTTTCGTAAGAAGTGTGAGAAGGTATAAGAACTGACATGTATGCATCATGTATTGGACTTAGACATGATGTTTTGGGTTGTTTTGGCAAGAAAAACACCAAACATAACAATTCAAAACACAATGCAATGTATTATAGGCATGAAATTTAAAACACAACTAAAACACACCTAACACTTAAAGCATACTACTTAAATTCTTTGCATGGTGTTTTAAGTTTTAAGTCTAAAATTCATTGTATTGTATCCAAAATTGTTATGTTTGGTGTTCTTCTTGCCAAAATAACCAAAACATCATGACTAAGTTCAAAAGACGATACCTACATGTCAATTATAGGCTTTCTTATGCTTCTCACGAAAAATGTCCTTTTTTCAGGAACCTAAGACTAAGACTCTCTCTCTCTCTCTCTCTTATATATATATATATATATATATATATATAATAAAACCAGTTGTAGGACACATTGCACATCCTGAGGCCATGTATTTTCTCCCGCACATTTTTTGGATCAACAATATGGTATCTCATGGGATCCAAATTGCTTTTTTGACCCGGCATTTAAAATGTAAACCAATCTCTAAAATCATTTCCCATTCTCTATTTTCAAGCTTTCACTCCACAAAACCCCAACCAACAATCCATCAATTCTCAACATCTGCTCTGCTGCTTCAATAACGTGTTATTTTCTTGAAAGTATGAACGATCAGACTCATAAGCTCACACCTTATCTCTGTTAAACTTTATTTTATGCATTTTTCTTTTTACTCCAATATTATCAAGATATGTCAATTATATAGTTATATGAATAGTGGTAAAATTGTTCATTAGCTTCAAAATGGTGACATCTAGATAATCTAATGTACATTTGTGCTTGATTTGCGATAAATTTCGGGTTTGTGTTCATTGTTAGGGTTTTTTTCTATATTTTTTCATTGTTGTATCAGTACTTATTATTATTTGTCATTGTATTGTCTTGTCTACCAGAATCATCATCAAAGTATTTTCATTTTAAGCACTTGAGCTTACAGGTTGAGCAAACATGAACATGGTGAAACACTGGAAGCCAATCATCAATGTATGCATTTAGGAATAGGAAGTTGATATGGAAAGCAAATACATTGACGTTTGGTGGAAAAATCACTGTAATTAAATCAATGTTAATTTCCCTTCCAACGTATCACCTCTCTCTTTATTGGGCCCCTCCAAAGTTTATTTCCCAATTATAGCAAAGTCAAGAAGATTTTTCTTATGGGAAACAATTCAGATAGTCCAAACCCCACCAATAGCTTTTGTTGTGAGTGAGATTCTATTGGGTATGTTCTTGTAGTTCACATCAGTCCAGAATTAATTTGGTGGCTTAGCATGATATTTTGGTACCAAAAGATAGAGGTGGGTTAGGTATTGGGTCGCTTCGGAAGGCAAATCGAACGACGTTAGCCAAGTGGATGTGGAGGTTTAAACTGATGTATAGGTTATGGAGGAAAGTGATATAGATTATGCACCACAGTTCTAAAATGTGATTTTTTTTATTCCAAGGAAGTTTTCTATTGTGGCACATGGAAGCAGGCTATAAAAGTAGCTCAAGATATGGAAGCAAGTGGTACTGTTCTGATGTCTTATTTTAGGGGTGTTCAGGTCGTGGAAGCTCGATCTATCTAATTCTGAAAGGCGCAATGGTTTCTTAAGGAGCCTTTATGTATCAAGTTTCCCCAGCTTTTTGTTTTAGAGCAAGTAAAAGATATGTTAGTAAAAGACTGGTAACCTTATGAGTGTAACACCCTGTAAAAATTGTGTCCAATAGTATAGTGACACGTGTCATATTTTATTTTAATCTATTAAAAACAAATAAGGACTAAAAGTGTCAACATGCTCAAACTAAGTCTCTGAGTGATCTTCTGATGTCAACATTCATAAATCGAGCCTCTGAGTGACCATTAGTGTCAACATGCTTAAACATAGCCTCTGAGTGACCATTAGTGTCAACATGCTAAAACTTGGCCTCAGAATGACCGTTGTGTCAACATGCCCAGCCTCTGAGTGACATCGAGTCAACATGCTTATAACGAAGCCTCTGAGTGATCTTTTACGAAGTCCTAACTCTCATATGTCCATTTGTTGGACGAGAGGGATTAAATCCATAATTATATAAAAGTTGGATAATGGAGGGATTAAAGTGTCAACATGTTAATTTATACCTCTAAGTGACCTTTTAACGAAACAAGAGCTCGACAATGTCCGGGCATAATCCCATGTATGCCAAGTATTGGCTACGGAGGGCTAAAAGTGCCAAAAAGGTGTTTTAAGAGGTTTTATAAGTTGAGGGGCTAAAAGTGTCAAACTTTGAAACTGTCTACGGGACGCTCGCGGCGGCACGAGAGGCCTGTATCTGTAGAAAGTTTTGCTTGGCCTCCACACATATTGCCAAAAACCATTAAAATCGAAACTATGGATTCCCAAACTGCTATGCCACGTTTTAGGACATATGTAAGCTTCTTCTTGCACCCCTTAGCACCTGGCATCACCTCCTTCAAGCTCTCCAACTATAAATAGGTGTAAAGGTTCATCCTTTGAACTTGCACCATTTTATTTTCAACTCTTCTCCCTCCTCTGGAAGTTCCTAACTGAAGAGAGCATCCAACTTAGTTCTTTTGCACCATAGAATCACTAGTAAGTGTTCCTTCTTTGTGCATTTTTGTTTATAGGCTTTTATAGCCAAAAGTCAAGCGTTTTTTAGAAAACGCCTTGACTTTCAGTTAAGACCATTATGGTCCAGCATTGTTCGTAAGAAACATAGCTAAGTGATCGTAATAAGGGAGGTGTTAATCCCTATAAAGGGCACCTCCTGAAGATCACGTTTGCTAGACCAATTGACGAGTCAAAGTTTAAATATTAAAAATCAAACCGGCTATTTTTTGGAAATATTATAAATTGATCTTATATATGTTTTGAAACCTGTTTTGAAACTTAAACAAGTTGGTAATAATTATTAGAACATGTAAGAACATGTTCGGCTCGTCAATTTCAGTTCTAGGGTCGGTTCGCAACCGAAAGTCGCGAAGTTTGCCTTCTGCTTTGACTTTAGATTCTAACCCGATTTAGATTAGTTATCTACTGATCTAAAGTTGTATTGTGATCATAATATAATGTAGCATAACCCTCTGATGTTATATTACATGATCATAATCAGAATCTGAGTTTATGCACAAGTTCCGTGATTATGCCATTTTGACTAAAATGACCTCTTTGCATAAAACAAGGTTTAAATGATAATGAACTTGAAAATGAGTTTCCTACTGATGTAATATTATATGTAGGATTATTTGGGATGATAAATCAGATTATACTGAGTTTTCAAACAGGTCCTTGTATTAGGTCGGTAAATGACGATAAAGCCCTTATGGCTCATAAAATGGTTTTAATCATACCTTTTCATATCAAATCTTTTAACTACTGATATGTTATATTAAATAACATATCTAAGACATTTTAATCTGACCTTAACATCAGTCTTCGTCAAACATCGCATAAATCGTCATTTACGACATCAGCGCCGTTTCGATGCATAGTATGGTTTTAAACCATATTAATGGACCAAGACTTGTTACCTACTGATATTAAAACTTATTTTAAATATTTTTATAGTAGGTATATGACATGAACTCAGAATCCCAAATAATTTATAAAACTATGTGTAAAATGACCAAAATGCCCCTTTGTTGCATAGTTTGGTCCTAAAAGGTAAATTACACATATAAATTAATATCCTACTAGATATTATATCATAAAAAAATATTTTTCCAGAATACTTATGATTATAAACTTAAATTTTATTCAAGTTCCTTTTATACGGTATATAATTACCGAAATGCCCTTATGAGGCATAGTTCCGTTTTAGAACTTTAACGGGCATATAAGTTGATATCCTACTGATATTACAACTTATTTAAAGTATAATGGCATATAGAACTTGTCCATAACTTATCCGGTTACCCGATATCGCTGATATGCATACGGTTAAGTTATGTAACTAGTTTACGGAAATTAACCGAAACGGGTCTAACCTTGTCATTTACGTCTCAAATCCAGAATGTTTATAGTTTTACCCATATTATGCAAGTCAAGATACTTGTCAGGTTTAAACTACATTCTATCCAATCATCGTTTAATCAAACGTTATACGTGTTGATCATGTACACTATTCAGTCTAATTCTATGACTTAAATAAGACCGTTAGTATTTAATTGGTTAGCTTATGCCATAATCCAGACTAGAGACTTGCGGTAAATGCTATCAGCACTTAGTACTTTTGTGTACGGCTGAGTTATTAAATTAAAAGAAGACTAGCTCAGGTAAATACTCTCGACTTATTTTCCTTATACGGGCTTGGGTTACAGTAAATTATTACCGCTTGGTCGGAAGTGGGATCAATCGAATGCCAGATTGTGGCTAGTAAATCCGCATATTCTGTTTTAATCAGTTTTGTTTGATAACTTAAACATCGGGGTTAAACTACCGTGTCCTGGATATCCTCGACTCATTACATTAGTTAATGGCCACGACCTTGGCGCGAGGTGTAGGCATACACCTAACAAACGCTCAAATGCAAATTACCCAAGACGTTGGGGATAACTCCTCCGTGAGTTCTAAGTGGTGTGTATTTAATCATGTCTCGGTCTCTGTTGTAACATCCGTCAAAAACGGATTTTACCAAACCCGCTCCGTTTATTAACCGAACAATCAGTTAAAAATTTCGTTGCGAATTTAATGCCCAAAATAATTTTAAACGATACATAATTAATTATTATATTGGAATATATAAATTGTTTTTGAAAAACTGTTAAAAATAAGAAAATAAAAAATATATGTTTCTGCAGGGTTTCGAACCCGGGTCAGTATACCGGTTCAGCAGACTTATCACACACACACTCAACCACTGCGCCACTGATGATTCTTGTTAATTATTAGAATCAATTAATTCATAACATGTTTTCCGAATACGAAATCGGCGCGCCCAAATGCAGTCGTCGGAAATCCCGGCGATCTCGCGAGATTGGACGGTTTCTTTCATTCTTAACGTAAACTTTAAACCCACATCGGTTATAACCGACGCCTGAACCCGCGACACAAACTATAACCGCCGGAAAACGTAATGACTTTGAATCAAGTCGGAAATTGGACCGAATTCATCGATAACCTGCCTTATAAATACCCCCTCAAACCTCTGCAAGCTTTTTCGCTCAAAACCGCACCTTTACCCGACGTAATTCCATTTGCCGGAAAATTTATGTACCTCGCCGGAAAACCAAATCCTTCACTTCCGAGCCTTACTGAACCCCCTGAGCTTATACCGAAGTCACCCACATCCTTTTCAAGCTTGCTGAAGACTCCCTGCTACAAGACACACGACACCGGAATCTTTTGCGGTCGCCGGAGTTCTGCCGGAGAAACAGAGGAGTCCAGTCGGTATACCTTACGCTTAAATCTTTCATTCTTTTTATATAATCTCACATGTATTTAACCATCAGACACTAACGAACATGATTTAATCATCGAACCAGTCGGACTTCCGATTCTGGTTAAAATCAACGAAGAAGACGAAGTTTCTGTAGTGTATAAGTATAATTAAAATCAAGTTATTACTCGGGTTAGACACACAGTCCAGCGGTGGACTGTGTGCACATTAAACACGTAAACGTCTCGAGTTCAAATCTTGTCCCACGCATGCTTGCCTTAATAAAAATGTCTTTTTGTTAACCGAACCGGAGTCACCGCTGTATATGTTAAGTATAATAATAATAACCGGAATAATAACCAAGATAGACACACAGTCCAGCGGTGGACTGTGTGTATGTTTAAATCACAGGACACGAGTTCGAGTCCGGGCTACCGCACCGGCCCGGATAATTATTAAACTTTTTATTTAAGACAGAAATGGAAATATTCAGTTTGTATATAAGTATAATATAAATCGGATTATTTAACAAGTTAGACACACAGTCCAGTGGTGGACTATGTGTTAACTCAACCCACAGGTCCCGGGTTCGAGACCTGTGGAGCGCACCGGTCCGATTCAGTAAAATCTTTTTAGGAATAAATTGATTTTCGGATTAATCTAATTAATATATAAATATAATTAAAAACAGAAATATTTCGGGTTAGACACGTAGCTCAGTTGGTAGAGCTGCGTGCACGCGTACGGGAGGTCTCGGGTTCGAGCCTCACCCAGCGCACACTTACACGCATACGAATCGGTCAAACAGTCAAGGTCAAAGGTCAACGGTCAACGGTCAAAAAAAAGTCAACTTTTTTTTTTATTTTTATTTATTTATTTTAATTAAAAATCAATTAAAAATACTAAAAATAACATTTTTAAGGTTAGAAAATAGCCTTAAACTCACAAAAATACCCCCAACAATCCTACTAAAATGGATTAATAAAATCTATTTACTTACTGAACCATAATGCTATTTATCTAGGTTAATTTCACTCATGGTTAAAACCACTTCGCGTGCATTCAACATCATCAACCGAACGCACCCACTGTGAGTGAATCTTACAACTCCCCCTTTTTAATTACACGTTTTGGGGTGTGTCATGTGTCACCAAATAATTAACTCGTTCATTTAAACTTGTGCCATACCATATCGTGATCTAAACTTAGATTGTTTATATTGTTGTGATTATGTATTTCATTTTGTCAACTTATATGAAATTCATTCATTAAGCCCATCAGTTCCTCGTGGGAGACGAGTTGAGCAACGCGTGCCTCAAAACCAATCCATTATTGTTCATGTGTGTATTATTGAGTTTATATTGTTTGTAGTTATGTCTTTCATATTATCATGTTTATGGAATTCATTCATTAGGCCCATCAGTTCCTCGTGAGAGACGAGTTGAGCAACGCGTGCCTCTAAACGATCCATTATTATTCATGTGTGTATTGTTTAATATTAAATTGATTTATGAATAAGTTTACATCTATTTTTACTCATGTGTGGTTGTGCACTTATTTCATAATCAATTAAACAAACTTATTCAAATGTTTTCCATAGGATTCACTCGCCAACTTTTTGTTGATCCAAAAACCCTTTTACACATGATACAGGTGAACAGGATGAAGCAAGGAAAACATAGGAAATGCCTTAGAAGCTTAGATTGATGCTTAGGTCATGATGTAATTATGTTTGTAAATTTCCATTAAATTGTATTAATGAATATGGAACGTTAAAATAAATGTCATGAGCTTTGATGATAACCCAATCATGCCCCGATCACCTTTTCCGCTGCGGGTCGGGTGTGACATCTGTACTGGGCCCTGCATGTATGGACAAACATGTGAATCTGTTAACGAGGTTACAAAGTAACTTTCCCAAGTTATAAAAGATTTTGTGCCTTTTGCACTTAAAATCATTTTTAAATGTTTTCAAAATGAGTCAGTTGGGTGTATTTACCAGCGAAAGCTGACGTATCATCCAAAGGCTAAGCTTGCTAGTACAATACGAAATAGGCTGGAAGCTGCTCTGTAGTGAAATAAGAGGATCTTGCAAATCTTTAAGATTTTGCCTAAAGTCTGTTTTATATTCTTTGTTTGTACATTTTACGATTCGCCTGTGGATCTTCTATTACGATCCGTCTGTATATTATTTTTGTACTTTGAACATTTGGTTTGTAATAGTAATTTAAATCCAAGACTTCCGCTGTGCTTTGTTTAATTGACAATAATGCTATCAACTTACGTCACAATACTCCCCACCTGGGCCCACCGGTGTATGGATTTGGTTGGAAATCCGGGGTGTGACAATGAGGAAGGTGTACGGTTATAAAATTCTGATGGGGCCGACTTCCTAGCAATGTGGAAGAGGTGGGGCAGATTGAGGCGTTGACAATGGCTCTTATGTTATTCAGTCTTGGGTCAGGAAAGGACCGTTGGGTATGGACATTAGAGCCTTCTGGGACCTTTTCAATTTGGAGTCTTAGAACATAGCTTCAATTTAATCGGTTTGTGGACCTTGGAACATATTCTTTTGAATAAGTGGACGCCGATCAAGGTAAATTTTCTGTTACGGAGATTGTCCGTGGATTGGGTTCCGACTATGGTGGCGTTAGCTAAACAGAATGCTTAGATAATCTCCCTGTGATGCAAGTTATGTGGGGAGGCAGACAAGTCTTCGGACCATCTATCTATGACTTGTAGTTTCACGCAAGCAGTTTGGGAGTTTGTGGCACAATGGGGTGGAATACATGGTTCTTTTGTTTATGGAGTCCAAGGATGTTATAGACATGTGGAAATTTGTTAGGGGCTCTCGGAGATAGAAGGGTGTGATATACGCGGAAATTTTTATTTTTTTTTTGAGAAAGGGTTTATTTAACCCATTATTGTCATGAACCGTACCTATAAAAATTTGGTTTTGAATTTTTCAAAACTATTTGGTTTATATCCCTTGTAATCTTGATTATGATCCCAGATAAGAAGAAAGATTGAACAGTTCGGTTTAGTTTTTCCGGTTATAAATAACCAAGATCGAACCAAAAAAATCGATTTTTAAATAAAAACAAAAAAATCAAACAATCGGTTTATACTTGGGCCACTATTTTAGTTCTGTATAAATTTGGTTTCGCTTTAAGTTCGGTATAAATTTGGTTTCGGTTTAATTAATCGATTTATATCATGGGAACCCTAAATTCATGGTCTTTAATTTTCCCATCTCCAGCCGAAGACCATTCCATGCGTAAGTTCTACTTCACAAACATGTTTCAAGAAATCTTTATTATGTTGTTTACTTTTTATTGAGATTCTGTTTGAGTTATGTTATTTATGGCATCGTTCTTGATTAGTTTCAGTTGACTGGTTTTGGTCTTCTTGAATCTAGTGACAGATAATCATAAGAGGAGGTTAGTTGAAGAGGACATAATCAGTAACTTGCCAGAGGATTTGATACACCGAATTTTAGTGCGACTCCCATCAAAGATGCTGTAAGAACAAGTGTTCTATCTAAAAACTGGAGGCATAGATGGACCACTATGAGGAAATTGGATCTTCGTTCTGAATTCTCTGAAAAGTATTCAGAAACGGAGCTTACCAGCATGCTGGGTTATTTAGGATTGTAAACCATATTATGGTCAATCAAAAAGGTGCTATTTTGAAATTTGTTCTCCATATGCAAGAAGAGATAAATTTTGATAGCTTCCAAGAAGTTGATCAATGGATGTTAATCTTATCAAGAAACAATGTCAGGGTGCTCGACTTTAGGAATTTACATCCGTTTTATCAAATTCCATCCTCCGTATTCTCTTGTCGAGAATTGAGAGCATTGTTATTATCTAAGTGTGTTTTCAAGCCACCACTTGAGTTTCAGGGATTTCCCAAACTTGGATATATATTTCTCCTGAAAGTTAATTTTGGGGGTAATTTAAGTCAAACTATGATCAATTTACCACATCTAAAGAAGTTGATCCTGCATTCACGTATCAACGTCAACAATTTTAACATCAGGGCGGTAAAATTGTGGACTTTGAAGGTCGTCAATTGCCTTGATGCCATGTTGCTCCGGATATTGCATTGTAAACGCCTTTCTGCGGTTTATATAACTTTTTCGAAACCCATGCAATATTTTCTACAAGTTAAAAGATTTAGTTTGGCGAGGATGTTAAGAAAGTTGCCCAAGCTTGTTACCCTTACCCTTGATGGTTATTTTCTTAAGGTACGAGACCAACACTCAAATCAAACGTTTAACCTTTGTTGTATGTTGGTCACAAACTAAGTTTGCAAAAACGATTTCTACACTTTTTTATTATGATGCAATTCTCATGCAAATTCAGTAAGTTGCAATCTCACTTTCACCGCATAGTTTTTGGCAGCAGAAAAGTTTCCAAGCTCGCTTCCACATGTGATAAAACGCTTACAGCAATTGACGTTCCAAGGATTTAGTTTCAATGATTTGGATCAACCTCAAGGTGTTTTATGTATGCTTCGAAACTCACCTAATTTGAAAGTACTTAGTGTGACACATATGCAGATGGTAAATAGGGCTAAAAGTTTGTTTATATCTTTTTATGGCTTATATAGTAAACAATAGGATGATAAGACATAATTTTACTTTTGTAGGTACCTGAGGCTGATTTGGAATTAACATCTAAGTATATAGAATCCCTTGATTGTCTGGATCAGACATTGTTCATGTTGAAAACCGTAGAAATTACATCTCTAGAAGGATCAAGACTAGAGCTGCTCTTTGTAAAGCTTCTACTCGGTCATTCTCCACATCTCGAAAGTATGATTATCCGACCAAGTTCGACGGTTGATACTGAGAAAAGGCTCAACATTGCAAAGGATGTTATGTTGTTCCCACGAGCCTCATCAAAAGCAAAGATGGTCTACTTGGATCCGGAGCTATAATTCTATCAGAATGTTTAACTGCACTAAAATATGGTGGTTATCTCGTAGTTTATATCTTGGTTTTTTTTTTGCCTTTTTGGTATGCAGTTGACAAGACAATGCATGTAAAGAATGAGTAGATCTATATATCTAGTTAAGACGATGATATTAGTGGACTTGGACTTGGGCTTTTGCTGGATCATGGCACAGGGGTCAAAGTGGTAACAGGTTCTATTAGTTTTTGGTTTGGTCTCAAGTCCAACTCAAGCTAATTTTTCCTTGTTTCATTTTATTCTGAGTTGTCAGAGCACATACTCCGTAAATAGCTTTCCAAACATTTGTTTGAAACGATATAAAAAGAACCATTTTGACCTAAACAAGAGTTGACCTGTTACCCGACCCGACTCGACATGTCTTTGCCCTATGATGTTGGAATACCTTTTATAATTTGCCTTGTTTTAAAGCATGAAACGCACGAGGCAATTAGGATTTAGAAAGCACCCAGGGCCTTGAGGTAGCGCCTCATGCACATCTAGTTGTAACTGGGGTTTGTGAAGTGATATGTAAAAACAACCAAAGGGTGAAGAGAATATGAATGGTTTATTTAACAAAAAGACTAATGTGTAAAAGAGACGAGAAAGATGCAACTTTTAATTGTAGATAGAGCAACACCTAAACTTTAAACCAAGATAATAGCCAAAATGTATGTTAAAACAATACTTCCATGATTTTCTTCTGTTAGGAGTTACTAAACTTGCTACCTAATTGTGGAACTATAGTTGGAATCAATGTTTTTGTCGCTCATTTTTATACCAAATTAGGATGATGATGATGATGATGATGATATAGCCACTATTCCCGAAAGTGCGGTGGTTGCAGTTAATGTTGATACATTTTTGTGTTTGTCGCTTGATCTTAGTTACATTTGTAATTGTACGGTCTTTGCTCATGTGTCTGTATAAGTTTGGTCGTGTCGAACAGATCAAGATATCCTTCTATCTTGGTTTAGTAAGACATCTTAGCTTATCTGTGTTAATCAATTGCATGTATGCATACTGATGAGTCTTGTGTACGTCATGTCTGCAAAACATTCTTCTAAGTGAGGATTCTGTGCGAACGAGTTGCTCCGTACGAGCATGGTGCCTCGTACGAGCCAGATGAACCATACGAACAAATGACTAGGTTCGTACGAGCAAAGTGCTTCGTACGAACCAGTTGCCTCGTACATAATCTCTGGACAGTGCCTCGTGTGTAATAGAGTGTTTCGTATGTCTAGTGTTGTGCCTCGTACGAAAAACTAGACGGACGCTATATAAGCAGACATGCACCTCTTAGTCAAGGTTACTAGCCAAGTTGAAAGAACAAGCTAGCAAACTGATCTTTCGGTGGGATCTCTCTGTTAGCATTTCTAGTGAAGACGAAGACACAAGAACACAGCAAGTTTGTTTGAGTCGTATGAGCATTGTGTGTATATGTTTGTACTTGTTCGCATTCATTAATCAAGAGAGTGAATCTTTGGTTACCCTGTGTTCTTTACTTTGCTTTGGTTGCATGTACACTTGGATTCCGCACTCGTGTGTATGTTATATGAACAAGGAACAGGTTTGACATCCTCAGGTGGACCTACAAGTGGTATCAGAGCTTTGGCTCTTTCCTTGTTCAAAACCGGGCTTAGTTGTGTCTGAGCTAGGTTGAAGATTTCTGAAGTGTTCTTTAATCTCCAGTAGAAAACTTAAGTTTTGGATAGATAACTAACTTAAAACTTGGTTAAAATCTGTTGCATGCTGAAAATTTTTATGGTAAAATTTCTCTAAAGAACACATTTGAAGAAGAAATCTGCAGAAATTTTGAATCTCAGTAGTTTGGTAGGGTTGACAATTTTCTGACTTGGATTTGGATTGGACTGATTGACTGTTAAAGCTGAGAAAATCTGTGTTTTTAACTAAAAGTAGGTAAGACAGCAGGTATTTTCGTAAAGTAGGTCTGAACAAGAAGGAAATTTTTCACCAAACCATCAATGAAAAGATTCCTCTTAAAAACACTGAAAAACAGTTTGTGCAAATAAATTGGTTCGTACGAAGGAATTGGCTCGCACAAAAACTTGTACGAAACAACTGACCCGCACGAAAGACTCATTCGTACGAAGCTAGTGTTGCTTGTATGAAAGAGGTTGTTATCCGCACGAACATTGGTTCGTACGAATAACCTTCATTACTGTTTGGTTTTCGTGTTTTTCAAAGCTTTGTGATTTTCGGAATTTGTTATATTTTCAAAATTGTGAATTTTTAAAAGGTAACTGTTATATTCAAAATTTAAACTTTTAAATTTTTCATAAAACTAGAAAATATAATGAGGTCTAACCCGTGGGATTGGAGTTGTTCAAGCTCAAATTAGGACTCTTCGCAAAGCTCCACAACATCATGGATAAAATCTTTGATGCCTCAACATACAGCAATGACCTCTGCAAATCAGTGGGCGTGTGTTGCGAATCAAAATCAAAGCATACAAACTCTGTTAATGAGCGAAAGTGAAACGGGGAGTAAAATCGACCGCCGAAGTTAAATCACATGAACGATTATCCTTCATGGAAAGTCGTTTTCATACGTATGTTGTCGATCAAAACACGAAACTATGGACGTGTTTTACTACACCCTATAAGGAATCACTTGAAGAAGTTGGATCAAATCCAACCTCACTGGCCAATCTAGATGAAAGCGACAAGAAAGCTTACGATTTAGAAAAGAAGGCATTTGCTATCCTCACACAAGCTCTTCATAAGACATTTATCACCAGTTTGTGTATTGTACTACAACAAAAATTTGTGGGACACTTTGGAAGCAAGAGGTGAAGGTAACGCTGCTACAAGGAAGATTCGGCATTATCTGCTCAAGAAAGAGTTTGAAGGTTTCATGTTCATGGAGAACGAAACCTTGAAAGATATGACCACAAGTTTTATCATCTTCTTAGCAAAATGTACTCGTATAAAGTGTTAGCAGCACCACAAGAAATTGTGATGCGATTTGCTAATACTTTACCACCAAAATGGGGTCAATTTATTGATCTATTAAAACATACAGGTGTTTTGGACTCAATAAGTATTTATGAATTTGTGAAGAAACTGTAGAACAAGAATGAAGAAGAGCTCCGGAAGGCACAACGAGTCACTATTCCACAAAACCCTGAGATGTATTTTGGAGGTATAAATGCAGGTACAAGCTCAAGCAAGCAACCGAAGCTGCAAACCGCGTTTGTGTCAAACGTGAACCCCTTCCTTCCACAACCTGTTCAATCAAGTCAGTCTACAGGTTCGAGTAGTCAAGCCTATGGACAAAACTTTGATCCGAAAGCCTTCCTTCCAAATCCAAGAGATTTAGCGCATCAAGCTCCACAGCAAGCTCCTCAACAAGCTTTCTATGGAAGAAACTGTCAATCTGCAAATTCCAACACTGTCAAACTTGACACGTCCAACCTTTCTAAAATCAACGTAGAAGTTGCACAGGAACATATGGAACTTCTAAATACTATGGTCAGTGCTTATTGTGGTTTAGTTGCAGGTCAAATAGGAAACATAAATTTGACGAATGAAGACTACCAACAAATTGACCGAGATGAAATGGAGTTGATGGGCATCAAGTGGGCTTTTGCAAGCGCTGTGAGAAGAGCAAAGGACTACATGCGGAGAACAGGGAGAACCAGTTTGGAAAGCAAGAAAGATACAAAATACGGGTTTGACAAAATTGTCGTAACTTGCTTTAACTACGGAGAAAGAGGTTACTTCAAATGGGAATGCACAAGACCTAGCAAGGAAGGAAATCACAACCCCTTTCGAAATCAGTTGCAACCATCCAACACAGCACAGTACAACAATGAAAGAAGAATGGTAGCTGTTGGCAATTATAACAACACCAATCAATCAGGACCTTCAAACACGCATAGAGCTTTGGTAGTTCAATCTGATGAAGGATGTGATTGGTCAGTACAGTTGGGAACTGAGAACAATGGAAGAACTGCATGCTATGCGAAGATCGTGGATCAAATCAAGCATGTTCATAGCATCAACACTCCAGATAATGATGATACTTCTGGATATGCTGGTAGTTCTGACGAAGAGTGTTCAAGTTCAGGTGGTGATGAATCTGATTCTGATGTGAAGAAAGGAAGTGATGCTGAGGTTGAAAAGTTGCTAAGTGAAGCTGTATGTTGAAATCTGAAAAGGTGGGTATGACAAGGAATGCAGAAGCTGCAGTGAAAGAGACAGAGGCACTCTCTACAGATGATGCAGCTTTTCCTCATCACACTGCCTTTATGCCAAATGTTGTAGGTTCGACAATCAGGTAAATTCTGAACCTCCTACTGTTTGCAATGACTGTGTTGAATTGAAAATTAAATATGAAACCAGTCAACAGTCATAATCAAAATTTAGTTCTTGAACTATCAAAATGCAAAGAGGCGAATTTGGCGCTAACTAGAAATGAAAAAGAATTCAAGCCTGTAATAGAAACCCTTAAGAAAAGCGTTTCTGAATTGACAAAAACAGTTTTGAATAAACAGACAGGAATCAATAACTATATTAATCTCCTGGAAGAAACTAAGAAAGAGTTAGCCATCGCTAAATGCGAATATGATTCGATCAAGCGCAAATTGGAGAGTTATCCTAACTCCCGCTATGTGCTTGATCATATCATTGATGTTCAAAAACTAAAGGGAGATGTTCAACGCATAGGGTATAAGTCGTGTCCCCCCCCCAATGAAACACAACTATACCAGAATGCCTGATGAAGAGGAGATGCCTCGTTTTGAACCCTCTGTACCTTTGAATCCAGAAGAATTCGCAGCAGGGTTAGGGTTCAAACTAGGCAATTCCTCTCAAGAACCAAGCAAGCCAGAAAATTCATCGTCTGATGTTGTTCAAAATTTTTCTGAGGAAGAGGAAGATGATACAGCAGATGACGAATCAAGAAATGATGAACATGATCAGCCTCTTGATGAAAGGAAAAGAGTAGAACCTTCTGCTACTCCTAGTACTCAATCTGTTGAGGATCAAGAGACCATTCCTAAGAAATCTGTGAAGACAAGTGTGTCTACACAAGAAGTAGATAATGTGTTGTATACATTGGTTGGAGATGAGAAAACCTATTCAAACAAAGATTTTCCAATTAAAAACGTAAATCCAATCTTATAGATCAGGTGTTTGAAAAGTCAAAAACCAAATTTTTAGAGAAGAAAAAGCCAACCAAATCACAACCATTATCCGCTTCAACAGAAAAACAATGGAATTGAGTTGAAAACCCTACCATTTCTCAACCGAAGGTTGAAGCAAAAGGCTCTCGCCTCAAGAAAAGGTTAAAAATGTTAAATTTGTGAGTTCTAAAGGTGCCATAAAGTCGAAACTTTTTGAGGAAAATCTAATGTTGATTTTGTAAAGAAAGTTAAGATTTTGAAACGAAACAGTCAAAATAATTACACCCAATACACAGATGGATGTAATGAAAATGACCTAGTACCTCGGGATCCACAAGTTCAACATCAAGCCGAGAAACACGGTCTCCTAGTTTTGTTGAAAGGAGAACATGTTTCAAATATGGAGAATTTGGCCACATTTTAAAAGATTGTAAAAATCCAGCCAAATCAAGATTTGTAGATAGAACCCCTCATGAACCAACTTGCCAGCGTAAATCTGTTTCTCCAACACAAGATAAATCGAATTGTTAAAGATCAAAGGAGAACAAAAACGTAAACAAGTAAAAGCAGTTGAGAAAGCTTTAAAATCGGATTCTTCAGAAAAAGATCAAAGATGTCCAAAGTCAATAAAACCAGAAACTGCTAAAAATGTAAATAATAGTCAATCTGGTAATCATCAACGATCTTGGAAACAGAAGACCGGTAATGGCTCAAGAGGAGGAACTCAGTTTGACAATCATCAAGAAATTAAGATTACATCTCGATGATAAGGGACGACCCAAGACCACTAAGGCTTGGGTCCCCATCTCAAACTAATCTTGTTTGTGCAATGTGTAGGGTGTTCCAGAAGAACTGTAAACAGTCATTGAATTGTTGACAGTGGAGCATCAAGGCACATGACGGGCGACTTGCGGCTCCTATATGATGTGAAAAGTATTAGGGGTGGTTACATTGCTTTTGCTGGAAACAAAGGTGGATACATCACTGGAGAAGGAATGGTCTCCAATGGTGTTGTGAGCTTCGACAACATTAATTATGTGCAGCAAATTGATCACAATCTTCTTAGCGTTTCTCAAATCTGCGACAAGAAGTTCACGGTACTTTTTGATGATACCGGATGTTATGTGCTGAAACCTAGATTGAAGATCCCCAAGGAATGGATTCTCCTGTCGGCTCCAAGAATTAAAGATTTGTATATTCTTGATATGAGCCAAGCTATTACAACATCTGCACAAGTCACATGTTTTGTCTCCAAAGCCACCGAAAAGGAATCAATGTCTTGGCACAGACGTATGGGACAAATACACCTGAGGAAAATGAACTATTTGGTGAAGAATAATCTTGTGAATGGTGTACCAGTCAAGAATTTTTATCTTCAAGACGTTTTATATCATGCCAAAGGGAAAGCAAGCGAGAAAATCCCATCCTGTGAAGAATATGAACACTGTGAATATGCCATTGGAACGTCTTTATGGACCTATGAAACACAAGATAACCTTTGGTGATTCTTATTTCTAGTAGTTACTGATGACTATTCCAAATTTTCATGGGTAAACATGTTGGCACACAAGAGTGAAGTTCCTACTATCCTCAAGAATCTCCTGACACTGTTGGAAAATTTGTACAATCTGAAAGTAAGGAGAATCAGAAGCGACAATGGCACCGAATTCAAGAATCAAGTTATGGATGAGTACTGTTCCTCAAAAGGTGTTTTGCATGAGTACAGTTCTCGATACACTCCACAACAAATGGTGTCGCTGAGAGGAAGAATCGAACTCTTATTGAAACTGCAAGAACCATATTAGTAGAATCAGAACTTCCTGTTCAATTTTGGGGAGAAGTTGTTGCTACTGCATGCTACACTATGAATAGAGTTCTAACGTGAAGAGACATGGGAAAACATGCTTTGAGTTGTTACATAAAAGGAAACCGGAGGTTTCTTTCTTAGAACCTTTTGGAGCTCCATGCACTATGATCGACCCACATGGAAAGTTTGGTCCGAATGCTATCGAAGGTTTCTTTCTTGGATATGCTACTCCAAATTTCAGGGTGTGGAATTTATCTTCAAAGAAGATTGAAGAATGGGGTGAAGTTAAGGTTCAGAGATATACAGAAGCGGTTAGAGCTCCGGGTGCTCCTTGGATGTTTGACTACGATGGGCTGTTTGACTCCTTTAATCTGCCAACTTTTGATGATGCAACAGCTGCTGCTCAGATGCTTTTGGAAAGTGATACAGCAGTGGACTCATCGTTGGTTCGACCAATTATTGTTAGCCCTCAAATGTTGACTTCGGTTAACAATCTTGTTCAAAATGATGAATTCGAAGATGCTGCGGATTATAATGTTTCATCAGAAGACGATGAGTTTCATGATGCAAATGAATCTACCTCTGGTGCGGTCCCTGGAATTTCGGATGGTACGTCAAATATTCAACCGCAGGGGACGACTGAAGGTCATGCATCTACATCCTCCTCACATCCAGCTCTTGATTTAACTGTTGACCTGAATATCAATAATTTGGGTACCAACTCTCGGGTTCCTGGTGTTCCAGAGACTCGTATTCATAATACCTATCCTCATCAGAATATTATTGGAGATGTCCAGAGTGGTGTGCAGACTCGTAATCAGCTTCGAAACAACCAGAATGCTGGATTGTATTCGGAAATCAGGGAATCAGGGGAACAGAATGATTGGTCTTTTGCCTGCTATGTGTGCCAAGTAGAACCAAAATCTTGGAAGGAGGCAATGAAAGAAGACTCTTGGGTTGAAGCCATGCAGGAAGAACTTCAGCAGTTTCGGAAGTTAGGTGTCTGGAAATTGGTTGACAGGCCTGACAGCTACAAGAAGATTGGTACACGATGGGTGTACAAATGCAAGAAGGATGACCGAGGTGTTGTTGTGAGAAACAAAGCGCGATTGGTTGTTCAAGGTTTTAATCAGGTCGAAGGCATTGATTACAATGAAGTTTATGCACCGGTTGCACGACTTGAGGCGATAAGAATCTTTTTGGCTTATGCGTCCTACAAGAAGTTCACCGTTTATCAGATGGATGTGAAGATTGCATTTCTTCATGGTGTGGTAGAAGAGGAAGTATATGTTGAGAAACCACCAGGTTTTGAAGATCCACTCCATCCTGACAAGGTTTGGCTTCTCAACAAGGCGTTATATGGTCTTCATCAAGCTCCAAGGGCTTGGTATGAAACGTTGTCTACCTATCTGTTGAAGAACGGTTTTCGACGAGGCCTGATCGACTGTACTCTCTTCATCAAGGAAAGGAACGAGGACTTGCTACTCATACAGCTTAATGTTGATGATATTATTTTTGGGTCTACTAACACTCGAATGTGCAAAGAATTCGAACAGGTTATGCAGGAGAAGTTCGAGATAAGCGCAATGGGAGAAAGACTTTCTTTTTAGGTTTGCAGGTTCAGCAATCAAAGGAAGGGATTTTTATCCATCAAACCAAGTACGTTGGAGATATTCTCAAGCTATTTCAGATGGATGACTCAAAACCCTTGGGAACTCCATTAGCTCAAAATCATGGGATTACTCCAGACGGAATAGGTGAACATGTGGAACCATCACTCTACCGTGCTATGATCGGATCTCTCACGTATCTTATTGCTTCAAGACCTGACATAATGTACCCAACATGCCTTCTGGCGCGCTATCAGTCTAGTCCGAAAGTTTCTCATTTGATGGCTGTAAAAAGGATCTTTCGTTATTTGAAGGGTCGCCCTGACACTGGTCTAAGGTATCCTAAGGATAATAACTTTGATCTGACAGCATTCAGTGATTCTGATCATGGCGGCTGCAAAATCGATGCAAAATCAACAACTGCAGGATGTCAGTTCTTGGGAAATCGCCAAGTCACATGGCAATGTAAGAAGCAGACTTGTGTAGCTACATCAACATGTGAGGCTGAGTATATTTCAGCTTCTAGTTCCTGCTCTCCAGTTCTATGGATTCAACAGCAAATGCGTGACTACGGTTTTGAATTTCTAACTACTCCTATTTTTGTTGATAATGAAGCTGCTTTACAGATCACTCGGAATCCTATACAGCATTCAAAAACCAAACATATTGAGATTAAGTATCATTTCATACGTGATTGTTATGAAAAGAGACTTATCGATGTTGTTAAAATCCACACTGATCACCAACACGCCGACTTTTTTACTAAAGCCTTTGATAAATCACGTTTAGATTATCTACTTTTGGTCAATGGCATCAAGGTGAAAACCGAGTAACTCAACCATGATTTTCCGTTTTATATTTTAAGGGGAGAAATTTTAAGAAAATACAAAAATATGTCTTTTACTTATTTACCTTATATAGTTAAGGAGGATAAAATTTAGAAAAATACAAAAACAATAGAAAACCCAAAAATCAAAAATGAGTTTCTTGGATAAGTTGAAGATGATGAAATTCACCAGTAAATCTGTCAGAAATGGTTAAAACCATAGAAAGAAGATTGATAAGTAGCTTTACTTATGATGTATCAGTAGACTCACAATCAGACTAAAATGTGCAGGTTGATATAAACTTAACTGACAGAACGCCAGGTGGGAACCATTCATCGGCATATGGTCTTGGTACCGAAATTTCGTTTGATGGAGTGCCGAGGTTCTGAGATATACGGTCTTTATGCTTGCTTATCATCTGGGTATCATGGTTGAATCTTTTGCCGAAAAATAACGGTGGCGCAAGTCTAGAACTTCCATGATACCATACATACGTGTACATACTGCATACGACCATCAAATAAGTGATAAAAATATCACATCCCCAAAGTAAGTGATAAAATATCACAAGCTTTATGAGGGAGCTAAGTTCGTGTCTCTGTCGGTACGATGGTACTAACATGTTCACGACTTACTCTTGTGCCCTGCATGCATATGAAAATCAAGTTCCTCATCAATAAGTGATTTAATCACATAGGGTTTGTTTTCAATCAAAAATAAGTGAGTATCTCACATCATTCATATACTTCAAAACAGATGATAAAGCAGTATACTCACCGGTAAGATTTTCTCTCGTGCATATCTTGATACGACAATGTGTCGTGATGTGGTTGAACACCGGCCAGTAAGTATAATTCATATCTTAATCATATCTCCTAATCATGATTACTTCTGATAAGTCTGAGCTTACGTGTACAACAATACCGATAATCATAGTTGAATACTTATCTATTTAATTTGAAGTTTAAACCAAATATTGTTTTTGACAAAGATTATAAGCTGGTATGATTCTCTTACCTTGAAAAAGAAAAAAGATTGCTTGATAGATAAATATTTGATCTTTAGTTTAGTTTACTTAGTTAGTTATAAAATTACTTTTTGAAAGTTAGCCAAATTTTGAGACTCGAAAGTTTCCTACCAAGATATGCCAGAGAACCATTTGTTTGATATCGCAACTTCATAAAGTAATATCTTGCAACAAGTAACTCATCAAAGAAAACCAAAATCTGAAATTCGTTTGAGTGTGTGTATCTCATACGAATGAACCTAGTCATGTGATTGACATGGTCACTTGTGTTTCTCTAATCAGCTGCTGGAATTCATACGAGTGTGTGTATCTCGTTCAGGGAATACAATCATACGGAGAAATTATGATAAGTTTTCTGTGTGTACTCCCTGCTAAATTTGTGTTCTAATTATATCTGTCTATTGAGTACAGATATTTCAAGAGGAACATAAACAAGACCAGCAACGAAGAACTCTGACAAGTCAGAAGAGGAAACAAGAAAGATTTGAAGTTTCTTAGAAGTTCGAAGACCTGATGCTCTAATCATTGGATAGCAGATCTTCAGGGGAGTTTGTTGATACTCCAATCCATTCAATGTGAAGACCAAAGTATGAAGACCAAAGACCGAAGACCAAGCAATATCCAAGGGGAGTTTGTTGAACACTTTTGTGTCTGTCGCTTGATCTTTGTTACATTTGTAATTGTATGGTCTTTGCTCATGTGTCTGTATAAGTTTGGTCGTGTCGAACAGATCAAGATATCCTTCTATCTTGGTTTAGTACGACATCTTAGCTTGTCTGTGTTAATCAGTTGCATGTGTGCATACTGATGAGTCTTGTGTACGTCATGTCTGCGACACGTTCTTCTAAGTGAGGATTCTGTGCGAACGAGTTGCTCCGTACGAGCATGGTGCCTCGTACGAGCCAGATGAACCGTACGAACAAATGACTAGTTTCGTACGAGCAAAGTGCTTCGTATGAACCAGTTGCCTCGTACAGAATCTCTGGACAGTGCCTCGTGTGTAATAGAGTGTTCCGTATGTCTAGTGTCGTGCCTCGTACGAAAAACTAGATGGACACTATATAAGCAGACATGCACCTCTCAGTCAAGGTTACTAGCCAAGTTGAAAGAACGAGCTAGCAAACTGATCTTTTGGTGGGATCTCTCTGTTAGCATTTCTGGTGAAGACGAAGACACAAGAACACAGCAAGTTTGTTTGAGTCGTATGAGCATTGTGTGTATATGTTTGTACTTGTTCTCATTCATTAATCAAGATATTGAATCTTTGGTTACCCCATGTTCTTTACTTTGCTTTGGTTGCATGCACACTTGGATTCCGCACTCGTGTGTATGTTATATGAACAAGGAATAGGTTTGACATCCTCAGGTGGACCTACAGTTAACATTAATTCCGTCAATACTAACACTTATTTGATGAATGTGACTAATACGAATTATCCATTATTTTGCTTTTTGCTAGACTGTCATCCTGACCAGCAAAAATCCTTTTTGATGCTGGCTTTGGGTTGGATCGGTATCATGGGCTCACAAACGTAACCTGAACCGCTTATGAAACCCGTTTGGATTTCCATTTCCAGTGCTACGGCATGACACATAGGTGTCCAAGTGATACGACGCATAGTCGCTTACTATCTCTCTTATTAGTGATTCTTTATTTTTTTCACATTGCCCTCTCAAAAAAAAAGTTCGCGTTCTCGATGTATCACCCTGTTGTAGATCGTTATATTATTATTGTTGTCTAAGACTCTAGTTTGTTACTTTCCACTGTTACCTATTTTCTCCCAATTGGTCTCTTCCTGAAACGCGTGTATTACTTCAAAATCCACTCAATTGCCCTATTAACACGTGCAAATTGATCTTAGTTTTATTCATTTAGTTTAAGTGCACCATTGGATTCAATCATGTCTAACTACAACCCCTGATGTAATCCGTTAAAACCTAATACGACATATAAAGCCATCATGGTTCATTAAGATATCTTGTGTCATTAAGAGCTATTATGAATATTAAGGTGCAACGTAATGCATTATGAGATATGTAATCTATTAATGCTCACTATGATATGGTATGCCAATCTATCTAACTTATCAAAGACATAATGTGGCCTAATAAAGGCTACCATGGTCTACTAAGAGCAGATATGATTGTTAAGCCCAGTATAGTTCATAAACTATGTATAATCTATTATTGTCTCTTCATACTACTAACCATTCTAACCATTTGAGATCTAATGTAACCCAATAAATTCCATCATTTAATATTACTAGCCATTATCACTCCTAAGGCCCTAAGACTCAATGTATATTATTGCCCACTACTATCTAGAATGTCTCACTACAGTTCAATCTAACTCTTTAAGGGCTTAAAACCACGCTAGTCTATTAATAGTCATGGTGACTATTTAGGTCTAATATGATTCATCAAAAAACATGTATGTTATATTATTGTCAACTATGATCTAGTATACCTCCCTACAACCCAATCTACTTTGACCCAACAAAGTCCACAATTGTTAAGAGCTACTATGACACATAAGATCCAATGTGCTGAATTGAAACATGTAATATATATCACCACCATATAAATTTATAGTATACATTACTACAACCCAATCTAACTTTATGATATTAGATGAAGGCCTGCCATAGTCGATTCGCATACTATGACTTTTGACATCAAGTACGAGTCATTAAAATAACTAGGAATTATTACGAGACATATTGGCCAAGTAGCCAACCAATGTTAGAAGGGAGATCTACAAGAAATTCTTATTTTTGGATGGGAAGGAGGGAAACATGCATGCGTCAATTTGACAGGTGTATCTCCCTCGTTGGGCTAATGGACCACGGGTTTGTAGCGGGTCAAGCGATAACCAAAGCGGAGGCAGGCAAAGTAGCTAAGCATGAAAAAGCTTGTATTGAGAATCAGCACGTTTCGTCCTGTTCGCTTTCGATACCTTTGGCGCTTTCGCCCCTGACGCGGTGCGGTCTCTCAAACGGATTCAGCAGGTGGTAAAGTAGTGACACCGCGCATGTTAAGAGGTAGAATTTTGTGTTTAGCTGTAATCGTCTTTGTCTACATTATTGAGATGATTTATTAAATACAATATCCATAAATAAAAGAATGAAACGGTAGAATTCTAATTAAAAAAATGTTAGAATTTCTCAATCAAAATGGTCTAATATGGTTAATATTCTTAGATGATAACAAAAGTATATCGAGTATTAGATATAAACAAATATTAAATTGTAATTCTTTAAAAGTTGAATTTTTAAACATAATTTTTGTTAATACCTATAATTATTTCTACAGCTATTTTTTTATATTTTATCAAAATAAGTTGATATTCCAATATGTTCCCCCTAAGTTTCATGCATTTCCCTCCACGGTTACGGATTACCCAATCATTTCCCTCGCCTATCAATTAATTGGAGTTTTTTATGGCTTAATTAAATTACACTAAATCGCTCTAACGTTAAAGGAAGGGACACTTTAACTTTAATAAATTTGTCCACTAGGCCCAACCCCACTCTGATTAATAGATTTTTTATTTTTAAAATAGTATTATGGAAGAATAAATATTTATTAGTAACTTTTTATAATATCATATGTGGTGTTTTCTTTATTTTCTTTATGTTGTTAATGTTATAAAAATATTCATGTTATTAAATTGTTTCTGCTATTTAAAATTATATTTTCTTAGCTTGTTTATGTTATTAAATTGTTTCTTTTTAATTTAAGAGTAAATTACTATTTTGGCCTCCATGGTTTAGTCCGTTTAATCCTTTTAGCACAAAAAGAAGCTTTTGACATATCAGCACCCGATGTTACATTTCATAACGGTTTTAGCTATTGACACCAACTTTGTTACTTTTTTGCGGTTAAATGTAATGGTAGTTAGGTCATTATACACCTCAGGGGTTGTTTTTCATTATTAAAAAATTATTTTAATATTTAAGAGATTATTAATACTATTACTCAAGGTTTTTTTAATTTTTTGTTATTTTAACAATTATTATTTAACAAAATACGTTAAAAATGTACAAATAAATATGTTTTTCATTAATCATTTGTTTTTTTATAAACGTCGTAATCATTTGTTTTTAACGTTTTTTAACCGTATCGTTTTAAAACTGTTTCCTTTTTAAACCGTTTGTTTTTTAAATCGTTCTTTTAAAGTTGTTTGTCTTTTATAGTTTTTTTTAACATTCATTTTATACGGTTATTTTTACACTAACTTGTTACTTTTTTGCAGTTAAATGTAATGGTAATTAGGTCATTATATACCTTAGGGATTGTTTTTTATAATTAAAAATTATTTTAATATTTAAGAGATTATTAATACAATTACTCAAGGTTTTTTTATTTTCTTTTTATTTTCACGATTATTATTTAACAAAATACGTTAAAAATATACAAATAAAAAATGTTTTTCATTAACCATTTGTTTTATAAACGCGTTTTTAAAATCATTTGTTTTTTAACCTTTTTTTAAACCGTCTATCTTTTTAAAATTGTTCCTTTTTAAACCGTTCGTTTTTTTAAATTGTTCCTTTTAAGGTTGTTTGTCTTTTATAGTTTTTTTAAATAGTTCATTTTATACGGTTATTTTTTAAATCGTTTGTTTTTTAAACAATTCGTTTTTTAAGTCTTCATTTTTTTAATGTGAAGTTTCAAAAATGAACGACTTTAAAAAAACAAATTGTTCAAAAAGTTAAAAAACAAACGATATTGAAAAAGAACGGTATAAAATGTATAGTTTAAAAAAACTTTAAGAGACAAACGACTTTAAAAAGAACGATTTGAAAAACAAACTGTTTAAAAAGGAACAAATTTAAAACGATAGGCGGTATAATAAATGGTTAAAAACAAATGATTTTTAAAATGATGTCTATAGAAACAAACGGTAATGAAAATACATATTTATTTGTATATTTAAAACGTATTTTGTTAGATAATAATCGTTAAAATAACGAAATAATAAAAAACACTTGAGTAATTGAATTAATAATCTTTTAAATATTAAAAGAAGTTAACTGCAAAAAAGTAACAAAGTTAGTGTAAAGGGTTAAAACTTTTATATATATAACCTTAGGGTCTAATATGTCAATATTTTTGTTTTTTGGTTGAAAAGGTTAATCTGACTAAACCAAAATGCCAAAACAATAATTTACTTAGAAATTAATTTTAAATGTTTTATATTTTGTTTGGAACATCTTTTTATATTTCTAAAACATTGTATAGTAAATAGATAACACGTTTACAAAATTGATCGTGGTCATTTGCTTTTGTTTTTAAATTAGTGTTTGTATTTCTTAACGTTTTTTTTTATAGTAACGTAATTTTCTAACTCAAAACTCTATTAGATACCGAACTTACCCTTGTGACGTGCTTTTTTTATTGAAATCCACCCGTTTGCGGAACACGGGTAATAACTCGTTAGTTGTGGAATAAAAATGTTATGTCCGTGTACGTGGTTTGATGGGAACAGTAACCCAAGGTAAGTGAATAACATCAACCAATGGTGTCCGTCTGCATCACGAGGAAAGGGTACATGATTAGTACAAACTACAAAGTGTTTTGCATCAAGGGATTTAATTGTCGATGGATTTGGGTGTATACTGATACTGTCACCATCTAGGAGCATTTCTCTTGCCTCTAATTGCATTCACAGTGATTATGTTCTTCGGGAATTACCGAGCCGAACTGTGGCCTTGCGTGTGAAGGACGGCTGAAGATTAACTTGGTTATCAAGTTATTAATTAAATATTTATTAATTAATTAGTGGATTATTATCTAAGGTTACTATTTGTGTTGGGTCAGGATGTGTATCAGATAACCGATATGTAATTAATTAATATATTTTCTAGTTATAGTCTATGTGATTGTTTAGCTATATATACCAATCAAATTTTTGTAATTCAAGGTTTTGAGATAGTTTCCTTGATAGTAAAGATATGTGGGTGTTTCACTGTGAAGAGTCGTATTCTGCTTTGTGTTTATTGTTTCCGATTAACAACCAAATCTAGTACCAACTCCCTTTAATTGGTATCAGAGCGGATCAATCGATTGAAATTGGGACCTATTGAAGACTAACCTGCAGTTCAGAAGCGTTTGATTGAGGGTTTGACGAATGGGAGAAGCCTCAATCGGATCGGAGCAGCGGCGATGGAAGAAAGGGATTTCAACAGACCTGCGTATACGGGGTTGTTGACTCCAGCGATCAGAAATCGCTCAAAGGCCTGCTCGTGTTGATCCGATTCCGGAGAAAGAGGAAATCGTGGTCAAGAGGAATTAAGGTCGTGACAATCAAACGGAGATCAGAAGCGACGACTTTAAAGTTGGTGATGTTTTTGTGTGTTGAACGTGGAAAAAAAAGTGAGTTGCATGTGAATACAAACAATTACATTGTTTCTCTTCAAAGTTGGTGTTTCTTAAGGGTTCACACGTCCTTATGCTTATTTGTACACCGAACTATACGTTTCGTATAGGTCTATATGATGCGTATATAGATAATGTTAATTCCCACGCCAGACAAAGTGGTCAAATCTCGTACAGTGTCAAATTAGTCACATATACGATGCATATAGGGCCTATACTAGGCTTATATACGTCGCGTACAGGGTTGTACGCAACGCATGTAAGACTGATTTGACTATGATAATATGTTTTCTGGCACCTGAATAAAGGTATACGCTGAGTATAGGTCTGTACGAGACGTATATTTTGAAATTGAACTTTACAAATAGTATCATACAGACTTTTCTTCTTCAGTATGTTCTTCAAAGGAATAATTCTTCAACTCTTCAAACTATCAGCTTCAACATGATTCAATACGGTTGAAAAAATGTCATCATTCTGGGACAACAACTATTTCTTTGGGCAGTATTCTAATAAGTCGTGGGTGCCAGAAACCGATCTGGTAACGTTTACTAACTTAACTTCCCTCCTTGTTGTTTTGAGATTATTAAATATTTATCATACCATTGTTTTAGGAGGATTCTAACGTTCCTGATTCTAATGAGGAGGATGAGGTTGTGTCTAACTGAGGAGTAGAGAGAGAGTGTTATAATAATAATAATAACAACAACATCAACAAGCGTTTTATTTATTTAAATAATATTAAATAAATGGCAAAAGGACTAAATACCCTTTTGTAACTTGATTTAACCAAAAAATCTAACTGAGTTTGGTCTAAAGGACATAACGTGCAAGATTTTAGAACATTAAGTACAGAAATTATCAACTTTTACGCTAAAAGACACCACCTGTAATTTTGTGTAAACATAAAGGACCAAATTTGTAATTTACTTTTGAAAAAAATAAGCTTAAACCGAGCCAGCAAGATATTTCTACTCAATCTAGTTATGCAGGCCAGTCAACTGTTCTAGGTCAACATAGCTGGTTTTCCAATTTGCTATATTACAGTTTAGAAGGTTTCTCATGTTGAAAAAACCATATTTTCAACCATACAGAAGCTACTTCCCTAAACCATATTTTCATAAACTGTAACCTATTTAGGTCAATAAAAGTCAAAACCATTTTTTGTTGGATTTGGGTTGATGAAAGGCAAAGGATTGCTACATTATAGTGCGGTTTTCTTCATCAATCAATTATTCAAACACTCAATCATTATGTTCTTCAATTTTTTTAAAGAAACTCAGTTCAATTTCATACAATTTCTCACTTTATTCAATTTAATAGAATGTGATGGAACATGAGAAATCAACTGAAATAGATACTTCTTTTATCAAATATCTCAAAAAAATTCTAGTCAAAGTGAAGATATCTCTTATTCTAACTTCTCTTGATGTATTCATGCGTTTGGGCAACATCACTGGTTCCAATTTCTTTGAGAAATCAATGATGCAAAGTTGCAAACCAAATATTTGATAACATACCTCAAAGAAAATTACAAAACAGTTTTTTGTTTAGAGGTCCATCAATCAAAACTTAGTTGTTAATAAGGCACAGTATCATCTGTTCAGACTTTCATTCAAGATTGCGTTTTATAACACAATGAAAAACACATTTTTTGTGTTTTTAGTCCATTGCATTTTGTAACACAACGAAAAACACAGTATTTGTGTGTTTATAGTTTATTGAGTTTTATAACACAATGAAAAACATATTTTCTGTGTTTTTAGTCCATTGCATTTTATAACACAACGAAAAACAAAGTATTTGTGTGTTTATAGTTTATTGAGTTTTATAACACAATGAAAAACACATTTTTGTATGCTTTTAGTCCATTACGTTTATAAAACATTGAAAAAACACATTTTTGTGTTTTTAGTCTATTGCGTTTTATAACACAATAAAAAAACACCTTTTTTGTATTTTTAATCTATTTCGTTTATAACACAATGAAAAAACACATTATTTTTGTGTTTTAGTTCATTACGTGAAAATACATATTTTATTGTGTTTTTAGTCTATTGCGTTTTATAACACAATAAAAAACACACTTTTTTGGGTTTTTAGTCCATTATGCTTTATTAGACAATGAAAACACATTTTTATGGTGTTTTTAGTCCATTGTATTTCTGAAGTTGATGTTTCATTGTGTTATATTATGTTGTGACGTCTATTGTGTTTTATGCATCTGTGTTTTCAAATTTTTCTAGAACTATAGCAATAGTATACCCATTTTAAAAATTAAAAAAAAGCTCGTTTATATGATGCAACTTTAAAAAAAATAATGCCATATGAAAGAGTTGTTAACATTTAAAAACATGGGGATTGAAGAAGAGGGAAATTATTAACTTGGAAGGACCATTTGTTCTTAGCCATCTATTTTAAATATAGTGAATAAGATGTTTTCCTAAGCTTACTGATAAAACAAACTTCCTAGTATATCCTGACTTTCTAACATAACTAGAGCCGGCTATTGGTCGGCCAATCCGTGTCGTTGCCTGAGGCACAAATTTTACGGGCACAAAAGGTTCTTATAAGATTTATAATATATATATATATATATATATATATATATATTATATAATAATTATTGTAACATTCGTCGTAAAACGGGTTCCAAAACCCGCTCCGTTTATTAAATGTTACGTTATGTATTTACTTATTTTGTAAACTTGGTTGGTTAATTTTTTCTTTTTTTTTTTGGTTAATAAATAAAATATAAATATATTAAATAAATAAAGGAATAAAGGAAATTCTAATAAAATAAAAAGGTTAAAAGAAAAATAATAATAATAGAGGGGTAGCCGGGTTTCGAACCCGGGTCCCCAATGGATCAACACACACTTCACACCACTCCGCCACACACATTTATCTGTGAAAGTTCTAAACTAAACAATATTAATACAAGGTCTCGAAATCTAATTTTTGAACAAACCGCCTTGTAACAGTCGAGCTTGCAATCAGGAAATAATCAAGCATCCGTTTCTTTCTTTGCGATCAAAAGGATAAAACCGTTTTTCAATCAAGTAATCAGACTCAATCATGGAGTCCATAACGATCGATCAGTTATAAAAAAATCAATTTCCGGAAATCAAGTTCGGCCGAAACTTTTGAAACCGAAATCTGTGTTGGCTGTTTACTCTATAAATACCAATCATTTCACCACAAACGAATTCGCTCATTCTCTCAAACTCTCTCTCAATCATCACTCAAACTCGCTGAAAGAGACTCTGCTTAAATAAACATCGCCGGAAAACTGTGCAACGCCGGAATTTCAACCGGAAAACCGTAACTGTTCTCCAAACTGGTATAATTATCTAAACCTCCTTGCTATCTCTTGTTTAGTAATTTATTAGCTCAAAACAGTAATCAAAACTGTTTAATCAGTTTATTCAGTCGGGATCATTGTCTGGGTTTTAAATGGTGAAAAAGATGAAGTCGAGATAGTGTTTAAATATAAATAAAAACGGATATTTAACCGGGTTAGACACACAGTCCAGCGGTGGACTGTGTGCAATTACAAAGCACACGTCCCGGGTTCGAGTCGCACATGTTTCCGATTTTCTGAAATAAAACCAACACTTTTTAAACTTATTCAGATCAACTGATAACATGTATATAAAATTAATATAATTCAGTGTTTATGCGGGTTAGACACACAGCCCAACTGGTCGGGCTGTGTGCACACGAACCGTAGGTCCCGAGTTCGATTCCGGTTTCTGTAACCAGTTTCTGCCATATTAAATCCTTTTTAATAAAAACAAAATAAAGTTAAAGCTAGTTAGTATGTATATATATATAATTAAAATAGAGTTTATTTCGGTTAGACACGTAGCTCAGTTGGTAGAGCTGCGTGCACGCATACGGGAGGTCACGAGTTCGAACCTCACACGCTGCCTACAATTAAACCGGTTGAACCGGCCGTTGACCAGTCAACCCTAGGAAAAAGGGTAATTTTTTTTAATTAAAAATCCTTTTTATTTTCTTTGAAAACTAGTTAAAAATACCTCAAAATTAAGGTTTTAAAGCCTAAAAATTTGCATTAAATTCACAAAAATAAATCTAAAAATCTCATTAAGAGCACTAATTAAAAATATTAATTTCAAATGAAATTTATTTATTTATCGAATTATTACGTTATTATTTAGGTTAGTTTCCCTTCGTCGGTTGAATCATAAATTCGTGCGCATTCATCATTATCAAGGAACGCACCCACTGTGAGTGAATTCTTACAAATTCCCATTTTTATTCATGTTTTAGGGTGTATCATGTGTCGCTTTATTTATTTTCATTTATTCAAACTTGTGCTATTACCATTATATGATCTAAACATGTGATGTAAATATTGTTTGTTGTGATTTGTTTACATTTTGTCAAGTTGCGTGCAAATCATTCATTAGGCCCATCAGTTCCTCGTGGGAGACGAGTTGAACATCGCGTGCATCATTAGATCGGCTCCGTTTGATTGAGCCTTGATCTCATTGTTCATCATTTGGTGTGTGCGTGTGCATGAATTGATATTATGTGTATTGTGATTAAATTTACATTTACGTTTACTCATATGTGGTTATGCACCTTTTTATAACCAATATAATAAATTCATTCAAATGTTTTCATAAGATTCACTCGCCAACTTTTGTTGACCCAAAACCCTATTTTTACACATGATACAGGTGGACAGGTTGAAGCAAGGAACACATAGGAAATTGCCTTAGAAGAAAAATAAAGAAGTCATGAAAAATGTATTTGAACATGTTGTGCTTGTATGTTTATTGTAACTCTTCTTTAAAGAGAAATAATAAATATGAAACTTTATAGTAAATGTCATGAGCTTTGATGAAAACCCAATCATGCCCCGACTACCATTTCCGCTGCGGGTCAGGGTGTGACAGATTGGTATCAGAGCTTTAGACTATAGGGATATAGGATAGGTTATTAGACCCTTAGATCCTATACTATAGTTGATTAGATTTTAATTGTTTATGTGGTTATATGCAAACTCATGATGTTTATTTGTTTCGTATTTATTACACACACAAATGCATGCAAACACTTCCACTATCATTTTGTGTGATACTTAATGAGTTATACTTGTTGTCAAACATAACATGCTTACATATACATTCATCACGCATATTTCAATGTTCACATATTCAAATCATCCTCATATTTCCTTTGTTCAAGCTTTTGTGGCAATTTTCGTTTTTCAATCTCATCAAAGTGAGTTCTACGACGGGCATGTAGTAACTGGAAGGGTACAAGTACCGGTAGTCGAAACGTCCTGTCTAGGTTAGCATTCGTATAAATCCGATATAACGGACCAGTTTGCCTACCTGGGGACCAACGATGAGAGTACGAAGGACCTATTAGGCCAAAGCATGCCACACCAAACGTTGTTCGAACTAACCCTACTTTGAGTTGTCATTGTGTCCATACCAGGACACCCTCCGACCTTATACTTTGCTGTCATGTTTTACGATTTTCATTCGGGTGGCGCAAGTGTTAACAGGCCAACACCAATATGAACCCTACCAGAGCCCAGTAGTCATGGGGGCCCACATGACTACCAAGGCCAAGTAAGGGGACATATGGGAGCCCAAACATGAGCAAAGCCCAAGACATCCTATGGATGTAGCAAATTTATTTTCTTCATTTGTTTTGTGAATGTTCATTTCTAAATACGACACATGACACCTAAAACATCAAACTCATACTCTCGATACGTATTCCTTGTAGATGTCTTCTAGTCTCTCTCGTAGAGGTATAAGATCAGGAAAATCCCGCGAGCGCATGGCTGCCCAAATCGCTCAACAATTGGCCGCCGTAATACCCAACATTGTAGTTCAAGTTCAACAAGCCCTTACCGCTAATCCCGTCAACCCAATCAACCGAGAAAATCAAAACATTGTCAACCCTCCCCCAAATACCACTAAATGCACCTTCAAGCATTTCAAATCCTGCGATCCTCCAAAATACGAAGGGACTGAAGGTTTCACCGCTCTCCTCCATTGGTTTGAGGAGTGGGGAACACTTTTCTCAATTGCGACTGCTCCGATGATCGCAAGGTGCGATATGCTACCGGTCGTTTGTTTGGAGTAGCACTTACATGGTGGAATACAGAGAAGGCCAAGCGAGGTGCTGAGGATGCTATGACTTTGACTTGGGAAGAGTTGAGGGAAATCATGACAAGACGTTTCTGTCTAAGAAGCGAAATCAAGAAATTAGAAGATGAGTTCTATTCTTTGAAACAAAAGGAGGGCGACCACACCACATACAACAAGAGATTCCTTGAGTTGAATCAGATGGTCCCCAACTTGTTCACTCCCCTCTACCGTTTGATCGAGCACTACATTCGAGGTCTTCCTTCAAAAATTCAAGACCCTGTAATAAGTACCACACCTGCAACATTGGAAGCAGCAATGGAGTTAACTACAGAGCTCACCGAAAACCACATACGGAATAAAGACTTCAAGGAGGAGAAGAAGAAGGATAAAGCATCAACCGACACCTCAAACTCAACCCAGACCGAATCCTCTTCTCAACTCACTTCTAAGAGAAAACGAGATGGGCAGAATTTCGATGTCACCCAAGGCAATCAACCAGCTCCACAAGCCGTACCCCTCCAAGCTATCCCAATCACTCAAGTAGCACCCAACTCTATTTACCCAAATAAGAAACCTTACATTGGACCTCACCCTCAATGCAACACCTGTTTTTATCACCATCCATCTACCGTACCTTGTCGACTGTGTGCTAATTGTGGGCGTTATGGTCATTTGAGCAGGACTTGTCGCGCCCCTCAAAACCAAGCTTCACCCCTACCCAAACATGATCCAATCATATCAACAACCTCAATACCCCATAGTTTCATATGTTCGAGCTTGTTTTAATTGTGGCGACCCTACCCATTTTAGAAACACGTGCCCTCGATTGGTTAACATCATAAACGCCCAAGCTCAACCAAACCCAGTTAACCAAGCAAATCAAGAAAACATAACCACTAGGCCACCAGCAAGAGGAAGAGCTTACAACATCAACGCCAATCCTGTTGAAGATAATAACGGCCCAAACGAACCACCCAACTAGCCTTCCCTCACCAAGAATCAAGACTCAACTCCAACCATCTAGTTCTTAATATTTTCTCAATCTTTACGCATCCCTGTTATAAATTGGGAATTTATAATGCAAATTGATATTACATTTTGTTTTATATCTTTACTCATTGAGTTAACTTTCATATCATCATACATCACGACATATCTCGATCTCATCATTTAAAGAAGTTGGGCTGTGTCTCACTTTTACATAGACTGACACCTTCAAACGAGAGAGGCACTGTCGTCATTCAGTCATGTATTCTTTTAGATTTGAGACTCAAGCTTTGGCTGTTGTGTTTGTTAATGTTTTAGAGTCACATAGAACTAATCATAACTTACTGACAAAGCCAATGAAAATTTGACGAGAATATGGTGGATACGTCGCTGGTACTTCCTATATATAAGTATTCTTGTCAAAAGATCGGAAGCATTGTCAGGCGGTTATGAGAAGTTCCGTGTAGATTTTAATATCGTCATAGTTGAAGTCTTGTTTTATGATATAACCTTATCTTTTCAAACGTATCAATTCCCTCAAAACTCTTATGCATGAAATCATACCTAGTCAATCAACTCTGTTTATCCATGTTCCGCATTTTTATACTTTAGGCATCAAAAAACGATTCCTGTAGCAGGGAATTCAACCCTTACTAGGAACGTTACCGCCTCAAATAAAAATTTAAAACTCTCACCCTCTTCTAATTATGTAATTGTCAAATTAAAACACCCTCCCTTCGAGTCAAATATACCACTACTTCGTAAATTTTGGGACGAAATTTCTAAAAGTAGGGGATACTATAACATTCGTCGTAAAACGGGTTCCAAAACCCGCTCCGTTTATTAAATGTTACGTTATGTATTTACTTATTTTGTAAACTTGGTTAGTTAATTTTTTCTTTTTTTTGGTTAATAAATAAAATATAAATATATTAAATAAATAAAGGAATAAAGAAAATTCTAATAAAATAAAAAGGTTAAAAGAAAAATAATAATAATAGAGGGGTAGCCGGGTTTCGAACCCGGGTCACCAATGGATCAACACACACTTCACACCACTCTGCCACACACATTTATCTGTTAAAGTTCTAAACTAAACAATATTAATACAAGGTCTCGAAATCTAATTTTTGAACAAACCGCCTTGTAACAGTCGAGCTTGCAATCAGGAAATAATCAAGCATCCGTTTCTTTTCTTTGCGATCAAAAGGCTAAAACCGTTTTTCAATCAAGTAATCAGACTCAATCATGGAGTCCATAACGATCGATCAGTTATAAAAAAATCAATTTCCGGAAATCAAGTTCGGCCGAAACTTTTGAAACCGAAATCTGTGTTGGCTGTTTACTCTATAAATACCAATCATTTCACCACAAACGAATTCGCTTATTCTCTCAAACTCTCTCTCAATCATCACTCAAACTCGCTGAAAGAGACTCTGCTTAAATAAACATCGCCAGAAAACTGTGCGACGCCGGAATTTCAAAACCGGAAAACCGTAACTGTTCTCCAAACTGGTATAATTATCTAAACCTCCTTGCTATCTCTTGTTTAGTAATTTATTAGCTCAAAACAGTAATCAAAACTGTTTAATCAGTTTATTCAGTCGGGATCATTGTCTGGGTTTTAAATCGTGAAAAAAGATGAAGTCGAGATAGTGTTTAAATATAAATAAAAACGGGTATTTAACCGGGTTAGACACACAGTCCAGCGGTGGACTGTGTGCAATTACAAAGCACACGTCCCGGGTTCGAGTCGCACATGTTTTCGATTTTCTGAAATAAACCAACACTTTTTAAACTTATTCAGATCAACTCATAACATATAAAATTAATATAATTCAGTGTTTATGCGGGTTAGACACACAGCCCAACTGGTCGGGCTGTGTGCACACGAACCGTAGGTCCCGAGTTCGATTCCGGTTTCTGTAACCAGTTTCTGCCATATTAAATCCTTTTTAATAAAAACAAAATAAAGTTAAAGCTAGTTAGTATATATATATAATTAAAATAGAGTTTATTTCGGGTTAGACACGTAGCTCAGTTGGTAGAGCTGCGTGCACGCATACGGGAGGTCACGAGTTCGAACCTCACAAGCTGCCTACAATTAAACCGGTTGAACCGGCCGTTGACCAGTCAACCCTAGGAAAAAGGGTAATTTTTTTAATTAAAAATCCTTTTTATTTTCTTTGAAAACTAGTTAAAAATACCTCAAAATTAAGGTTTTAAAGCCTAAAAATTTGCATTAATTCACAATAATAAATCTAAAAATCTCATTAAGAGCACTAATTAAAAATATTAATTTCAAATGAAATTTATTTATTTATCAAATTATTACGTTATTATTTAGGTTAGTTTCCCCTCGTCAGTTGAATCATAAATTCGTGCGCATTCATCATTATCAAGGAACGCACCCACTGTGAGTGAATTCTTACAAATTCCCCTTTTTATTCATGATTTGGGGTGTATCATGTGTCGCTTTATTTATTTTCGTTTATTCAAACTTGTGCTATTACCATTATATGATCTAAATATGTGATGTAAATATTGTTTGTTGTGATTTGTTTACATTTTGTCAAGTTGCGTGCAAATCATTCATTAGGCCCATCAGTTCCTCGTGGGAGACGAGTTGAACATCGCGTGCCTCATTAGATCGGCTCCGTTTGATTGAGCCTTGATCTCATTGTTCATCATTTGGTGTGTGCGTGTGCATTAATTGATATTATGTGTATTGTGATTAAATTTACATTTACGTTTACTCATATGTAGTTATGCACCTTTTTATAACCAATATAATAAATTCGTTCAAATGTTTTCATAAGATTCACTCGCCAACTTTTGTTGACCCAAAACCCTATTTTTACACATGATACAGGTGGACAGGTTGAAGCAAGGAACACATAGGAAATTGCCTTAGAAGAAAAATAAAGAAGTCATGAAAAATGTATTTGAACATGTTGTGCTTGTATGTTTATTGTAACTTCTTCTTTAAAGAGAAATAATAAATATGAAACTTTATAGTAAATGTCATGAGCTTTGATGAAAACCCAATCATGCCCCGACTACCATTTCCGCTTCGGGTCAGGGTGTGACATATATATATATATATATTATAAATTATATATTTAGTACATGCATCCATCTATTGTAGGGAAAAATGTTGATAGTGAAGTGGAAAAACCATCTCAAAATAATGTAGAGGTCTTAAGTTTAAAGCATGGCTACAGCATCAAAATCTTATCTTATTTAATTCATTTTTCATTGACCACAATTTTAGGCTTAGATTTTTAAGTTGCCTAGGGCCTATTTTTTTAAGAGTTCTCGAGTACGGCTCTGAATATAATACATAAATTATATCACTTTTGAAATTTAAAAGATATTTGAGGTGACCATTAAAATTGTTTGTTTGTTTATACACTACTAAAATGTTTAAATCTAAATTCTAATAAAAACTAAAATTAATATCACATGTCTACAGTCAAGTTTTTTTATTAAGTTTTATCCTTTTGTTTTGTTTTATATTTTTTTATTTAAATATATAAGATCACGTTTATTTATAGAATCATAATTTAAACTTTCGTATATCTTATATTTTCATGATTTAAAATTTTGTTTTGGTTTGGTTTTTCTATTTATAATTTCGTTTATCTTATATTTTTAATTTAATCTATAAAAAATGATCGTGAGTTTCTTTTTCAAAATTTCTCATCAGATTGATGGTATTTATAGAATGAATTTTTTTTATAGTTTATCTTAACTTCTTATCATTAAAACCTTAATAATTGTTTATTTATTTTATTTTATTCAATGTTTTAACCTTTTTTTGGGTATTTCATAACAGTTATTGAGCTAAAAACTCTTAAAGCTGTGATTGTATACACGTGATGGCTTTAGTTTTTTCTTTTTCTTTTTGTTATTTTGTTATTATTATTAAGTGTTAACCTATTTTATTTTTCTCTTATAATGTTAAAAATATTGTCTTTTACAAAGTTATATATTTATTTTAATATACGTTTGATATAACTTTTATTCAAAATTTTGTTGTAAATTACACGAGTTTGATAACTAGATTATAAATATGTGTATTACATGGTTTTGAAGATAAAAATTATATAATTTGATAATGCATGCATATATTTACATAACTAAATTATTTTCATACATACAACTTGAGGGGTAATGGAGGTAGCAAACCATGAAATTTTATTTCTGGTCGTGACTTCATCTAGATGTTAATACATGGTCAGTACAGTTTCATAAAAAATCACTCTAATATTATGGTTTTTATATTTGAGGATATCAAAATATACTTATAAAAAGTTACAATAATATGTGAAAGTTATACATAACAAAAATATAATCAAAATCAAATCATAATAAAGGCAAGCAATGTAGAAAAAAAAAGTAGTAACATAAAGCGAATATGGATCCATAGTGGCTTAGCAACTCCCCAATAAATTGGGGAGTAAGATGAGAGTATAATTGTTTTCTATGGATGACTTATTAAAAATTATTAGACACATATTTATAAGAAATGTTTCATGAGCTAAAAATTTAAAAACATGCAAAATATGGTATGGCTGCTATATTTTGGCGATATATGAGAGAAAAAAAAGTGAATATGACATTGATATGAGCAAATTGCTAAAAAGATTTGCACATATATTATTAAGTTATATAATTTTTATCTTTTAACCTGTGTGGGGTACATGTACCAATCGATTTATGTCCCGATTGCTGAGTGTAATGTGCCTTAGGTCTAAGACTTGAAGCAAAACTACTATCGAATGGGAGGGTTTCACTTAAATCAACCTCTCTATTCCTACGGTGTAGAAGTAAGGTTGTCTACTTCTTACCCTCCTTATACCCTATCTTAATTTTACTATTGGTGATATTTACTTAGTATGATAATGGTGATCCTTAAACCCGTGTAATACACGGGTCTATAACCCATATGGCCGGTTCAACCATTTTGGTGGCCTAAATCGAATTAAAAACTTGAGGCCTTTATCCAAAAAAGAAAACACTATTTGAGAAAAACCATCATTTACCTGGGTTTGGGACTGACAAAATAAACTAAAAGGTATATTGTTGGCAAAGTTAATTTAGTTTTTTTTTTGTATTTTTATACATTTTTGTATATGTAAAGATAAGTTCGCTCAAATATCATATATAATTTTTTATTTTTTAAATTGGAAGCCCTATTTTTTGGAGGCATAAAGCTCAAATCTCAAAATGCTTGAGTTTGGGCAGGCTCTGCTATATCCTAGTGGTTCTACAAAGCTAAACTACAATCATGATATGTATTAACTGATTTCTAACAAAATATAATATTAATATAAAGGGATAAGATCAACTAAAAAGTTTATTTTGGATTAATAGGATGAGAAGAAATCTTAATCATCTATTTTTTAAATTAATGATTAAGATGAAAATGTAGGAAGAAACATGAGTGTAAGGGTATCTTGAAAAATCATATTTATTGACTTTTCTCTTCACATTCAAGGCACATGCATATTTCACATCCATTTTTTAAACGTTCATAACTTTTTTATACGACATTATATTTTTATAAAAATTACACCATAAATCGAGCGTCTTTTTATCTTTAATTTGAGTACCATATTGCTATATAAAATATGACGACTAAAAAACCAAAAAAATGTGTTGTATTTCTATGTTGTATAACATTTTTATGCTGAATTTTTGTACTACATTTTTGTGCTATATTTTATCTTCAAAAATTTTTTTCTAAATTTTTTGTACTAGATTTTTTGTGTTGAAATTTTTTGTACTAGATTTTTTTGTACTTGATTTTTTGTGCTATATTTTTTGTACATATATTTTGTGCTAAATTTTTTGTACTAGATTTTTTGTTGTATTTTTTAGAAAACAAAAGGAAGATTTTTTTGTGTTATATTTTTGTACTTATTTTTTGTGCTATATTTTTTTGTAATATATATTTTGTGCTAATTTTTTTGTGCTAGCTTTTTTTGTTATATTTTTTAGAAAACAAAATGGGTGCCACATGTTATTTTCACACTTCTACTTATAAGGATCAGAATGTTTTAATACCAAAATGCACTTTTTACTTATAAAAAATGCCACATGTAATTATCACAATACTTCTTAGACTATTTAAACAAAATTCACTTTTTAGTGCAACATTCCCTATCTGAAAGTATTTATTAAAATACGGCTAAACTATTTAGTGAGATATGCGTTTTCTTATCCAAATCATCACAATTTAGACATTAATTAATTAATAACTAATATCTTTTGATTTTAGTTTAAAATATGGGATACTTGTTTTAAGACGGCATTGTGAAACAAACATTTGCTCCCTAACCCTTATTCATTCTGGAAAATCAACATTTTAATAACTGATCATAAACTTTTCTTGGTGTTGCCATGGATTGTTACGCAAAGATGAGTAAGATTCTATTTCCCAAATCCCCGTGTATATCTGTGTTTTCTGTTGTGTCCATTTACTTTAGCTTGCTTTGGTTTTAGGATTTCATTGATCCCCATTCATTATATCATTATATGCCTTCGTTAGATCTATAAACAAGATATCTTGCATATGATATATCCAAGTTTATGTGAGTTGATATTTGATCTCTTCCTTTAAACATGTTGGGGGGTGTTTGGGTACAGTTATTTTAAAAGTTTATGGGCTTATTGAGATTTCAAATATATGAATATATATATATATATATATATATATATATATATATATATATATATATATATATATATTATTAAGATCATTTGTGAACAACATTTTAAAAGTGAACTGAATGAACTAATCTTAACCCTTGATTATTTTTTAGTTATAAAGGATATGATTGTAATTATACATTAAATTATTATTAATTACTATTTTAATTAATCCATAGTAGTTAAACTTTCCTATTTTTGTGATTATTCAAAATATCTTTTAAATCTAAACAAGATCTATATCATAATCACCGGTGAAAACACACCAGATTTTTTTTTCAATCGAGCAGTTCTTCATCATTCTATATTTTTTCTTTGAACGTCATATAGTTCATCTTCGTGATCTTTCATGGTCGATTCAAGTAATAACAACCAAACTAGCGACGACCAATATAACAACCACAATAGTCCAATTAACAATCATATGTTCGTATTCGGTTTTGCTTCATGCTGATTTCATCGCTCTGTATATGTATTCTAGGTTTGCAGTTTTTGTCATCATGATTACAGATGGTTGGGATGTTTGTATTATGTTTTATCTGAAGGATGATGTTGTATACTTATATACACAGACGTATATTGATAACAATACTCATAACTTTCGTGGTTTTATATTATCCCCATGTAATACACATATGTACAACTCATGTTTTTTTCTTTCTAATCTTACAGACTTTTTGTAATGGTTGTTTTATACATACTTGTACAACAAAATTAGCTTCCAATTCCATAGGTGCCCTTACTGTTTTAATGGTACACATCGATTCCCGTTCATTATCCACATAATTGCAGTTTGCGGTTTTTATTTGTGATTATGCAGTTTTGTTGTAAACGTCCAGTTGTTGCAATTCAGTACACATGTGTATAGTTGTGTAGTATATGCATTATTATATATCAGGATGCAGTTTCGTAGTATGTGCATTATTTAATACACATGTGTATACTGTTAAGATGATGCATGACGTTATATAAGTGGATGCAGCGTTGCTGTAAACCTCTAGTTGATACCATACAGTACACATATGTATAATTTTAAGTTTCTGCATTATTACATGCGAGTATTCAACTTTGATGCAAACCTCCAGTTGATACCATACAGTACACATGTGTAACATGGTAAAGTTACTGTATTATTATAAATCGAGGTTGCAGCTTTGCTGTAAATTCCAGTTTATAGTATAGAATACACATGTGTATTAAATAATATACGCGAATTTGGAGGAACAAGTAACTGGCAAAATATATGGCAACTTTGGAGGAGTAAGTAACTGGCGAAATATATGGCAACTTTTCATGTTTCCAGTTTTAAAAAACTGACCCATTATGTAATTATAGAATTACCCTTTTTAATTAAATTTAAAGGAAAAAACAAATCTTAATAATTACAATCATGCCACTAATCAAAACTTTAGGATAATAAAAATCAATAGTCTAGATCAGTTCACACGGTTCACTCTTATAATGTTATTCACTATATATATATATATATATATATATATATATATATATATATATATATATATATATATATATATATATATATATATGTTTACGTTTAAGGTTTTAGTTTCTTCACATGGTGTAAGTTGGATCCCTCAATTGTTTATCCCATACTATCAACAATTTCAAGTTATTCCATTTTATTATAATCATACATTTGTTCTAAATTACTCAATTTATGTTTATCTCAAAATAAATGACAAAATAATAAGAGGAGGCAGGTAAGTGTTAGTGAAGAAGATAGAATCAGTAATTTGCCAGAGCATTTCATAGACTCAATCTTAGAGCGGCTTCCAATCCAAGATGTTCGACGAACAAGCATTCTTTCGAAAAGGTGGAGAGGTACGAATGGAGAACAATGAGGGTAGCGGTTTTTGATGAGCAAATCTATAAAAAGTTGTCGAAAAATAGAGTATTTGGTAGACATGGGTTATAAGGGGTCATAAACCAAGTCTTGCTTCTTCAAAGCTTAATTATTAAAATCCAATAAACCTAATTTTATTTTTCGAAAACTGAGCCCTTTTCTCTCATTCTATATATATAGTATTAATTCCAAAAATAACTGAGCAACAATGAGTTAACATAAATTGATAACGGCCGTTAGATTGACTTTCTGTTTTTTTTTTCTTTTACAACTTCACTCCTTCGTGTTTCCGGTTAAGTCGCATAACTAATCTGAACCGCCACCAACAACTCCTGATCTGGTCGGAAATTTAGTGGGTGGCCGGATACAGAATAGAAGCTCAATGGAACTCACCTTACAACCGCCTGAAACGGTATCTGGAGTCGGCAGTTCTACCCGCCCGGAGAGCTGCCTTAGCCTTTTTGTTCGTTTGGAAGGTAATTGTTGTGGTGGACGGAGAAAGAAGGTAGGATTTGGGACTGCAAGACGGGGTCAAGATTTAGAAGCTTGTGTTGTTCAGATGAAGAAAATAACAAAGTGTTAGCATCGGTGATCTGATTATGATGGTGGTTGAACGGTGTTGTGGCGGTGGTATAATTACATTATTTTATTCTGCCACAATTACGTTATATTTTATTTTAGTATTATTTATTTTTCTGATTTTATAACAGTTATCTATTATTGTTATTTATTTTTAGGTTACACAACAATTATTTTACTAATGAGTTGTGTTCATAATAATATATTTTTTGTTGTAATTTATAAGGACTGCCAGTACCATGACGACAGCATAATGGATCGAACATATACTGATTGAACAATGTTGGGACGCTATTAGTGTTATTGGACCTAAAATCGGTTATACAATTTTCTGCATATCACAATTTTACTCTTTTTTTTACTCTTTCGGTTGCTATAGCGACTGTCGATACGGTAACAAATCAACCAAGTGAACTTTTTAGTAAAAACATGCTTCTTTTCCCTTCATCTAACATTATTATATATATATGATTTATGAATTTCTTCGCTAGAGTTATTTTTAGTGACTTTTGTTCTGTTATAAGGATACAGAAACTAGAACGGTTACCGGTTGTGGCCGTCCCAAGCTTGTTGGGGCGCAAAGCAGATAATGAACATGGGGCCTTTTTGTCACAAAAGTTGCTTCGCTTGTATATTTGATCTCTTCATTAAAACAAGTTGGATGGTGTTTGGGTACAGTTTATTTTAATAGTTTATGGGCTTATTGAGATTTGTAAAATAATACAGATTTTTTATTCAAGGATTTAGTTTCTTCACATGGCTTGTTAAGTTAGATCCCTCAGTTGTTTATCCCATATTATCATCAATTACAGGTTATTCCATTTTATTATAATCATCCATTTTGTTTCAAATAACTCAATTTATGTTTTATACGTCAATCTAATGACAGAGAACAACAAGAGGAGGCAGGTTATAAGTATTGTTGAAGGAGATAGAATCAGTAATTTGCCAGAGCATTTGATAGACTCAATCTTAGAGTGGCTTCCAATTCAAGATGTTATACGGACAAGCATTCTTTCAAAAACGTGGAGGTACAAATGGAGAACAATGAGGGCAGTGGTTTTTGATGTGCAAATTTCTAAAAAGTTAGCGAAAAATGGAGCGTTTGGTAGACATGGGTTTATAAGGATCATAAACCAAGTGTTGCTCCTTCACAAGGGTTCTATCACCAAATTTTATCTCTGTATACCAGACATGTTTCTTGATAGCTTCCAAGATGTTAACCAATGGATGTTATACTTATCAACAAAAGGTGTCAAGGATTTCAATATTGCTAACTCGAAGCAACGTTATCAACTTCCTTGTTGTATGTTCTCTTGTCTCGAGCTCAGAAAGTTGGAACTTGATAAGTGTATCTTTAAGCCACCACTTCAGTTTGAAGGATCAACTGAAGTGTGATCAACTTACCACAACTTAAGAAGTTGATCATGCGTTCATGCACCAAAGTATAGAATCTTAAAATCCATGCTACAAATTTGCAGGTTTTGCTTATCATGAATTGCCCTGATGTCATGTTACTTGAGTTACTGCGCAGTCAATGTCTTGGTATGGTTTGTTTAACACTCATGAAACCAATAGAAGATTTTGTAAGACTCGAAAGGATGAATCTCGCATTGATGTTCACTAACATGCCTAGACTTCGATGGTTTTATATTGATGGCCATTTTCTTAAGGTATGACACAAAATTAAAATTTGGAATATAGGAGTTTTCACAATAGGATTTTATGTAGTTCACACTATTCTAAATTAAAATCTCACTTTCAACTCCTAGGTCTTTATTGCAGAAAAGCCAAAGTGGTTTCCACATGCGGTTAATAGTTTAAAGTGTCTATGGTTGATAGATTTTTCACTTTGTGACTTGGATCATCTCCATGGCGCTCTTTGTTTGTTTCGAAACTCACCGAATCTAGAAGAATTGCGAATGATGCATACTCAGGTGGTAAAATTACCTTTTTTTCTTATATGATACAAGAGTTAGATGCTAAGCCTGTGTTGCTTATTTATTAATATCTAGGAGTCTTAATTATTGCATCATGGTGCGGAAATAACTTCAAGTCATTTGGAATCACCAGGCTGCTTGGATCAAACAATGAATCGGTTGCGAATTGTGGAATTTTCACCTTTACAAGGTTCAAGACCACAATTGTTTTTTGTAAAGCTTTTACTTGCTCAATCCCCTTCTCTTGAGAAGTTTACCATCCAATCGAATGGAACTTCGGATCCTTATAAAAGGTTTAACATTGCTAAGGATGTTATGCGGTTCCCTAGAGCTTCACCGAAAGCAGAAATGATCTTTTTGTACCCCAACTCATGTAAGAATGTCAAACTATTGCAATTCTGTTATATACCTTCATTCTTATACATATCTTCTAATTACATTACATTTCTTTTCATTTTTTTGTTGTTCTGTTTAATGTGGGGCATAATGTGGTGTAGTACAATATGCACAAAATGGTTTATGGAAAAGTTCGAATGATATTAAGAACTAAAGATATTTCGGTTATACAGTCATTTTGTCTTGCAAACTAGAGTACTCTTTTAAAATTCATAAACAATAGTTAGCTTGCAACAAAACTACAAGTTACAATGGGTTAAAAAAATTCTATTCATCACTAGTTTGCTAGTTTGTGGCATAACCTTTTTGCAAACGGGAAATAATTCTTTTACTTCTTTCATATATACTTTTTGTGGGGCATCTTATTTTATATGTACATGCTTTGTTTCACCTTCTTATTTTTCATATATACTTTTTTTATGGGGCATCTTATTTTATATGTACATGCTTTGTTTCACCTTATTTTTTTGCAGGATGTTTGTGATTATACATATAAAAATATGGTTGGAGGAAGCGAAGTGTTACATTTGTGCACCCCAGTATACTAGTTCTCAAGTAAGTTTAAAATTGGTTGTCTAATATTAAATGGTTGCATTAATTCTAATGTATATGTGGTGTATGAGGTTTACTTGTTAATTTATTAAAATTGCCCTTCGGGTTCCAAATAGATTTTCTACTATTTTCATTTTTTATATATCTTTAGTACCTAACTAAATTAGAAATATAGAACTAAAATCTAGTGAATTAATAGACTATCATATTAACAATGACAAAAGAAAATAAAAATATAGAGAAATTGTTTACGAGTATGTTTCGGATAGTGATTTAGTCTCGTGAAGAATTATTTTCAAACTTATCAACATATAATAGTCTCGTGTAAAATAAAAGTCGCCCCAGCACCATGAGGCGACACCTTTTGGTAAAAAATGGGGCTCCTTATGCACACCTAGGTCAACAATTTAAGGTAGGGACGTATATAAAAAGACAAATATATAAAAATTAGAAAAGATTATAAATAACTTACTTGATATACAGATAAATATATAAAAAAGATGAGACACGGTCAACTTTTAGTTGTACATAGAGCAAAGCATACATGAAGCTCTTGCCCCATGCATAATGCCTTGGCTTTCAAGATAAAATGCCTTAGGACGCCTTGTGCTTTTTTCAACAAATATAATAGGCAAAATATAAAGTTTTTATAGCTTTTGAAAAACTAACTTTTTACCCATTTTCAAAAAGCTAACACAAAAAACATTTTTATTAATGCCAAACACTTTTTTAACTTATTAAGTCAATAAGTTATTTCCAAACTCAATCTCAAATACCCTCTAAAACTACACTTGCATGATTTCCTTATTGTATAAATTTTTATAGTGAAATTATATTTTAATAACATTAACTGTGATTTATTGGCTAAGATTAATCTCATCTAAGAAAATGTTTACAAACAGTCTAAACTTTGAACGCATCTTTTTCAAATGATCTCTTATTAATTAGAAAGTTAACCATGCTGATATTTTGATGATGTAGACTGCTATGTGGAAAAAAATACTCTTTATAGGACCCCTAATCCCGCTTTCCACAAACACCCCCATTCTTCCTCAACCTCCAACTTAGAAGGAGTGTGTGAGAATTCAAGCTTTTCGTTCTGCAACAAGGGTGGCTGATCTAGTTGGAATTCAGGCAGTTTAACACCATAAGTTGAACAATTACGATTTCTTTATTTCCTCTAATTTCAAATAAGTTGTCTTCACCTTGAAACACAACAGCTCAATTTCGCCGTGAACCGCCACCTGCATCGTCTGATCCTCACGCGCCTTCTGTTTCTTCGCAATGCGAAGGTAAGCTGCCAATGGATCCGCCTCTGGTAGAGTCAACGATGGCGTCTAACGACTATTTTACGAAAATATTTGTTGCAACGAAATTTGTTAGGGTATATTTGGTATGGGGTAATGGAATGGACGAGCGAATGGAATGTACTAGGTAATGGAATGGACAAAGGAATGAAATGGATCATTAAAAATTATGTGGTCTTGTTTGGTTACCATGTAGGAACATAATGAATCGTTACATTTAGTTGCTTAGTAGGTGCGAAAAGATGAAGACATAAAATCCGCTGGTGGGTGGCGGTAGCGGTGGTTGGCGGCGGACGAGGGTCGTGGTGAATTGCGGCAGTGGTGGGTGGGTGACGGTGGTGGGGCTGTCAGCGGTGAGCGTTGGTAGTGGTGGCGACAGCAGTGGTGGTTGACGACGAGTAGTGGAGCCGATGGCAGGTGTGGCAGCGGAGTCTGATGGTGGAAGTGGTCATCGGTGGGGCCGGTGATCAGTGGCAGCAACGGATGGATGAATTTGAGGTTTATAGAAGTAATGGAATATGTAATGGGTGATTTCATTAACTTAAACAATCAAACATATTTTTTTATTCACACGTAATAATCCATTAGATAGTGTTTGATATGCAGGAATGAGAGGTGGAATGAAATGGATTATTACGATAGAATAAAGAAAAGGGTGTTTGGTTGGTCAATGGAATGGAATCACCCATTCCACATGGCATTTCATTCATTCAAAATCATTCCAACTACACCCCATGTTTTTTTTTCATTCCATCCCCTCTTGCACCATTCATTAACACCACAACCCACCACCTTCGCCACCACCCACCCACCATCGACGCCATTGTCGCCTCCACTCGCAACCCTTCACCGCCTCCACCGTCGCCGCCACCAACCACCGCAACTGCCGCTACTCGGCGCCACCACTCACCACCACCGTCGCCGCCACAACCACCACCAACGACCGCAGCAGCCTCCACCGCCACTCGTCGCTGCCGCCATCACCCCTCGTCGCCTCCGCCACCACCCACTACCGCCACCTACCTATAACCATCCACAATCACTACCACAGACCACCACCACTCACTGCTGATTTTATTCCTTTGTTTTTCTTGGACTACCAAACAATACACAATAATAATTCATTCCATTCCCACATGGTAATTATCCATTGCATCCCTCGTCCATTCCATTCCTCATCAATTTCATTATCTCGTCCATTCCATTACCCCATACCAAACAGACCCATACATTCTGCCTCTCATTCCTGCTTACCTTATAGTTGTAATGGATGCAGCGACGCCGTTTCAGTCGATGCCGTCATCATTCACAGGAGGAAGGTTAAAAGTGTTGCGAACGACGGGTTCGAGGGAATGGGAGTGTTTGGGTGAAAATGGGATTAGGGTTTTAGTAAAGGTTATGTTTTTTTTCATGTAAACAAACAGTCCACCTTATCAAAAACTAATTGGGATACATTTAAAGTTCGGACTGTCTCTAAACATATTCTGTATTTGGATTAATCCCGGTAATAGATTAAAGTTTGAATTATTAAAATCTAGTTTGTCAAAATGTTAGAGCAGAACAACAGTTAAGCCAGTGGGTGTTGAACAACGCCCATTGCCACGTCGGAGTCATAGCGCCCCAACAAACGTTGCATGGTCGCATGGGGGGGGGGGGGGGGCTATGGTTGGAATCGTTGAATGGTTAGAGAGCACCGACAGATATATTTGATGAGTTGATTAATCTTTCACAATTGAATGGTCAAATATATTAAAAAATATTTTTTTCCTATTTAAATCCCTAATTGCGTCTATATAAATCCCTATCTTCTACAAATTTTTTTTACCATAACTCTTTAACCTTTCATACTACAAAATTAATTATCTCTTTCATATTTTCAACCATTTTATGGTGAACCGATAGACCGACGAAAAGGACATTGCTTTTGGCTACGAGTTAGGTGCATGTTGCAGAGCAAGGGCAGCCTCCAGATTTCGCTTCTAAATGGAACACGATTTTGACACACTTTCGTCAACAAGTGGGTGCAAATCGTCATTTTAATCACAATACTGGTAGGTTTTTTATGATGCGAGAAATTGTGGGAAATTCGAGAGGCTCTTTATCAATACCATGAACCGCAAAGAGAGCTTACCTAAGGATCAAGTGATTAAGGTGACCCGTGTTGAGTTCGAATAAGATCAAAACAGAAGCTTTCGTCTTCTTTCGGCTTGGAGAATTTGTGTTGCCATTTTACTAATTAAGCGGCTTATTTTAATTAATTTTTATGTATTGTTTTTAGTTAAATTAGGTTGTAATCTTTTTTATTCTAGTTTAATGAAACTTTTATATTTTATCTTTGAAACTTATGTTATATAATGTTTAATAATTTAAAATAAGTTAAAATTTAAAAAAAAAAATTGAGTGATGATGATAGGGGCTTTATCTCACTAGAAGCCGGTTAAAGTTAAGAATGAAGCCCATTGTACACTTGGTGCTTATGTTTAGTCTACATAGAAAAGTCACATTTAGTAAAAGGTTATTAGATTTTAATAATCTTAATTTTCACCAATTGGCCGGCATTAGTTCGAACTTCAAAAATTCCTTCTGACAGTCCCAACTTGTAAGAATTTGGCCCCGATCGATCTTTTTCTAACTGTGTTAGTTTTTTGCTGACATGGCACAAACCTAATTATTGGCTGATGTGGCTGCTTATATGATAGAAACTTAGTTATTGAATTTTAATAATCTTAACTTTCACCACCACCATCAACAACCACTACCACCATCAACATGTGGCTGCTTATATGACAGAAACTTAGTTATTAGCTATACTGCTATTGTGTTCTAACACTCTGGTTGTTTCTTCAAACCTAGACCAAACAAACCCTCGATCACATGCTTACTAAATTGCATCAGATTTAGTCACTTCCCGATTAAACATTTTCTCCTACTATTTTCCTGTTTCCACTAACGCGTGTAGTGCTACCATATTCTTATCTTTCTTTCTCATGTAGTACTTCGCACGTGCGTATCGATCATTGTGACAATTGGAGACCCTTTCGTATTATTCCTCATTCTTTTTCCCTTTTTATCTTTTTTTGTTTGATATATAAACCAATGAAATTGAATGCACCGATGTAATGGATTACACATGCTTGTATACATATACATTAAAACTCATTAAACAAATTGAATATGGAAATTGTACATGCCATTGCAATTGTTACACCCATACTAACATGCGTATGCAACAAAACTCGCTACAATTCCGAATCCAACCTACAAAAATGGACATACCATTGTAACAAGTTAAGACATATTATTACATACATATGTTTCAAAACTCATAAGTTCACAACCACAAATCAAATTTGAAAAGATGGACATACTGTTGTAATGGGATGAGACACTACAGCATTAACTTCTACATGCAATAGTATGTTGTTTTTAAAATGATCTAACGTATATTAAAGATGATTTAACTATTAAAATTATTGAAAAATATTTTCTATCTAAAGTCAAATGAAAAGTTAAACATCTAAGTGCACTTGGTAGTCTTGAATATATTTAACTTCATGTTAATTACAATCTTCCCAAAAAAAAGGAGAGAGAAGAAAGAAGCTAGTCATAGGGGAATGGGGCACCCAATGGTGTCATGTCAAACCCCTTGCCCCGACCTATCCAGTTGTGTTGTGTTATGTCAAATTTACAAAAAACTATCCTTACATCAGAAAACACTAGCAGCACCCTATCCTTGCAATAAAAAGGTACCCTTAAACCATAGACCTCACTCTTTTACCCAACCCACCAATCTCACACACACACCATTCAGGAGACAGACCCCACCTCAAATCCCTTCTCTCCTACCCTTGCACGGGTACTTCTACCCAAAAATCAAACCCGCAAGGCCTACCCCTTTGGGTGGCGACGGTGTTCTGGCACGGGTTCATACCCGGAAAAAGGGTAACCGCAAGGGTGCCCCGTCCCCCCTTACAATAATAACCACCAAATAGTTGAGAACGATAATGGTTTTGAGGGCTCCCACTGTATTAATCACCATTGTTTCATCCTTTTATTTATCCATATGTAAATATAAATAAATAAAAAATTGGGAAGAGAAATAGCTGGTGTGCGGTTGAGCAGCCCACATAGAGGTAGTCTCAACTATCAGCATGGGTTAGATGGTACGTGTAGAACAGAATACAAGCTTGTATTACCAAAAATGACCATCACCGGATGATCACACACACAGTGACTATCAAAATATGAAAAAACTTCATTTGAACAATTTTTATACCCCAATGTGCTTGACTCAAGTGATTATGTCAGTAAAAGTGAAAGAATTCTAATCTTTCATCAAAGGCATGAATGTAACATTTCTTGAAAATGCATCTCAGTTGTTATAAAGACATTTGCTATAGAACAATTGAATCGGAAAATTCACTTAAAAATACACTCACATAGCTTGCGAAGACAAGTTGACTAAGTTGAGACCATGGGGTTGACTTTTTTTTCATGTTCTCATATAGCAGGAACACTGAGGGAGCCTGTGTTAAGCAGGCGTGGTAATATCTGCAACAACCAACAGTTACCTAAATTCAGGATTCTGGTAACAGAAAAACTTGAAATAACATTTGGTTTTTTGTAGTGCAGACCTCTCCAAGCCGTGCGTTGATTTTCAAATCTGCAAAGTCATCAGCTCGGGTCTTGCCTATATTTACAATTGCAGTTGCAGCACCAGCCTCATGAGCTGCTCTGTACGATTTCAATTAATGTTTTGAGATTAAAACCAAAAAAATGACCAAAAACTAGTAACTTTCGAGTGAAAGAATGCTAACCATTACAGAAAAATGAAAATGAAAATTTGCACCTGACAAGTCGGAAAGCGGACATGGTCATAACCGATGAACCGAGGACAAGAAAAGCATCACACCCTTTAGCAGCTTCCATAGCTATATTAGCTCTATCCTTTGGTACATTATCACCAAAAAATACAACCTTCACACACATAGTGCCACAATTAGATAATGTGATAAGTTTATGGACTAGAGGTGGCAATTATAACGTATTTAATATTATAGTAGTCCATGAATGATGTTCATTACTAAAGAAACAAAGTCATAAAATAATACGAGTGTTCGCTTGTTAGTCAAATGTCTAAAACGCCCTCCATGAAACAGGAAACCTTTAGAACAAAATAAATATGTTACAACGGGCAAATAGCTTATTCAGCCATAGTACCATCTATGCAGTTAATGCAGTAAAAATTCGGATATCGGTCAAGAATTGATATTTGAGATATAGGTTATCACGGTGGGATATTGGTAATTTCACTATCATGCAGAATTTATATATATAGCAATTTAACACTAACAATTCAGTATACTCTCCTACCATTAACAAATACTTTTGCAACTTGCAAAACACTAGCAATTGTAGCAAGTAGGAACAAATTAAGACTTAAAACACTAACATTTAACACTCAGCAATAAGAAGAAAGGCAAAAGGTAGAACTAAGAGGAAAGGTCCTGACATCGGGGAAATTGGTGATATATCGGTCAATATCGCCGATAATATCGATACCGATATTTGACACCGATATTTACATGGGGGCCGATAACCGATATTAACTGCATAGAGTACCTTTAAGATCCTATCATCCTAATGATTTTATATTAACATGATATCATAATGGAGATGGTAATAGTTAAAGGAATGCCCTTACATCGGGTTTAAGTACTCCATTACATTTAGAGCAAGTCGGTATGTGGAAATCTTCTTCCCAGAATTGTTCATCAATTTCGATATCACCATCAGGTCTCTGCTTCATCCCGAAACTCTTATCTGACTTGCTGTCGTAATCCAGACTCTCTATAGCTGCTGCCCACTGCACTAAAACGTAACTATATCTCATTACATATTTACATACAACATTAATAAAGTTAGAAGTTAATGCTTTGAATGTTTTGACCTTTGGATTTAGGGATTTCAATTGGTCTTGAAATAATTCACGTGGAAAAGAAAACCCACAATCCAAACAAGCAACGATATAGACGGTCCCATGTAACTCAAGTGGACTGCTACCAGCACGATGATGCAACCTAGGAAATGAAATAGTTACTCTAATAGTAATAATAACAATAATGTTTTATAAAATTAAACGGTTTTAAACAACGATTTGGTAAATGTTGGAGATAAGACTGTTACTGACCTGTCAACATTTTGTGTAATCAAAAAGTTCAACCGGTTGACTTTTTCTAAAGATGCTAATGCGGTATGAGCGGGACTAGGCTTAGATTGATTGAACTTCCTCCATCCTGCGTAACTCCTTGCCCAATACCGCCTTCGTGCACGGCTAGAACGAGTAAATTGCTGTGCATACGAAGCAACATGCCGTTATTATCCATTAAAGCGGCATTCCATCCCATAACGATACAAATGATGAGAGAATACAAAAAGACATACAAAGGTAAAAGAATCAAGAATTAAGCATGAAATTTATGAACAGTTAATAATTAGAAAAAATGCAACCATTGGAATTAGATGCCTTCAAATTACCTGATGGGTAATTGGCTTGAAACCAGTGCTATAAGCGCCATTGGGGCTGCATTTATAGGCAAGTGAAGAATAAGAAGAAACAATGAATGCTGTTATTACCTGGGAGATGAATGACATTAACATACCAACTAACACTATAGAAGTATAGCAATCAAGGCTTGAGTCTGATTTTGTAAATGATCTTGATACATAATACTAATCTTTCATGTGGTTCATCTATGCAACCCGTTAATGCATTAAACTTCTTATTAAGATTGATTAAAAAATTCCTTGAAAAATGTTTTAATAAGCTGCAGGTCAAAGATTTGATCACATGACAAGTATTTAGAGGTTGCAATTCAGCCCCTATACATAAGTAGGTTGGCTACACAGTTAGGCTTATGTTTTATCTCCAAGGGATCAAAATGGGTAATATAAAATAAAAACAAAAAACTTAAAGAAACATGAGTCGAAAGTCACCCAAAGTGCATATACAATTCATATAAACTCCTAAATCAGTTTAGCGAAAAAATAAACTATTATGCACAATATTGTCATCACATTTGACACAATATTCATTAACATAAAAAGATCAATTATTTTGGAAAAAAAGTATTTCAGACCCAGCCCGCCAATCCATTTGAATCCATACCGAAAGGTTACCCAATTTTCCACCTCTAGAAGTATTATCCAGATATCGCTTCGTTGATCCGAATAATGTAGGTATAGATTGGACGTACCTTCTATAATCAGGAATTCCACACTCCGTGCTTATCCCAGCACCAGTCAATGCAACGAGTTTGGTACTGCACAAAGTTGGGAACGTTAAGCCTTTAAAGCTGGTTATATGAGATTGAAAGTTTCATTACAATACAAAATCTTATGGCATCAAAACACACCTTTTATCAACAAATTCATACAATAGATTAACATCTTTACTACTTGGTGGATCAGCATCGGGGACCACTTTCCTATCTTTTAAAGTGTCTGCTGGTGGAATATCAGCACCTTCCCACGTGGTGCCAGGAGATGAGATTCTGCACACTGTCTGAACGTACTTTACAGAACCTCCGAAGGATAATTTAGTTGCTTTCCCATGAACTTTACAATATCTTCTAGCTGGATTGACGGCATCTGTTCCCTTCAAAGACGACAGATATAGAAAACTAAATTAGCTTTAACAATTTGTTATACACACTCAGCATTCTGATGATTTGAAAAAGACTTTCGAGTTTCAAGAAGCATGCATTACTTGCCTGTCATGAAATGTGCAAGAACTTTCCTTGCGTTATTGAAAGACTGCATATTCAAAATTAGAACACATCAGAAAGCACCGGTGATGGTTATGCATTCAGATAACATGACATACAGTTTTAAGAAAAATGAATTTTTTTTATCTCAGCCAACTCCGATTCCCGATGTTGAATTACATGTTTCGAAATGCAGTATTAGATGTAGCTTCACAATATCAACCTAGCTTTCAGTAATATTCTGAATTCACAAACTTTTGAACTTGAAGTGGTATTCTATTCATATATAAATGTCAATTAAGAAGATAAACAAATAAAATGTGCAAACTTTAAATCAAGTGAGTTTATCATCAGGTGAAATCCTTCATAACATAGCTCTACAATGAATTTGAAGGTAGCATTCGTTTCATGGAATGTAATGGAATTGGAATTGACATAGGAATTTAAATTTGATTTGGAATTTAACGTGATGAATGAAATCTGGATGGAATGGGAATGTAGATTCCGTTTCTTATGTCAGTGTTCAATTCCAAATCCTTCTTTTGTTGAAACGAACAACATAAGAAATGGAATCTACATTCCAATTCCCTCCAGATTAGATTCCATTCCATTCCAGATTAGTCATATATAATTGTGCTTTCCACACATCAGCTCCTTCTAAAAATATGAATTGTTTATTAATAGGTTTCAGTGTTATTCTAGATTCAGTAACTATCTAACCCTAGGTGTCGATTAATGTTTATGCAATTTATATTTCAGTAACAATTTGCTATCAAACTAGAATTAAGCAAAAATTCAAATCAAATATATCATTTCAAAATCATATTTAGTCAAATAAAACACTAAACTAGGGTTTTTCAGTGTAAATTTAGAAAATGGATGTATAATTGAACGAATTATTGAATACAGCAAAAGTAACGGAGATAAGTAGATTACGGAGAAGATGAATTGAGAAGAAATACGTGTCGCCATGGCCATGTGAGCTCTGAATTATGTTGAGGAACGTAAGGAAATGGTAGCATTGTCGTCGTCGTCGGCGTTTTCAAGTGGTTTGGTCGGTTGTATGCTATTTCCACGTTGCCAGATTTTCCACCATTTAAAATTAATTTTTCGTTTCCAATTCTATTTTTATTTTAACAACTTGTTCCACCCAACCGGAAAAAACCAAAAAAAAAAAGGTAAAACTTTTGGAAACCTTTATGGAAAGAAGATGGATAATGGTGTGATGTACTCACTTTTAGATGGAATCCCAAAAATCGGTGCGGTGTCATGAATTCCGTATTCTAAAAATATTAAATTTAATCGTTATAAAAATTATATTAAAACGGAAAAAATTAATATTGTTATATTTAAAAAACCTTTGATCGAATCTTGCGAATGGTCGATATAACATTTTGTCAAAATAGCTTCTCTTGAGCCCTCCACCTTTTTAGTACTCGTTGAGCGGCCGCTATAGCTTTCTCTTCTTTTTTTTGCCAGTTTGAATGACGAACCACTAACGTCTTGTGGTTGTGTTTCGAGTATGGATTCGGGTTTGGAAAGGTTAGTTGGGATAGATGATTCGTCAAATGGAAAATTTGTGTTTCGGGTACGGATTCGGGTGGAAAGGTTAGTTGGGATAGATGATTCGTCGAATGGAAAATTTGTGTAAACACGTCCCCCTATATACGACGCGATTCCGGCTAGCTCGAGACAAGGTGAGTCTACAAAACCTTGTGGTAGGCCGCGGGTTAGGGGTATTTGGGTCAGGTTTTGTGGATGGCGGTTTTGTGGCGGGCTAGGGTTCGGACTCTCTTGTAAAGCGAAGGGGTGGTTCGTGTCGAGGTTTCGCTTAAATGGATGCATTGTAAAGGATTAAAAGTGGCTTGAATTTATAAAAAGTATAGAGATAGAAGAAGGTGAAAAGGAGAGAGGTGGTAAAAAATTTAAAAAAAGGTTGACTATTTATAGGTATTTAAAAAAAGATTTTTTAAAACAGTCACTTCGCCTAGCCAATCCTAGTGAGCCAGGTCGTCGCCGTAACCCGCCCCACGCCAGCGGGGCAACGCCCCTACCCATGGTGTGGCTAAAGCGGTGTTGCTTGGCTAGCCAAGCCCACACCCCGCGGTCTTATGATCCGGTTAGACTATGTGACTGACGATATGTTGTGGGTTTCAATTTTGGCGGGCGTTAGACACGTACACTGCCACGGTAGGGTGCTAGTGATATAACCAAATCATATATAGTAGTAGCCTCTACCTAATACGACATTTCACATAAAGCCTTCCCTTGGTGGGGTGAATGGTGAAAAAAATGTGTCTACGTTAGTGGTGCACAAAAACTCGAACCCGAAAAGAAAATGAGAACCAAATTTCTAAAAAACCTGGCATTCCATACCCAAACCCATACCCGACCCAACCCGTAGGGTACACACCGGGTATGCATAACGATCTGAAACCCGAACTCGGAATCGGTTATTTCCCAACCCGAAAAAAACCCGATACCCGGTGTAAAATAGTCAAACAAGGGGTAAAATAATCAATGTGCATAGTTATTCTGAGGTCCAACCAAACAACATTTATTGGCTCAGAGCCTCTTAACCAGTCAAACCCCTTACTGGTATAACACTTACTAGGACAAAGGTTACCAAACAGCCTCTATATGATGGGTTTGGGGAGAGACATAGAGGTAAGAAAAAAGGCTAAAAATACTTATACAGTTATAAACATATGATACGTGTTTTTCACATTATGATCTTAATTAGTGTCGGACGGTAGATTGGTTTGAAGCCCATTCTAACAGGAATTCTGTAATTACAGTTCCTACTCTGACTCAATTATAAGGAAAACGAAATTTCGCGAGCATTGAGACGATTTGAACCAAAGAAGTCTCCCACATGCAACTCGTCAATGAAAGCCATGCTAGAATTTGCTTAATAATAATATTTAAAAAAATTAACGGTGCACATAACATTTGAGCTAGAATTTGATTAAGAAAAAAAAAAACTTACCGTGTTCATAATATTTGAGAATGTTAAGAAAGAATAATAGCTTTAAAAACTTTTGCTATTAGATCAATCATATAAAAAAACAACCGTGTTCATTATATTTGAGAATGCTAAGAAAGAACAATAACTTTAAAAAAATTAACCGTGTTCGTTATATTTGAGAATGTTAAGAAAGAACAATAACTTCAAGAACTTTTGCTGCTAGATCAATCATTTGAAAGTGGTTAAATTTACAAGAATTTTGAGTGAACAGAAAAAAAAAATTTATGCGAGGTCAAGAAATTTTTGAATATAAAACTAAAGAGAATTAATAAAAGAATGAAGAGAATTATTATTTTAAAAACATAATAAAGGTTAAATTGATAGCTATAGGTAAAAAGTTATATTTCTTTTGTTTGAAGTGTTAGATTTATGAAAAACGGATGACTCCTCTATGAACGAGAATAAAAATCATTGGGAAGTAAGGACCGGTGCAGAATTCACACATGCCAGCCAGGCTCTACTCCCGTACCCTCTCCCTACCTATAACATATTGTCTAATTAACCAAAATTGATGAAAAACTATAGCAAAATCATAAATTCAAATATCAAATCTTATAGTTTCAAAAGCCAAAATAATTGTCAGTTTAGGTGTTTGAAAATCTTGTGTACTTAATAAATGTTACAAGCTTTTGATTTGTCATCACATATATCTTTTGATATGTTTCAACTCTGAATGGGAAAATCTGTCGGCCTTGAAAACCAAATTAAAAACAAGAACAAGCAATGGGGTTGGGGGTTCATTAGTAAAGGCAATATGGTTTTAAAAAGCGTAAAGCGCACAAAAGCGGCGATGTCTAAAACTGAGGCGCAGAGCGCAAAAGCGGTGGGCTTTTCGTACGCAAGACGCAAGGCGATTATATAATTTTTTTAATATATCATAAAGGTTTTTAGGATCATTTAGTTGATATTTAGAGACACATAAGCTGTATATATGTTTAAATATTGAAATTACATACATGTACAGCCTGAAAAGTAGGGCTGTAAACGAACACGAACAAGGCTTTGTTCGTGTTCGTTAAGGAAATAAACGTGTTCACGAACGTTCATGAACACTTACCGAACAGGATTTATGTTCGTGTTCGTTCATTAAGGGAATGAACATGTTCACGACGTTCGCGAACATATACGAACACAAATAAAATCGGCGAAAACGACAGTCTAGAGGTGGATGGCGAAGGAAGAAATGTTGGAACTTGAAGCCATAATAATATAATAGAGGTTGATAGTGTTTGTCAATATGAATATTGAGGAATGAAATGGGAACGATGCATAAGCATGGTGGGAATAGGGTTTTCTATTTTAATTATCAGGATAATAAAATAAATAAAAGTTAAAAATTATAAAAAGTTTAGATAAAATAAATAAAAGTACAAGAAACTCATCAACATAAACAAACAAACATGAACAATGTTCACAAACACCTTACCGAACGTTCACGAACACAATTGAACGGACAAGACCTCAGTTTATGTTCGTTCATTTAACTAATCGAACGAAATTTCTTGTTCATGTTCGTTTGTTTATCAAACGAAAGAACATAAACGAACTTCCGCCGAACGGTTCACGAACTGTTCGTTAAACGTTCGGCTCGTTTACAGCCCTACTGAAAAGCATGATGTACAACAATCTGCTGCACAAAAATGGATCATGTACATGAGGCGCGCACCTTAGGTTGGATTTTTCAGCCAAAAAAATGCGTCTCGGCTGCGCTTTCTGTACAACCAACGCCTTAGGCTATATAAGGCGCTGAGGTTTGCGCCTCAGGCGCGCTTTTTTAAACCAAGAGAGGCAAAGCATTTGAGAACACCTAGGTTTGAAGGTTTTGAGTTCACGTCACACAGATAACATAACAGGAATAATAAAATACACCGTTCTAAAAAAATGAAACGAGTCGTTTCAAATTTTCTCAAACCTCTTCAAGTCTAATTATTTAGAAAATATATTGCTTTAATAATATAGCCTTTGTAATATAACGTTAATACCGTAATACATTGAAATTGCTGGAAAAAAAATAAAGAAAAAAACAGTTCTATGAGTCAAATTAGGGTTGACATGCAATCAGATTTTGGTTGTCATTTTTACCCGTTTAACAAACAAGTCGCATCCGATTTTTACCTGCTTAACTAGATCAGTTAGATAAATAGACCCATCAATCCATTTAAAAATTAGAATCAAAATTATTCCTGCCAAGTCAACCCACTAATCCGTTTACGATCCGTCTAACCATTAGATAACAACCCGTCAACTCGCAAATCGGACACAATTGACACCCTTAAGTCCAATCCAACTAGATGTGGTCTGAGCCATGTTACATATCGAGCAAAAGGATCTACGAAGTCAGGGATCAATTATGATGCCAAGTAGGTTTACTGTTACATATGTACCAAAAGGTACAAATCAGCATACATAAGGATCACACATGCTTGTTTTTAGAAAAAAGAAGATTGTTTTTAGGATAAACAAGAGCCTCATATACGCTATGCTCTTCAGATATTTGCACAATAATAGATTTACATACAGTAGCTTATTCATATGCAGTTTTTTGTATGACTTACACACCAAACTTTCTTATTCATTTGACGGTTATTTGTATATGTGTAGATCAGGTATTTGGCTAGTGTTCAAAACTTGAGCTTGAAGAAAAACAAGACAGGTTTCTATGTTTGCAATCAGTTGAATTCAAGTACTGCCCCTGTATGATTGAATCCACATGAGATCTGCAATGCTTTCACACTCTCACCAAAGTCAACCAACGTAGGTTCAACGTAATCCACATCATCCCCTAGGCCCTGCACCCACAAAATTTGATTGAATGTTACATGAGGATTATCTTTGGTATATTAAATACAATGTAGGGATGACAATGGGCCGGATATTGGATGTGTTTTGGACTTTGGTTATCTTAGTCCCATACCCGTCCCAAATGTTTCGGGTTTTTTTTGCCATTCCTAATGGAAAAAAAAGGCAAACAAGAGAAGGATGGCAGTGAATGTGAAAAAACGAACCAATTGTCCACCAGAAGAATGTTCGGCTTCAAAAAAGGTGCCCATGGCACCACCCCAACCCCAAGTATAAACATTGCCATCTGGATGTAAACACCATTACACATAAGTTAGTAGCAATATATAACTATTTACCAAACTGAAAACAGACCACCAAAGATCATGGTTTCTAACATAGAGGTACTTACCAGAAATAGCAGCTGTATGCTTCCAGCCACAGGATACCTGCCAATGACAATGTGTCACACCACTGCAGGACAGCTAAGAAGGATATGGTCTGGTACTGTTGCCAGAGGCGGTAAATTTGACCCAATTATATCTACTAATGAGTGATGGATCGATTTGGGTTATGTTGTATATACAACGGGTCAAATGGGTTAAGGTAGAAGATTTACAAAGAAAACGAGTCAAATGTCGAGCAGGTCAAAAACGTTGAAAGCCATCCAAAATGTATTCAATTGCATAAACCTTCTAAAATTCTCATAAAACCTTCTAAAATTCTCATAATAAATAAATTAAGATTATCGTAGTAAACTAGTAATAATATAGTTTAGTAATCGCATGTAGCATATTAACTACATACAAGGTTCCAGAGAAAAGAATAAGAGAAGTGTTTGTGGCCCAGCCCGCTTTGACACGTACTAAAATATGATCTATCTTAGGATGTTACTGAAATCGCCAACATTTTGCCACCACTAACTGATTGGAAACTAACCTTGCTAACAGAATTCCTCAAGAATGGGCCTTCTACTCTTTCTGGCACATGAACAGCATGTGTATCACTGAGATAAGAGAACGTAACAATATAATATGTGTGTTTAGACCATAAATATCTGAGATGAAGCATCGATGACATACCCAGTACCAAGACAACCGTTTTCATTGGAGCCCCACGTATACAATTCTCACCACCTTTGTGATAGAAGTTACCAAACGAATTCGAAGTTAGAGAAACAGATGGCACATATGATATGATAAAAACGCACCAGAAAGACTTGAGTTTATGACTTTATGGAACACTCTCGTAATACAAAATAATCAAAGTGATGAAGAAATTACTTGTGATGACACATGTGTGATGAGCACCACATGCAACTTCTTGAGAATATGGTAATTCTCCTATCTTAGATGGAGTTGAAACTGTACTTTCAGCTCTTGAGGTCTGCATATAAAAATTTAATACTTCATAATCAATCAGATAAAAGAGTGTAATTTTATATATTATATACTTAAAATAGTTCTTATTCGATATGCAATCATGATTCACAACATCTGTTTTTGGCACTTACCAACTTCTGTACTGCTCTTTCCCCGAAAATATATACGGAACCATTTTCTGAAATTCAAAAATTGAAGGATATGGCATCAAATAGTATAGAGTAACGGGTAAAATAAGAACAGGAAGATGAGGTACCATCAATGCATGCTGAATGCAGCATCCCAACAGCAACACTCTTTATCTTGCATTATATGAAAATATTAATTCAAACAAACCACAAAAGACATCCTAATCTTCAAAATTTTCAACACAGCACCCATTAACTTGCGTGAAGCATATCTAAGAATACCATCAAATATGAGACATGTTATGGTTAGTACCTTGACCCCTTCAAGTTCCTTGATAAGCCTTGGCGTATATTCACTGCACTAGAAGAGAACTGACACGTTATCTTCTTTTACTACAAACATTATTCACTCAATCAATAGTTAGAAGGAAAAGTGTATTTAACCTGGTAGAACTCAAAAATCCCAAGAGGCTCGATTTGTGTCCGTGACCGAGCCTTCCTGATTCTCCTCCTCCCCAACTTAAAACCTCACCTTTATCTGAAACACGTAGATTTGGAAGAAATCACTAATCTCTATTGTACATTGTTTAAAAGAAAAAGAGCTAATTGCCCGGATGGTCCCTGTGGTGTGTCGTTTTTTCACCTTTAGTCCCCACCTTTTCAAAATAGCATGTATGTTCCCAGTTGTTTTGCTCACTTGTTACTGGGGTGGTCCCTAAAGTGGATGAACATTAGTTTTCTCAGTTAACTCTTTGTAATATATCTTTTAAATTTTCTTTTAAAATATACAAGGGTAATTTTGTCACTTTACAAAGAGGTAACTAAGAAAACTGATGTCCATCCACTTTAGGGACCACCCGAGTAACAAGTGAGCAAACCTCAGGGAACAAACGTGCTATTTTGAAAAGGTGGGGACTAAAGGTGAAAAAAGACAGACCACAGGGACCATCTGGGCAATTAACTCAAAGAAAAACTGTATTTATATTTTTCAAACCTGTAACAGCCATAGAGTGATCAGAACCCAAAGCAGCCATCTTGATAGGAACACCATTCAAGAAATCCACTTTACTCGGGACCGGAACTACCTTTGATGCCTCTGTGAAGTTTTAGATGTGGAGTTAGCTACAAAAAATATTATTAACAACAAATAGATAATTTTCATATAACAGAGCATTCAGTATCATCTTACTCCTTCCAAGACCAAGCTGACCACTGTTATTCTTTCCCCACATATATAGCTCTCCACTTTCTGAAGTTCAGAAACATGTTTATCAGACAACACAAATGCAACTGATCAACGATATGGATAACAAGGCGTTTGAAGTTTCATATATAGTTGGACATTTAAACCTGTAATAGCTGAAGAGTGATAATAGCCGGCAGAAATTTTTATAATGTCCTTAGGAAGTCCAGAAACTTCAACCGGATCCTAAAATGACAAGACAGCCCGTGTCAGACAAACAATATAGATAAAGGTACATGGAAGATTCGAAGCACTTGCTAGCGAATTAAACTTAAAAATTTTAACCACAAAGATATGCCGATACATTTAGAGAATTCATACGCTTCTCCAGTTCTTCCTAAAAACCTATCTTTCAGAGTCATCTAAAAAAAAAAAAAAAGCTTTCCATTGTTAACGGCCTAGATATGCTTTTAAAAAAGAAAATCATTCATCCAGGCTCCATAACTCACACTCCTAAAATAAATTACAAGGTTCCAACTTTTAACAGATTTACCAATGCAGAACATTAAGATTCACCCTAGACAAAAATTAGCTCTAACTTAAACTACAATGAAATTAAGGCTAGCCAAATAATATATGATTAAATTCAACAACAAAGCCGAGAAGCATAAGGTGCAGTACAATTGTGAAGCTTCTACCGTCGTCCACACCGAGTTGTCCACAGTCATTAAGTCCAGCAGCATACACATTTCCACTGTCTGCAAAACACATACTATTTCATCAAACTCATATCTCAACGAAGGCACTACTTTCTGTGATTCCTACTCGTCATACATAATAGCTAAACCTGTTAAAAACAAGGTATGAGCTCCGCCACACGCAATCTCTCGAAGACTTCCATCGCCGAAAGCCGAAACAATCGCAGGCCTCCATTTGGATTCTAAGCTACCCAAACCTAACCTCCCATAATCACCATTACCCCATAGAGCCACAACTCTACGCTTCTTCACATTTTCAACATCATTGTTCACTTCCACCTGTTCCTCACACCTCAAAACCCTGATAAACCTCCTTTGACAAAACCCTATCCCCAATTTAGCGTTTGCGGATCTGGAAATTTTTAACGCAAATCGTGTGGGGATTGACATAACGTGCCGGAAACTGTTCGATTTGTGATCATAACACGGTTTATGGGTTGTTGATTGGTTCGATTTTGTGGAAGAATTTGAAGCAGAGGGTGTCGTGGAGTGTGTAGATGCCGATGGTGTTTGAGAGTTGTATCAGCTTTTCTCCTTTATATGTTTGGGAGAGTGATTTTCCAATATTATCCTTTCACTTCATGTAAAATATCGTTGTTAGTTTTCTTGACAAAAATCTAATGTTTAAACAGTTATTAGTTTTCTTGACAAAAATCTAATGTTAAACTAGTAATTAGTATCTTTGCGTTCCGCAGAAAATAGGCTTAAAAATGTTCAACCACGTCATATTAACTTGCAAAAATGAAACCGATACGTAAAATATAAAAACAAATAAGTAAGTCAAACGCTAAAGAAGATTATACAAACAGGTTTATAATAATAATACTAATAATAATAAATTTATAAATCACAAGGTTATGAAACACCGACGGCTGCGTTAGGGTTCACGATTAGGGTTTCCTGCCTTCTTCAACTAACTGCATTCATCACAATGAAAGCGTCCATTGTCTAATGCATAGGACAGAGGTCTTCTAAACTTTTAGTATAGGTTCAAATCTTATTGGACGTAATTTTTTTCCAGATATCTTTTAGATTCGAGATCCAAAAACAAATTTTGAATGATTTCAGTCCCAAACGCTTCCACAGGTAACGCTAGTTTTATTCACCTCATCATTTAACAACATTAAAAACCACTATATTTTCTCTCTTCTTTTCAATAAAATAATATTTTTATAGCTTTATTATTACATTTTCTCTCTCCTTCACTTACAACCACTTTAGAAAATATTAAAAAAATTATAATGGTAAACCGTGTTTCCCGTATATTTACAGATGAAAATAACATTTTTCTCTCTACAATATCTAGGTGACAGATGATCACATATGTCTAGTTAGTGTAGTAATATAAGAGCATTCACATTGGTTCCTCTATATATTTGTGATTGTGTTACTTATATTATAAGGAATGGTTGTGAGGACAAAAGAGAAAATGTTGTTGTTCAAATGTAAATATACGGAAACATTGTTCACCTTTATTAAATTTTTAATATTTTTGAAAGTGGTTATGAGTGAAGGAGAGAGAACAGGTAATGATAAAGATATAAAAATATGATTTAATTGAAAAAAATTGACATTCATGGCAAAACCATAGCACGGTTTACACGATTAATGAAACAACCCTGATCATGTCTCGGACGAATCTGAGGGCACGTTATGGTTAACATATAAACGTTAGTAGTTAACAATATGATATGGGGGGGCCTCAGTGTACAGAAAACAAGTTAAACGGAAAATTGTGTCTTAAGGTGGAGAATATCCAAAGTCTTTCCTTATTTTATATTTCTAATGAGTGATAGAACTCATGAAAACACGAACTAAAAATAGCGTCCAAATAAGTGTCTAAGACGGAATATGTTTTATATAATTTCATACTTGTAAATTCTTTTTATATTCAAATCTTGAAATCATAATATTCATACACATTTGTTTACCTTTTTAGGGTAATTTCGATGTACCATCCTTCAAAATCGTTTATTCACTTTTTGTGAATATCTTCGTAAACCGTAAGTTCATACTTGACCCATTTATGCTTTAAACACTATTCGGGTTCAAACATGTATCCGTATTAAAAACACGTACTGAAGATGCACCGGTTGAACCTAGGGATATCCGGGGATATATGAGTCACAACCAGGGTGATTCTACATAAGCGTTTCCCGTTCACTCCACTTCACAGGGTTATTCACTCTAGCTGACCTGCAAAACTAGCAACGCCGTTAGTCTCGCCACGGGAAAAAGGGTGGTTTTCTTCGTGACCACACTCCGGCGTGAGAATTAAGTATCTGAGGATGGTAAGCAAGTAAATTGCAAGTATTAGTGTAGGTATGAGAACGTGTGTTTTACCTCGAGGTCCGATACTTACTTATAGCCGAAAAGGTATGTTCAGGAGATACGCTGGTGGGCCTTGGGCCCAACCCATACAGCCAGAGACATCCGTTTTGTCCTGCGTGTCAGACATTAAATGCTCCCTGTAGGAGGATTAATGTCTACTGTTAGGAGGCATGTCTTGTCGGATGTTGAGTGGTGCCACGTGTAAAGACATACGTCTCTGGTGTCAGGTCTGTTGCTAGCCGAAAGTGGAGCAGGTAGAACAGTCACTGGCAGAGATATTGGTGTGTAGCTTGTCGTCTGAGACATTGACACACGCAACCTGCCGAGCAACCCTTGGTCACGCCCTGCCACTTTGTACCCTTGGGAATGGTCAATACCTCTTAGTGCTTGCCCTCTCTGCGAGATTGGCAGGGGTTTATCCTTTTGTTCCAAGACTATGAGATGCTTCTCATGTGTGTCTTGTCCTTGGAAGGCTTTTAAGATTTAAGGCTAAGAGGGTTGGTGATTTGCGCAGGGTCTGGAAACCTGCGCGCATAAGTCTAACTTGCCGCTGTGCCAATACACGAGGCTCGTTGTTTGACTTATGTTATCTGGTTTAACTTGTCGTTGCGTTGAGTGCGCAAGACTCGTTGTTTGACCGAATGATGTTGGTCTAATTTACCGTTGCACTGAGTGCGCAAGGCTCATTGTATGACCTAATGTTGTTGGTCTAATTCGTCGTTGCTCTAAGTGCGCAAGGCTCATTGTATGACCTGAAGTTGTTGGTCTATTTCGGCATTGCTCTAAGTGCGCAAGGCTCATTGTGTGACCTAGTATTCACCGTTGCGCTGATTGCGCAAGGCTCATTGTATGACCTAGTATTGAAGGACGCGCGCCATTGCATGTTGCATGCAAGGCTATCCTTGTAAAATATAGTCAAGGGTATGACCGTTCATGATCATACCTCCTCAAGTCCCCCCAGTCCAGTGCTGTTCCTACGTGCATAGTGTAAAATGGGAGGAGTGCTGGACTAGAAGAATTGCTGTAAGCGCGTTGAAGTAGTGGCGAAAAAATATTGCTAAGTATTTGGAAGAGAACTCTTTGTGTGAAGGAAAAGTTTTACCCTTATCTCTTGGAATTCGAAATCTGCCCTTCTGAGATTTGCAAGTGAGTTGGTGAGAAAAAGTGAGAGGTGAAAAGACGGGTGATGTCACACCCCGACCCGCAGCGGAAAAGGTGATCGAGGCATGATTGGGTTATCATCAAAGCTCATGACATTTATTATAACGTTTCATATTCATTGATACATTTTAATGGAAAATATACAATCATAAATACATCATGTCCTAAAACATCAATCTAGGCTTCATTGTTTTCTTCTAAGGCATTTCCTATGTTTTCCTTGCTTCATCCTGTTCACCTGTATCATGTGTAAAAATGGTTTTTGGATCAACAAAAAGTTGGCGAGTGAATCCTATGAAAAACATTTGAACAAGTTTATTTAATTGATTATAAAATAAAGTGCACAACCACACATGAGTAAAAATAGATGTAAACTTATTCACCAATCAATTAATATTAAATAATGCACACATGAACAATAATGGATCGTTTTGAGGCACGCGTTGCTCAACTCGTCTCTCACGAGGAACTGATGGGCCTAATGAATGATTTGCATATACTTGAAATATGAAATACATATCTACATACAATATAAACTAAATAATACACACACGAACAATAATGGATTTGTTTTGAGGCACGCGTTGCTCAACTCGTCTCCCATGAGGAACTGATGGCCTAATGAATGAATTGCATATAAATTGACAAAATGAAATACATAACTACAAGCAATATATACAATCTAAGTTTAGATCATAATATGGTATGGCACAAGTTTAAATAAATGAGTTAATTTTGGTGACACATGACACACCCCAAAACGTGTAATTAAAAGGGGAGTTGTAAGATTTACTCACATTGGGTGCGTTCGGTTGATGATGTTGAATGCGCACGAAGTTGGTTTTAACCACGAGTGAAACTAACCTAGATAATGGCATAATGGTTCGGTAGTAAACGGATTTTATTAGTCCATTTTAGTAGGATTGTTGGGTGTATTTTTGTGAGTTTAAGGCTATTTTCTAACCTTAAAAATGTTATTTTTAATTGATTTTTAAAATAAAATAAATAAAAAAAAATAAAAAAATGTTGACTTTTTGACCGTTGACCGTTGACTGTTGACCGGTCAGACTGTGTAATTGTGTGCGTCGGGTGAGGATCGAACCCGAGACCTCCCGTTCGCGTGCACGCAGCTCTACCAACTGAGCTACGTGTCTAACCTGAAATATTTCTGTTTTTAATTATATTTATATACTAATTGAGTTAAACCGAAAATCATTTATTTTTAAAAACGATTTTAATGCATCGAACCGGTGTTCTCCACAGGTCTCGAACCCGGGACCTGTGGTTTAAGTTAACACACAGTCCACCGCTGGACTGTGTGTCTAACTTGTTAAATAGTCTGATTTTTATTATACTTATATACAAACTAAATAGTTTCGTTTCTGTTTTAAATAAAAAGTTTGATAATTGTCCGAACCGGTGCGTAGTCCGGACTCGAACTCGTGACGTGTGATTAAACGTTCACACAGTCGACCACTGGACTGTGTGTCTATCTTGGTTATTATTCCGGTTTTTATTAAACTTAACATATATGAGCAGTGAATCCGGTTCGGTAAAAAAAAGAAGAACATTTTTATTAAGGCGAGTGTGCGTGGGACAAGAATCGAACTCGGGACGTATGCGTGTTTATGTGCACACAGTCCACCGCTGGACTGTGTGTCTAACCCGAGATATATCTTGATTTTAATTAAACATATATACTACTGAAACTTCATCTTCTTCGTTAATCTTAACCAGAATCGGAAGTCCGACTGGTTCGAAGATTTAATCAAGTTCGTTAGTGTCTGGTGGTTAATTACATGTGAGATTAATAAAAAGAATGAAAGATTAAGTGTTAGATATACCGAACAGTGGCTCCTCTGTTTCGCCGGCGAAACTCCGGTGACAGCAAACTATTCTGGCGACGTGTGTCTTGCGGCAGAGGGTCTTCAGCGAGCTTGAGGTGAGTGTAGGTGGCTTCGGTATGAGCTCTGGGGGTTTAGTAAGGCTCAAAGGTGAAAGGCTGGTTTTCCGGCGAGTTGCAGAACTTTTCCGGCGAGTGGAATTACGTCGGGTAAAGGTGTGATTGTGAGCGAAAAAGCAAGCAGAGGTTTGAGGGGGTATTTATAGGGCAGAACATCGACGTATTTAGTCTGACTTCCGTCTTGATTCGTCAGTTAAAGATTTTCCGGCGGTTATAACTTGTGTCGCGGACAAGACATCGGTTATAACCGATGTAATAGTTAATGTTTACGTTAAGTCATTGATAACCGACGCTGTTTGACGAAAACGTCGGATTTTCTGGCGTCAACGGATTTGGGTGCGTCAGTTGACTGGATTTGATTTCTGAGATTCATTATTTCAATTAATTGTTTCGGTATCTTAACAAAAACCCAAAGTGGCGGAGTGGTTGAGCGCGTGTGTGTTAATGCTTTGTTGACCAGATTGACTCGGCTGACCCAGGTTCGAAACCCGGCAGCCTTCTTTTATTTTTAAACCACTAATTTTAATACTTTTTCAAATAAAACTTTTATAATCCAATATACTTATTAATTATGTATCGTTTAAAAATAATTTGGGCATTAAATACGCCACGAAATTTTTAACTGATTGTTCGGTTAATAAACGGAGCGGGTTTGGTAAATCCGTTTTTGACGGATGTTACAGTATCCCCTGCTTTTTAGAAATTTCGTCCCGAAATTTAAGTAGTGACATATTTGTCTAAAAAGGATGGTGTTTAGTTTGACAGTTACATGCTTAGAAAAAAAGTAAAAGTTTAAGTTTTTGTTTGAGGCGGTAACGTCCCTTGTATGGGTTAAGTACCCTGTTACAGGAATCGCTTTTTGTTGCCTACGGTAAAAATATTGATAAGCAGAGTTGATTCACTAAGTATGATTTCATGCGTAAGAGTTTTGATATGTTGGAAAGATATGGTTATATCCTAAAGCAACACTTCTAATACTACAACCTACATGGAACTTCTCATAACCGTCTAACAATGCCTCTGATCCTTTGACAAGAATACTTATATATAGGAAGTACCAGCGGCGTATCCACCATATGCTTGTCAAATTTTCATTGGTTTTATCAGTAAGTTATGATTGGTTCTATGATATGACTCTAGAACATAAATAAACACAACAACCAATATTTGAGTCCACATTCTGATAGCATACATGTTTGAATGGTGACAGTTCCTCTTCGTTTGTTATGATGGAGAGGTTAGTTTATGTAGAAATAGAACACAATCCAATTTCTTTAAATGGCGAGATGATATAAATGTAACACAAATTTCAACCAAGACAATACTAAATCCTACATGGAACTTCTATAACCACCTGATAATGCCTCTGACCCTTTGGCAAGAATACTTATATATAGGAAGTACCAGCGGCGTATCCACCATATTCTTGTCAAATTTTCGTTGGTTTTATCCGCAAGTTATGATTAGTTACCAAGAAATTACAAAATCCTACATAGAACTTCTCATAACCGCCTGACAATGCCTCTGATCCTTTGACAAGAATACTTATATATAGGAAGTACCAGCGGCGTATCCACCATATTCTCGTCAAATTTTCATTGGTTTTATCAGTGAATTATGATTAGTCCTATGTGACTCTAAAACATAAACAACACAACAACCACAACTTGAGTCTAAATTCTGATAGTATACATGTTTGAATGATGACAGTACCTCTCTCGTTTGTTATGATGGAGAGGTTAGTCATTGTGGAAGTGAGACATAGCTCAACTTCTATAAATGATGAAATTGAATACACTGAAATGTATGATGAACAAACTTCAACCAAAACATACTAAATCCTAATGGAACCTCTCATAACCGCCTGATAATGCCTCCGATCCTTTGACAAGTATACTTATATATAGGAAGTACCAGCGGCGTATCCACCATATTCTTGTCAAATTTTCATTGACTTTATCCGCAAGTTATGATTAGTTCTATGTGACTCTACAAAAACACAACAACCAAAAGATCGTATTGCATGTACTGAAAATGAAAAATGTCTGTGCGATCAAGGCTCAATCAAACGGAGCCGATCGTATTGCATGTACTGAAAATGAAAAATGTCTGTGCGATCAAGGCTCAATCAAACGGAGCCGATCGTATTGCATGTACTGAAAATAATAAATTTAATTAAGAAATAATCACACAAACAGTTTATACATGGAACCTCTCATAACCGCCTGATAATGCCTCCGATCCTTTGACAAGAATACTTATATATAGGAAGTACCAGCGGCGTATCCACCATATTCTTGTCAAATTTTCATTGACTTTATCCGCAAGTTATGATTAGTTCTATGTGACTCTACAACAAACACAACAACCAAAAGATCGTATTGCATGTACTGAAAATGAAAAATGTTTGTGCGATCAAGGCTCAATCAAACGAAGCCGATCGTATTGCATGTACTGAAAATGAAAAATGTCTGTGCGATCAAGGCTCAATCAAACGGAGCCGATCGTATTGCATGTACTGAAAATAATAAATTTAATCTAAGCAATAATCACACAAACAGTTTATACATGGAACCTCTCATAACCGCCTGATAATGCCTCGATCCTTTGACAAGAATACTTATATATAGGAAGTACCAGCGGCGTATCCACCATATTCTTGTCAAATTCTCATTGGCTTTATCCTTAAGTTATGATTGGTTCTATGTGATTCTAAAACATAAAGAAAAACATAAAACTAAACGATTGGAGTTGAATCTTGATTTTCGGTGAAGAGGACTAGTTGGGTGGTTTCGTTAGGGCCGTCATTATCTTCGACAGGATTGGCGTTGATGTTGAAAATCTTCCTCTTGCTGGTGGCATAGTGATTGGGTTTTCTTGATTTACTTGGTTAACTGGGTTTGATTGAGCTTGAGCGTTTATCATATTAACCAATCGAGGGCACGTGTTTCTATAGTGGGTAGGGTCGCCACAATTGAAACAAGCTCGAACATAAGGTAACATGGGGTATTGAGGTTGTTGATATGTTTGGATCATATTTTGAGTAGGGGGTGTGGTTTGGTTTTGAGGGGTGCGGCAAACCTTGCTCAAATGACCATAGCGTACACAATTTGCACATAGTCGACAAGGTAAGGTAAGGGGATGGTGATAAAAACAGGTGTTACATCGAGGGTTAGGTCCAAGGTATGGTTTCTTATTTGGGTAAGTTGAGTTGGGTGCTATCTACGTGATTGGGATAGCTTGGATTGGTATGGCGTGTGAAATTGGTTGATTACGTTGTGTAGTAGCGAAAAGTTGCTCGTCTCTTTTTCTCTTAAAAGTGGGTTGAGAGGGGATTCGGTTTGGGTGGAGTTTGAAGTTTCAGTCGATGCCTTATCCTTCTTCTTCTCCTCCTTGAAGTCTTTGTTCCGGATTCGGTTCTCGGTGAGCTCTGTAGCTAGCTCCATTGCTGCTTCCAAAGTTGCAGGCGTGGTACTTATTACAGAGTCTTGAATCTTTGACGGAAGACCTCGAATGTAGTGCTCGATCAAACGGTAGAGGGGAGTGAACAAGTTGGGAACCATTTGATTTAACTCGAGGAATCTTTTGTTGTAGGTGGTGTGGTCGCCTTCCTTTTGCTTCAACGAATAGAACTCATCTTGTAATTTCTTGATTTCGCTCCTTGGGCAAAACCGTCTTGTCATGATTTCCTTCAACTCTTCCCAAGTCAAAGTCATAGCGTCTTCAACACCTCGTTTGGCTTTCTCTGTATTCCACCAAGTAAGTGCTATTCCATATAAACGACTGGTAGCATATCGCACTTTGCGATCATCGGGGCAATCGCAATTTAGAAAAGTGTTCTCCATTTCTTCAAACCAATGGAGGAGAGCGGTGACACCTTCAGTCCCTTCGTATTTTGGAGGGTCGCAGGATTTGAAATGCTTGTAGGTGCATTTAGTGGTATTTGGGGGAGGGTTGATAACGTGTTGATCTTCTTGATTGACAGGATTAGCGGTAAGTGCTTGTTGGACTTGGATTACAATGTTGGGTATTACGGTAGCCATTTGTTGAGCGATTAGGGCAGCCATGCGCTCGCGAGCTTTTCCTGCTCTCATCTTCCTACGGGCGAGGCTAGAAGACATCTACAAGGAATACGCATCATGAGTATGAGTTGGATGTTTTTGGGATCATGGGTCGTATTTAGGAATGAACATTCACAAAATAAATATAGAAAAATAAATCTACTACATCCATAGGATGTCTTGGGCTTTGCTCGTCATTAGGCCTTGCATGCCGCCATACTTCACCTTCGTAATCATGTGGGCCCCCATGAATACCGGGTTTTTCATATGGTTCGCATGTGTTAGCCTGGTTACGTACACTAAAACCCGGAGAAAATCGAGAAATATGTATATAACGTATGATATTCGGAATGTGTCCAGGTGTAGACACGGTGACACCTCAAAGTGGGGTTAGTTCGAACGACGTTTGGTGTGGCATGCTTTGGCCTAATAGGTCCTTCGTACTCTCATCGTTAGTCCCCAGGTAGGCAAACTGGTCCGCTATATTGGATTTATACGAATGCCAACCTAGACAGGACGTTCCGACTACCGGTACTTGTACCCTTCCAGTTACTACATGCCCGTCGCAGAACTCACTTTGATGGGATTTGAAAATTGCGACAAAATCTTTGAATAACAAAAGTATGAACATTGAAATATGTATGATGAATGTGTATGTAAGTATGTATGTTTGACTGTAAGTATAAACAAATATGAAACAAATAAACATCATAAGTTTGTATGTAACCACCTAAACAATTAAAATTTAGGCAAACTATAGTATAGGCTCTAAGGGTCTAATAACCTATCCTATATCCCTATAGTCATGGCTCTGATACCAATCTGTCACACCCCGACCCGCAGCGGAAAAGGTGATCGAGGCATGATTGGGTTATCATAAAGCTCATGACATTTATTATAACGTTTCATATTCATTGATACATTTTAATGGAAAATATACAATCATAAATACATCATGTCCTAAAACATCAATCTAGGCTTCATTGTTTTCTTATAAGGCATTTCTTATGTTTTCCTTGCTTCATCCTGTTCACCTGTATCATGTGTAAAAATGGTTTTTGGATCAACAAAAAGTTGGCGAGTGAATCCTATGAAAAACATTTGAACAAGTTTATTTAATTGATTATAAAATAAAGTGCACAACCACACATGAGTAAAAATAGATGTAAACTTATTCACCAATCAATTAATATTAAATAATGCACACATGAACAATAATGGATCGTTTTGAGGCAGCGTTGCTCAACTCGTCTCTCACGAGGAACTGATGGGCCTAATGAATGATTTCATATACTTGACAATATGAAATACATATCTACAAACAATATAAACTAAATAATACACACACGAACAATAATAGATTTGTTTTGAGGCACGCGTTGCTCAACTCGTCTCCCACGAGGAACTGATGGGCCTAATGAATGAATTGCATATAAATTGACAAAATGAAATACATAACTACAAGCAATATATGCAATCTAAGTTTAGATCATAATATGGTATGGCACAAGTTTAAATAAACGAGTTAATTTTGGTGACACATGACACACCCCAAAACGTGTAATTAAAAGGGGAGTTGTAAGATTTACTCACATTGGGTGCGTTCGGTTGATGATGTTGAATGCGCACGAAGTTGGTTTTAACCACGAGTGAAACTAACCTAGATAATGGCATAATGGTTCGGTAAGTAAACGGATTTTATTAGTCCATTTTAGTAGGATTGTTGGGTGTATTTTTGTGAGTTTAAAGCTATTTTCTAACCTTAAAAATGTTATTTTTAAGTATTTTAATTGATTTTAAAATAAAATAAATAAATAAAAATAAAAAAAAATGTTGACTTTTTGACCGTTGACCGTTGACTTGTTGACCGGTCAGACTGTGTAATTGTGTGCGCCGGGTGAGGCTTGAACCCGAGACCTCCCGTTCGCGTGCACGCAGCTCTACCAACTGAGCTACGTGTCTAACCTGAAATATTTCTGTTTTTAATTATATTTATATACTAATTGAATTAAACCGAAAATCATTTATTTTTAAAAACGATTTTAATGCATCGAACCGTTGTTCTCCACAGGTCTCAACCCGGGACCTGTGGTTTAAGTTAACACACAGTCCACCGCTGGACTGTGTGTCTAACTTGTTAAATAGTCTGATTTTTATTATACTTATATACAAACTAAATAGGTTCGTTTCTGTTTTAAATAAAAAGTTTGATAATTGTCCGAACCGGTGCGGTAGTCCGGACTCGAACTCGTGACGTGTGATTAAACGTTCACACAGTCCACCACTGGACTGTGTGTCTATCTTGGTTATTATTCCGGTTTTTATTAAACTTAACATATATGAGCAGTGAATCCGGTTCGGTAAAAAAAAGAAGAACATTTTTATTAAGGCGAGTGTGCGTGGGACAAGAATCGAACTCGGGACGTATGCGTGTTTATGTGCACACAGTCCACCGCTGGACTGTGTGTCTAACCCGAGATTATCTTGATTTTAATTAAACATATATACTACTGAAACTTCATCTTCTTCGTTAATCTTAACCAGAATCGGAAGTCCGACTGGTTCGAAGATTTAATCAAGTTCGTTAGTGTCTGGTGGTTAATTACATGTGAGATTAATAAAAAGAATGAAAGATTAAGTGTTAGATATACCGAACAGTGGCTCCTCTGTTTCGCCGGCGAAACTCCGGTGACAGCAAACTATTCCGGCGACGTGTGTCTTGCGGCAGAGGGTCTTCAGCGAGCTTGAGGTGAGTGTAGGTGGCTTCGGTATGAGCTCTAGGGGTTCAGTAAGGCTCAAAGGTGAAAGGCTCGGTTTTCCGGCGAGTTGCAGAACTTTTCCGGCGAGTGGAATTACGTCGGGTAAAGGTGTGATTGTGAGCGGAAAAGCTAGCAGAGGTTTGAGGGGGTATTTATAGGGCAGAACATCAACGTATTTAGTCGATTTCCGTCTTGATTCGTCGGTTAAAGATTTTCCGGCGGTTATAACTTGTGTCGCGGACTGGACATCGGTTATAACCGATGTAATAGTTAAAGTTTACGTTAAGTCATTGATAACCGACGCTGTTTGACGAAAACGTCGGATTTTCCGGCGTCAACGGATTTGGGCGCGTCAGTTGACTGGATTTGATTTCTGAGATTCATTATTTCAATTAATTGTTTCGGTATCTTAACAAAAACCCAAAGTGGCGGAGTGGTTGAGCGCGTGTGTGTTAATGCTTTGTTGACCAGATTGACTCGGCTGACCCGGGTTCGAAACCCGGCAGCCTTCTTTTATTTTTAAACCACTAATTTTAATACTTTTTCAAATAAAACTTTTATAATCCAATATACTTATTAATTATGTATCGTTTAAAAATAATTTGGGCATTAAATACGCCACGAAATTTTTAGCTGATTGTTCGGTTAATAAACAGAGCGGGTTTGGTAAATCCGGTTTTTGACGGATGTTACAGGTGACAGCTGTAGCGTGCACTCAGCCGCTTCGCCTGCCATCCGTTAAATGAAGTGGCAGAGAGCGTGGTGGTCACGCGCAACTATTAACCGTCACTGCCTTCTCTTTTGCCACGCGTCCGTTTATAATTTGTTGTTATCACCATGTGTGTTGTCACGTTCTCCAAGTGCATTAAATGTTGGCACTATAAATAGAGGTACCCCGGTTAGGGTTTCATTCATCCCTTCAAAGCGTTCTTTCAACTTTTCTCTGCAATTTGTGATTTCTTGAGCTTCCTCAAAGTTTTCTTCAGAAAATTGTCTTTTTCTTGTTTGCTATTGCCGCCCCTCCTTTGCCGGTATGCAAGCTCACCCGACAAAGTCTTGAGGATATTGTCGCTAGCTTCCGATTTCCTCCCGCTTAGGATGTTCGGTTACCTGCTGAGGGCGATACCGTTGCCGATGCTCCGGCGGGGTATATCACCCTATTTTATGATTTTTTCGGTGAGGGTAACTTCCAGTTGCCCGCCACCTTGTTTTTTGTTGAAGTACTACAGTTTTATGGTTTCCACCTTTCCCAACTGAGTCCAATGGGGATGGTGCGTATCAAGCACTTCGAGTTCTAGTGCCGGTCAGGGTCTGTTCCCACCGTCGACCGTTTTCGTATCTTTTATCAACTCCATTGCTCAATGGGGTTTTATTCTTTTCAGCACCGTGTGCAGGCACGGAAAATTTTGCTCTCTCCCCCCAAGTCCTTCCATGATTGGAAGGCAAAATTCTTTTTTTTGCGAAGGTCGGGGTTATCCCTGTGCCTTTGACGTTTCGTGGGTCGGATGAGATCCCGATGGAGACCTTGCCGATACCAGTGTTGGACCCATGGTATTGTGATTTGAAGGAGATCCCGCGATCCATTTGCCGGAGAGGATACTGGTGGCAGCGGGAATGAGCTTGTTGTGGGAGCCTGACCCCGATCTCGGCTGGTGTATCTTGAGGCGATCGGAGTACGTATTTTCCTTGCATTTGTATTTTCTTGAATTTTGACTTGCATACACGCTAACTGTCATGTGTTCTTTGCAGGAGCCCCTGTTCTTGGCCCCTTCTAGAGGAAGGAAGGGCGGATTGAAAATCTCAAGTTGGGGCCGGGTGAGCCCACTCGGTACGTGCAGGTCCTTGGCAATTTTGCCTTAGTCAAGGATTCGGACCTGGAGGTTCCTGCACCATCGACTGGTAAGTCTTTCTTGTTTGATAGCGCATCATGTGGATGACTTACATTTTATTTTTTGTTTTTGTAATGCAGGCGCACTGAGAGATTTGGGCGTTGGTCCAGTTCCCAAAAGAAGCGACGCGCAGGGTCGAGCGCGGTGGTAGAGGGAAAAGCGATTCAACCCGGGGCAGGCCCTCCAAAGGTAAGCGCGAGTGTTGCTAACTTGCTGGATTTCTTATGTTGTCATTTCTGACTTGTGGTAAGGTTTTGAACCTGCAGGCGCAAGGAAAGTTGCACCCCAGCAGGCGGTTATCCCTACCGCCAGATCTGCCAGCCCGGGGGAAGCTGAGGAGGTCCCAGAAGTGCCTCTAAGCGAAGGAGGCGCCTGAAGGAGGACCTCTCTACGCAACCACCTAAGAAGGTTGAGGGAATGTCACACCCCGGATTTCAAACCCGAAATCCATACACTGGTGGGCCCGGGCGGGGAGTATCGTCACGTAAGTTGATAACATCATAGTCAATTAAACACGGCACAACGGAAGTCTTGGATTTAAATTACTATTACAAACCGAATGTTCAAAATAAAATAATACACAGGCTCGTAATAGAAGATCCACAGCGGATCATAAAATGTACAAGAAAGAATATAAAACAGACTTTGGGCGGATTTAGGATTTGCAAGATCCTCTATCGCTACCGAGCACCTCCGGCCTATTTTCGTATTGTACCTGCAGTTTAGTCTTTTGAAAATACGTCAGCTTTCGCTGGTAAATACACCCAACTGACTCGTTTTGAAAACATTTCAAAAATGTTTTAAGTGCGTATCAGCACAAAAATCTTTTTATAACTTGGGTTAATTGACCGTCCAACCTTGTTAACAGATTTACATGTTTGTCCATACATACGGGGCTCGGCCAAAGACCGAGACACAATTAACATACACACCACTTTGGACTCACGAAGGAGTCAATTCCTCCCAACCTTGTGGGAATGTATAATTGAGCGTCTATCGGGTGTATGCCTACACCCGCGCTAAGGTCTGGCCATTTCTATTGTAATGAGCCGAGGATATCCAGGACACGGTAGTTAACCCCTGATGTTTAAATTATCAAACAAAACTGATTAAAATAGAATATGCAGATTTACTAGTCCCAACCGGTGTTCGATTGATCCCATTTTCGACCAAGCGGTAATAATTTACTGTAACCCAAGCCCGTATAGGGGAAATAAGTCGAGAGTATTCACCTGAGCTAGTATTCTTTTAATTTTTAATAACTCAGCCGTACATAAAAGGACTAAGTGCAAATAGCATTTCCGCAAGTCTCCAGTCTGGATTATGGCATAAACTAACCAATTAAATACTAACGGCCTTATTTAAGTCATTGACGTAGACCGACTAGCGTACTTGATCAAAATGTATGACGCTAGATTAAACGATGATTGGATAGAATGTATTTGATCCCAACAAGTACATTGACTTGTATAATATGGATAAACTATAAACATTCTGGATTTTGAGACTTAAATGACAAGGTTAAACCCGTTTCGGTTAATTTCCGTAAAATAGTTACATATACGTAACTGTGCGCACATTAGCGATATCGGGTAACCCGGATAAGTTATGGACAAGTTCTATATGCCATTATACTTTAAATAAGTTAAAATATAAGTAGGATATTAACTTATATGCCCATTAAGGTTTTAAAACGAAACAAGTCCATGGTTTCGAATTAATGGTTTTGGAGCTTTGTTTGGGGGCCAAGCTAAACTTTCTGCTGCAGACTCTTTCTCGCGCCCCGTGAGAGACCTAGGCCAGGTATCTCGCGGCCCGCGACTGCCCCTTGGCCAGTTTCAAAATTTGACACTTTAGCCCCTTAACTTTAAAAAGCTTCTAAAACCCTTTTTAACACATTTTGGCACTTTTAGCCCTCCGTAGCCAATATTTGGCATACCCGGGATTATGCCCGGACATTGTCGAGCTCTCGGTTGTTAAAAGGTCACTTAGATGTATGAATTAACATGTTGACACTTTTAATCCCTCCATTATCCAACTTTCATATATTTACAAAAATTGAACTCTCCCGTCCAATATTTGGCATGTATGAGAGTTAGGACTTCACAAAAGATCACTCAGAGGCTTATTATAAGCATGTTGACTCCGATGTCACTCAGAGGCTGGGCATGTTGACATATCAGTCACTTAGAGGCCAAATTTCAAGCATGTTGACATCGGACCGTCACTCAGAGGTTCAGTTTGAGCATGTTAACGCCTTTAGTCCTTATTGGTCTCTAATAGACTATGTTTAAAATTACAAGACGTGTCACTATACTATTGGGACACGATTTTACATGGTGTTACATCCTCACTCCCTTAAAAGAAATCTCGACCTCGAGATTTTATTAAAAAGATGGGGGTATTTTTGTCGCATAGTGGACTCAAGCTCCCATGTATACTCGGGGACCTCTAAAGGCGTACCACTTAACCTTACTATAGGTATCATTTTTCTTTGGAGCTTCTTAACCTGTCGATCCTTGATTGAAATCGGTTTTTCAATAAACCTCAGGTTCTCATCTATTTGCACTCTTTGTGTGACATTGCTAGCGACTCATCGGCTAGACATTTCTTAAGGTTACTGATGTGGAACACATCATGGATTCCACTAAGCTCCTTTGGCAACCTGAGCTTATAAGATACAGTGCTGACACATTAGACTATCTCGAATGGTCCAATATATCTTGGGTTTAACTTGCCCTTCTTTCCAAAACGCATCACGCCCTTCCAGGGTATACCTTCAGCATGACCTTGTCACTTGGAACTTAAGAGGTTTACGCCTCTTGTCAGCATAGCTCTTCTGCATGTCCCTGGCAGTTTTGAGACGATCACGGATTTGCACAATCTTTTCCGTGGTCTCCAGGACAATTTCTGGTCCTGATAGTTGGGACTCCCCAACTTCTGCCCAACACACGGGCGTTCTACACTTTCTCCCATATAAGGCCTCAAAAGGAGCAGCCTTAATTCTAGTATGATAACTGTTATTATAGGAGAATTCTATTAGGGGTAAGTGATCATCCCAACTTCCACCTAAATCAATTACACATGCCCTAAGCATGTCTTCAAGTGTCTGGATAGTACGCTCACTTTGACCATCAGTCTGCGGATGGTAAGCCGTACTAAAGTTTAATCGTGTGCCTAACGATTGTTGGAAACTTTTCCAAAAGTAAGATGTGTATCTAGTATCTCTATCAGATACAATAGATACTGGCACACCGTGTAGGGACACAATCTTGTCCACATATAACTTAGCCAATTTGTCTGAATTATACGTTTCCTTAATTGGCAAGAAATGTGCTGATTTAGTCAGTCTGTCTACAATGACCCAAATAGTGTCATTTCCACTTTTGGTCTTAGGTAACTTGGTAATCAAGTCCATAGTTACCATTTCCCATTTCCATGTGCGAATTTCAAGCTGTTGTAGAAGCCCTGACGACTTTTGATGTTTGGACCTTAACTTGCGAACACGTCAGACACTTAGCTACATAAGTGGCTATGGATTTCTTCAAACCCATCCACCAATAATTCTTCTTCAAATCTTGATACATCTTGTCACCTCCCGGGTGAGCTGGGTATCTCGAACTATGCGCTTCTTGGAGGATTAGACCTCTAAGTCCTCCAAAGACTGGAACCCAGATTCTATCATTAAATCGAAGGATTTCATCATTTCCAGGTGTTAACTGGTCAACAGTTCTGCCTAATCCCTCATTAGGGATATTACCCTCTAATAGGGCTTGCTTCTGCGCATATAATAGCTTCACACTTAAGCTATTTCTAAGCTCAATGCTCTTGGCGTTAATCCTAATAGGTTTAACTCTTTCTTTGCGACTTAAGGCGTCAGCAACTACATTTGCCTTGCCGGGATGGTAGTGAATCTCGCAATCGTAATCATTAAGAGTTTCCATCCAACGGCGTTGTCACATGTTCAATTCTTTCTGATTGAACAGGTGTTGGAGACTCTTATGGTCAGTGTATATAATAAACTTCGTACCATACAAGTAATGTCTCCATAGCTTTAGTGCAAATACAACGACACCCAACTCCAAGTCATGGGTGGTGTAATTTCTTTATGCACTTTTAGCTGTCGTGATGCATAGGCAATTACCTTGCCATTTTGCATTAGCACACAGCCTATGCTGGTGTGCGGAGCATCACAATAAACAACAAAATTCTCAATACCCTCAGGTAAAGATAACACAGGAGAATTGCTCAACTTGTGTTTCAGAATCTCAAAAGATTCTTGTTGCTTTGGACCCCAATTATACTTTACATTCTTATGGGTCAAGGTGTTAGAGGAGTGGCTATTCTTGAAAAGTTCTCAATGAACCTCCTATAGTAACCAACCAGTCCTAAGAAACTACGAAATTTCAGATGGAGTTTTGGGAACTTCCCAATTCATTATGGATTCTATTTTAGCGGGATCCACTTGGATACCACGCTCACTCACATCATGTCCAAGGAATTGGACTTCTCTAAGCCAAAATTCGCATTTAGAAAACTTGGCATAAAGCTTCTCTTGCCTTTACAGTTCCAGAATGCACCGAAGGTGTTTCTCATGATCAGCTTGATTACGAGAGTAGATAAGTATGTCGTCAATGAAGACAATGACAAACTTATCTAAATACGGTTTGCAGACTCTATTCATGAGATCCATGAATGCTGCTGGTGCATTTGTGAGCGCAAAAGGAATCACTAAAAATTCAAAATGACCATAGCGGGTCCTGAAGGCTGTCTTGGGAACATCTTCACTTCGAACCTTCAGTTGATGATATCCAGATCTCAGATCAATTTTGGAGAAATAACTAGCCCCTTGAAGTTGGTCGAATAAATCGTCGATCCTGGGCAGAGGATATCTATTCTTGATTTTTAACTTGTTTAGCTCTCGGTAATCGATGCACATTCGCATCGAACCGTCTTTCTTTTTACAAAGAGGATAAGAGCTCCCCAAGGCGAGGAACTAGGCTGAATAAAGCCTTTCTCCAAGAGTTCGTCTAGCTGCGTCCTCAATTCGTTCATCTCCGTTGGTGCTAGCCTATATGGAGCTCTAGCCACTGGTGCTGATCCTGGTAGGATATCTATTCTAAACTCCACTAGACTGTCTGGAGGTAGGCCTGGTAATTCTTCTGGGAATACATCGGGATACTCTGAGATAACTGGTAGGTCCTCCATGTTTGGCTTAGGCTCATTTATGGTAACTTGTGCCATGTAAATGACACATCCTCTTTTTAAACACTTGGATGCCTTAAATAACGATACCTTGTCAGCAATCCATAGTGTGAGTCTCCAGGGATGGTGATTATTTCACCAGATGGGGTTTTGATTTCGATGAGCTTTTTATCGCAGGCAATGCGGGCTTGGTTATGAGATAACCAATCCATGCCTCGAGACAACATCGTACCCAGCCAATTTCATTGGCAGAAGGGAGATAGGGATGAATGATTCTTAATGGATATAGAGCATCCATCAAGAATGGAAGATGCTATCTCTAGTGTTCCATCAGCGAGTTCTATCTCATAAGTTTTATCTAGGGTTCTAATGGGTGAATTTAGTAGTTTACTAAACTTATGGTCAACAAATGATTTATCCGCACCCGAATCGAAAAGAACTCTAGGTAAATATTGTGAATGAGGAATGTACCTGTTATGACGTTGTTGTCATAAACGGCCTCCCTGGCATTCATTTGAAAGGCATGAGCATTCCCCTTCTTGGCCTCTCCAGGCTTTGCATCATTACTTTTGGGTTTCTTGGGGCAATGTACGTTATATGCCCTTTTTCATTGCAGTATAGCAAACTGCATCCTTAAGATCCTTACAATCTAGGGTTTTATGCCCTCTTCTTTTGCAGATACCACAGGGTTTGGTTTGTGGATTTATACTACACTGTCCCCAATGCCTATATTTACAGTTCTTGCATAGAGGTTTGTCATTAGACGCGTGCTGGTTCTTCTTGAATCGAAATTTCCTTTCTTTTTGAATCTTTGGGAGTTATTGTCCTCCGTTTCCTCTTTCCGTCAGTTTCAGTCCTAGCTACCTTTGTCTTACTAAATCAAGGGTGAGGGAAAGATATAGGTCTACAGCGGACCTATAGGTACTAGGCTGAGCAGCCTTTACCATGCTCTTTATTTCGGGCGCCAATCCATTTATAAAACACACAATGCGTTTGGATTCGGGAGTGATTAAATAGGAAACTAACCTAGATAGGGAGTTGAAATCGGAGACGTATTTCCGACAATCTAGGTTTTTCATCGAAAGAGACAAGAAGTCTGTCTCTAATTTCTCCACCTCATGAGGTGGACAGTAAGTTTCCTTAACAAGGTCCACAAACTTGGACCATCCTAAATTATAAGGTGTACTTTACCTGTAGACTGTATCATATCTTTCCACCATATTAAGGCATCGCCCTTAAAGGACTGTGATACATACTAGACCACATCCTTATCAGCACAGTTGCTGATATCTACAATCGTTTCCATCTCATCTAGCCATTTTAGAGCTTCCACAGCTCCTTTTTCCCCATTAAAGTCTCAAGGCTTACATGAGACGAAATACTTATAGGTGCATCTGTCTTTAGCAGAACAGGGACCTTTCAGCAAAATCTAATTTCTTTGGTTCACTCTTCGCATTTGAAGAGTGAACGGAGCTCTCCTTATGAGCTGAAGATGGTGGAATAGATAAGGGTCTAGAGCGAGTGGCACTCGACTCTCTTAGCTTTTCTATGGCCTTTCCCATGGCCTTTTCGACAGCCGCATCAATGTGAGCTTGAAAATTATCATCATCTATATTTTTGTTTTCAGCTTTGTTAGATTCAACATTCCTGTGGCTACTTTGTGCTTCATTTGAATTAGCCATCTTTAAGTCTTGGGTTCTATATACCTATTAAACTTCATTTAGCCATGTTATATCAACCATTTGGCTTTCAACATTGGATATAACAATCCATTACCTATACTAGTGTAAATAACATCACAACTGTTAGGCTTAACATATCTATATTTAGCCTAGGTCTTAATAGGACCATCATAGGCAAATTATAATTTGGACATAGTCCATATATCATTGGACAGTGGATCGCATTGTCACAACTGTCATTGTCATAATTGAAAATTATATAGTTCATAGACTTGTCCCTAATGGACAATATAATTGGGCACATTGGCCGGTCACATTGGACATTTATATATATGGCATATCAGTCTGTCACTTAGGACATAATACATATGGCATAACAGCCTATTCCATTGGACATAAATTGGGCACATTGGCCTACATCATATCAGCTGTACATGGCATATCAGCCTGTCTCATTGGACATAAATTGGGCACATTGGCCTACACATATCAGATGTACATGGCATATCAGCCTGTCCCATTGGAGATAAATTGGGCACATTGGCCTACATCATATCAGATGTATATGCATATCAGCCTGTCCCATTGGACATAAATTGGGCGCATTGGCCTACATCATATCAGATGTACATGGCATATCAGCCTGTCCCATTGGACATAAATTGGGTACATTGGCCTACATCATATCAGATGTACATGGCATATCAGCCTGTCCCATTGGACATAAATTGGGCACATTGGCCTACATCATATCAGATGTATATGGCATACCAGCCTGGCACATTAGCCTGACGGTGAATGTGGTTCCTCAAGCCACACTACCAGGAGTATGAACATTTCTTAATGTTAACATAAGAGTACCTTAATGATTGATTAATGGTCCCGGTCACCTTCGACCTTAACGAACTTGGAGGTTTGGACCTAGTCCCTTACCTCTGGATAGAAGGAAAACATCCCTTAACTATCCTGATAGAAGACCCCTTCGTACTTAACTATCATTTCTTGGCCAATATGTGGTCTTCGCCACTTGGCATAATCAAATCTATTAAGGTCTTTTGGAATTATATAGCGGAGCATACATTTTGAATAAAATCGAGACGCTCGTTATTAAAAGGATGAATACATTATATTAATTCCAACATACTTCATTAAATTTCCAATTAGAAATTATAATACTAGAAAATGAAACAAACTGTCCATGCAAGGACTTTAAAGAAATAAAAATGTCCACGCAGGGACTAAAGAAATAACAATGCCCTTTCGTAGGGACTACATATAATTAGAAGAGACTTCACTCGTCCTTCTTTCCCTTGACTAACTTGGAGAGTTTCTTGAAGAATTTGTTCGTTTTCTTCTCCATTTTCTCCGCCTGTTGCTGCGTTTCCTTCATTCTTTCTAAGGCCTCATTAATGGCCTCAAGTGGTGGCGGAGGTTGTGGTTGTGGCATAACCGGATACTGGTACCCATAAGTTGGATATCCAGTCGGTGGATAAGTAGGTGGGAGAGGAGACGGGTAAAATGCGTTGTGCGTAACTGCCTGCATGTAGGGGTCTTGTGACCATGCTTGATAGTCTACCGGTGTAGACGAGTTAAAAGGATCATATCCAGACGTATCTGGATATGTGGGGATTGGGTTACTATAACCCGATGGTGGTGGTTGAATTGTAGGTGCGGGTGTTGGTGTTGGTTCCACCATAGGTGAAACATTAAAGGGTCCACCCATTTGTGAGTCCTCTTAAATTGTAGGGTAGCAATTAGGCAAAGGTGGGAGCGATCCCGACCTTTAACCTGCACGTACCGGCATACGTGCTCCACGCTTTCTCCTTGGTGGTTCAGGTGGTGTTTGAGGTTGGTCCACCGGTTCCATATGGACATCTTCTTAAACAGAGGTGGTTGAGAGTGATGAGAAGGAGTGTAGGGCGAAGGTGAATTGGTTCCAATATTGGTCCCACTCATTAGGACCTTGGTAGGGCGATCCGCATAAGAGTTTGAATCGCTTGAAATTTCAATGGGATGCGCGTTCGATCCGACAGCGGTATCTCCGGGTCGGAGTCCTCGTCCATAGGTTTGGCTGGTCCAACTGATTTTGTTCGGCTGGAGGCGTGTTAAAGTAATGGTTAGGGTTAAATTCTTCATGGTAAGAGTGATGAGAATGAGAATGGTGAGAATGATGTGAATGATAGGAGTGGTGAGGGTGGTAAGAATTTTGGAATGTGGGGGCGAGTATCTATTAGAGACAGAACGTCTCGCTGGTTTCCAAGGAGATGAATCTCTCGATTCTTGGTAAGAGTCTGAATTGTGAGGTTGAGGGGGAATGCGTCCCGATGGTCCTCCCCTATTGGACCTTTTCCTCTTCCACTTTGTCTTCTCACTCTTGGCGGCATTTTCCTGTTTAAAATCAATTAAAAAACAATACTAATAACTTAATAATGAAATGAGTAATCCTAGGTCAATGCCTAGACTCGGAAGTCTAAGGAATGTGCCGTGTAAGTTTGAGATTAAACACAAGACGCTAGTGTTTAATTCTCTCAAACGTTGGCTCTAATACCAACCTGTCACACCCCGGATTTCAAACCCGAAATCTATACACCGGTGGGCCCGTCGGGGAGTATCGTCACGTAAGTTGATAACATCATAGTCAATTAAACACGGCATAACGGAAGTATTGAATTTAAATTACTATTACAAACCGAATTTTTAAAATAAAATAATACACAGGTTCGTAATAGAAGATCCACATGCGGATCATAAAATGTACAAGAAAGAATATAAAACAGACTTTGGGCAGATTTAGGATTTGCAAGATCCTCTACCACTACCGAGTACCTCCGGCCTATTTTCGTATTGTACCTGTAGTTTAGTCTTTTGAAAATACGTCAACTTTCGCTGGTAAATACACCCAACTTACTCGTTTTGAAAACATTTCAAAAATGTTTTAAGCGTGTATCAGCACAAACATCTTTTTATAACTTGGGTTAATTGACCGTCCAACCTTGTTTTAAAAGATTTACATGTTTGTCCATACATACGGGGCTTGGTACGAAGACCGAGACACAATTAACGTACACACCACTTTGGACTCACGAAGGAGTCAATTCCTCCCAACCTTGTGGGAATGTATAATTGAGCGTCTTGCCTACACCGGCGCTAAGGTCGTGGCCATTTCTATTATAATGAGCCGAGGATATCCAGGACACGGTAGTTAACCCCCGATGTTTAAATTATCAAACAAAACTGATTAAAATAGAATATGCGGCTTTACTAGTCCCGAACCGGCGTTCGATTGATCCCATTTCTGACCAAGCGGTAATAATTTACCGTAACCCAAGCCCGTATAGGGGAAATAAGTCGAGAGTATTTACCTGAGCTAGTATTCTTTTAATTTTTAATAAATCAGCCGTACACAAAAGGACTAAGTACAGATAGCATTTACCGGCAAGTCTCTAGTCTGGATTATGGCATAAACTAACCAATTAAATACTAACGGTCTTATTTAAGTCATTGACTTAGACCGACTAGCGTACTTGATCAAAACGTATGACGCTAGATTAAACGTTGATTGGATAGAATGTAGTTTGATCCCAACAAGTACCTTGACTTGTATAATATGGATAAACTATAAACATTCTGGATTTGAGACTTAAATGAAAAGGTTAAACCCGTTTCGGTTAATTTCCGTAAAATAGTTACATATACGTAACTGTGCGCACATTAGCGATATCGGGCAACCGATAAGTTATGGACAAGTTCTATATGCCATTATACTTTAAATAAGTTAAAATATCGGTAGGATATTAACTTATATGCCCGTTAAGGTTTTAAAACGAAACAATGCGTCATAAGGGCGTTTTGGTAATTTCATACCGTATAAAAGGAACTTGAACATATTTTAAGTTTATAACCATAAGTATTCTGGAAAAATATTTCATTTATGATATAATATCAGTAGGATATCATTCATATGTGTACTTTATCTTTTATGACCAAACTATGCACCGAAGCGGCAATTTGGCCATTTTACACATAGTTTATAATTTATTTGGGATTCTGAGTTTATAACATGTACATACTGTAAATATGTTTAAAATAAGTTTTAAAATCAGTAGGTATCAAGTCTTGGTCAATAATATGGTTAAAACCATACTATGCGCCGAAACGGCGCTTATGTCGTAAAATGACGTCTTTATGCGATGTTTATGAAAACAATTGTTAAGGTCAGATTAAAATGTCTTAAATATGTTATTTAGTATAACATATCAGCAGGTAAATGATTTACCTTGAAAAGATTGATTTAAACTATTTTATGAGCCACAAGGGCTAAAATGTCATTTACCGACATAGTTTAAGGACCTGTTTGAAAACTCAGTTTATAACTTGGTTTAGTATCCCAAATAATCCTACTTATAATATTTCATCAGTGGAAAACTCATTTTCAAGTTCGTTATCATTTAAAACCTTGTTTTATGCAAAAATGACATTTTGGTCAAAGATGTAATAATTATGGAACTTGCGCATAAACATGGATTCTGATTATAATCATTTAATATAACCTTAGAGGGTTATGCTACATTATATTACGATCATAATACAACTTTAGATCAGTAGGTAACTAATCTAAATCGGGTCAGAATCGAAAGTCAAAGCAGAAGTCAAACTTCGCGACTTTCGGTTGCGAACCGACCCTAAAACTGAAATTGACGAGTCGAACATGTTCTTACATGTTCTAATAATTATTACCAACTTTTTAAGTGTCAAAACAGGTTTCATAACATATATAAGATAAATTTATGATTTTTCCAAAAAATGGCCGTTTGACTTTTTAATATCATAACTTTGAGCCGTCAATTGGTCTAGCAAATGTGATTTTCAGGAGGTGCCCATATAGTGATTAACACATACCTTATTACGATCACTTAGCCATGTTCATTTTGAACAATGGCTGGACCATAATGGTCTTAACCGAAAGTCAAAGCGTTTTCGGTAAAACGCTTGACTTTTGGCTATAAAAGCCTATAAACAAAAATGCACAAGGAAGGAACACTTACCAGTAATTCCTAGGGTGCAAAAGAACTATGTTGGATGCTCCTTTTAGTTAGGAACTTCCAGAGGAGGGAGAAGACTATGAATAAGAAAAGTGCAAGTTCAAATTGTGAACTTGTACACCTATTTATAGTTGGAGAACTCAAAGGAGGTGAAGCTAGGTGTTTAGGGGTTTAAAAGGGAGCTTACAAGTGTTCCAAAAAGTGGCATAGCTGATTACAAGTCCATGGTTTCGAATTAATGGTTTTCGAGCTTTGTTTGGGGGCCAAGCCAAAACTTTCTGCTGCAGACCCTTTCTCGCGCCCCGCGAGAGACCCATGCCAGGTCTCTCGCGACCTGTGACCGCCCCTTGGCCAGTTTCAAAACTTGACACTTTAGCCCCTTAACTTTAAAAAGCTTCTAAAACCCTTTTTCAACACCTTTTTGGCACTTTTAGCCCTCCGTAGCCAATATTTGGCATACCCGGGATTATGCCCGGACATTGTCGAGCTCTCGGTTCGTTAAAGGTTACTCAGAGGTATGAATTAACATGTTGACGCTTTTAATCCCTCCATTATCCAACTTTCACATATTTACAAAAATTGAACTCTCCCGTCCAATATTTGGCACGTATGATAGTTAGGACTTCACGAAAGATCACTCAGAGGCTTATTATAAGCATGTTGACTCCGATGTCACTCAGAGGCTGGGCATGTTGACATATCAGTCGCTCAGAGGCCAAATTTCAAGCATGTTGACATCGGACCGTCACTCAGAGGCTCAATTTGAGCATGTTGACGCCTTTAGTCCTTATTGGTCTTTAATAGACTATGTTTAAAATTACAACACGTGTCACTATACTATTGGAAACGATTTTACAGGGTGTTACATGAAGCACATTGGGAAGCGGGCGGATCTGGGGTCGTTAACTTCTAAGATATCCCTCGGTAAGTTCCTGTACCCTTTGACATTTCATTCTAGTTGTTATGTTGTGCATAACTGACTTTTGTTGTTATACAGTGGGGGATGAGCCGGTTTTTGTGGAATCCAGCACATGCGCCGGATGCATTGATTCCCCCATGAGTCAGGCTGGTGGTCATGGGGTGCGCTCTGCTGTTGGAACGGAAGGACCAGCCCATGTGAGGGAGGGGCCTCACGTGGAAGTGAAGGTTCTAGTATGGGTACTAATGTGGATCCCCTGGTTTTGAAGAACCTGTCATTGTTGTCGAGGAATTGCGGGTGGATCTTGGGGAACCTGCTTTGGAAGTGGAAGAATCGGGGTTCGTTGTGCAGGGACCCGTTGTGGCGGAGGAAGAACTCCCGCATCTGGGTAGCGCGGTTAATGCGGATGGGGCGAAGCCGTCGGGGGCGGCGTCCGCAGAAGATGTTCAGACCGGTGCTCCACAACGACATGTGGAGGAACCATTACCTAAGGGTGGCGCGGGGTCTGCCGCCCTTGTTTTGTCTCCCATCCCCCCGGATGAGACTCTAGGGGATTATTACTATAGGTCCTTCTCCGCTGCCCAAGCTGAATAGATTCACACTCCTGTGTGGAAGCTGGAGAAAGGAGATAACTTTTCTCACTAGCCGGCGTGCCATGAGTGGTTTGAGGGGGCTTTCCCCCCAGCGGAGGTACGTTGCTTTCTGATCATGAAGAGGAGGCGATTATCAGACGTACCTCCAGGCAGCTGCCAGGTCCGCCTCTGTGTCTTACAAGATTGCTCGTGAATGGCGGGGCTTGGTGAAGCTGTAAAACTCAAGAGGGATCGTTCAATGATATCAAACAACCTTGTGAGAGTGCAGAAATCAAACACAAGGTGATTCAAGAATGTAAACGAAACACAATAAAATATGATCAAAGTACTTGCATTCACCCGAATGATGACTGATACAAGACTTGTATGTTTGGTTTCGGCTCACCCTTCTCTTGTGTGTTCGATCAACATTATACCTAAACTAGGAATGAGCTTATATATAATATAAGACTCGAAACCCCAAGGCCCAGCCGAAACCAATACACATTGACCCAAATTACATTTCGACCCAAAATACTACGAAACTCTATTACAAGTTCAACTCTATCTTATGCATAAAACTTTATGTTCTAACATTCTCCCCTAGTTTTATGACATAAGTTCCTTCATCTTTATCTGCTGCCACCATCATTCTTCTTACCAGATTTGATTCTGAGCCAACACTTCTTCACATGTAATACTCCAGCAACAGCTGAGGTCCAACTTTTAGCACACTCTTCATATTTCTCAGTTACCCGGATTTGATTCTGAGCCAACACTTCCAGATCCTCAATACTCAAATTTAACAAGTCTAGCGTATCAACCAACCTGAACTGCAAATCCCATCACACACAATAATCACCTGACCCAACGATTCATCAAAAGCCCAAAATGCATTGACTTCAAGCTACCAGGAGGGATCTTCTTGACTAATGGAATGGTCTTCTCCTTATTAGTAGGTGCCAAACAACAGTCTTCATTCTCTTATTTGTAGCAGGATCTCTAACACCATGAGCAGTTTTCAAGAAGGATTCAGCTTTAAGCATTGAAGGAAAGCCTCTTTCAACCTCTCGCTTTAGTCTTTCAAAGAATATGTATCCTCTACCATTGGGTTTGTCATCAGTGTATGGTGCATTTACGAGCATGGCTAGATCCACTTTAGTAAACGTTTGAAACTGAGCAGGTCTAGAATACCACTCAACGGGACCAACCTTCCTCTTGACCCACCACATTTTACGGTCGTGGTCAAAACTCCAGCTCACAATTCCAGATTTATTTCCAACAATATCATAATAGCTCTTCCCTACTTCCATTAAATAATTTGTCACTTGAACTTCAGGGTCAGCAGGGTTGAGATTTCTATTCTTAATCACTACCAACTTTCGCTTCTTCTTCTGTCTTTCACCTTTTTCTTTTTCTTTCTCTTTGTTTACTGATAGAGAAAAGTATATATCCATAGCCTCAGATCTCTCAGTAGCATTTTGCTTAGCAGCAGCTTGAGTAGATTTTTCAACATCGCTAGGGTCAGCAAATTCACTTCCAAATTTCTTTTCTAATTTCCCACGTAGCTCATAAACCATTGAGAATAGCAAACCCACGTCACCTTGTAATTGATCTATTTGCTGATCCTTCTTCACGATCAGATCTTCCAGCTGAACGAGTTTGGCATCTTTGTAAATTGAATCTTGTTCAAGCACAATGATTCTCTTTTTGAGCTCACAAATACTCACATCATCATCATCATCAGAATCTTCAATAATAGGCATCTTTGAGAGTTCTTTTTCTCGTATCCCACTAGAACTACAAGGCTCATCATGTACAGCAGTTTCGAGCGGAGCACCAGTAGGAATATCAGATAGACCAACATCAGCATTAAAATCAAAATCTCTTTCGGTAGCAGCAGTATTAGGTGAAGATTCAAAATCAAAATCGTACAAACCTAAATCATCATCATCTATCAACGGTTGATCTTGAGTTGTTTCTACAAACACACTGGGTCTTGGATATTTTCTTTTGCGTTTCAAAGGTTGTGAAAACGAATCGAACGGAGGATTTTCAATTCTCCCACTAACTGACTTTAGAAGCAACGCTAAATTCTCGTCAGATAACACTGGTTGTGGAATACTAGCAGAAGTAATATCACCAGCTTTAACTTCCATCGGCAACTATCACCCATATCATCCACATTCACAACATTCTCCTCAACTTCCACATCAACAGCATGCTCATCGGCAACAATTTGTTCATCCTCAATAATTTGAACATTCTGCGACTATCGCTCTTGGTCCTTCAGGTCGTTCACCAGCCAATTCAACACTACATCTTCTGTTTCTTTGAACTGACCAAATTTTACAAGTGGTAACTTCCCAACAAATTTAACCGCAATATTTTTCTTAGGCATCAATGCCCCAAAACAAGAAGGCCCCATCGGTTTTAAATCAAGAGTATCATCGGACCTCTCAAGCTCAGATACTTGGCATTGAAGATCATCTGCAAAAATCGTGGGTACATCACAAACTTGTCTTTCCTCACACCCAGAAGTTCCTCTTCATTCCTTCAAACACATATCTCGAGTAGTTGAAAGCTTGATTGGTAATTAGACACACAAAAGCCGCAGACTGTGTAGAGTTTAATTGATCTGTTCCCCCTCTATTCTCAGTCATACACATCATGAACATATGCATCAACAAACGCAATAGGGATGCACAAGCTTCTTAGGGAGAGGAGGATACATTCCTTCATAACTCAGTCATGGCAAGACATCCTCAATAGTTCCCGGTGAAAGTTCAATAGGATCTGTCTCATTATCTTTCTCTATTGATTTGCTCAGTAACAATAACATCTTTATTCTGAACCATCTCCTCAATAGATCCCTTACCATCGGCTCCTTGCTCTACAAACCTTGCAGTCTTCCAGAACTCCTGAACGAGGCTTTCGTAGATAATAGGATTGTCACGAAGAGCGTGAACTATTTTGCAATTGTGAAGACCTTTGATCAGGGAGGTATAAAGTTCCTTGTGTTTTTCGGGTGGTGAAGCTAAGTAAGCTGCCTGATTGTGTCCCGAAATGATCTTTAGATCCATGATACTACAAAACAACATAAGTTAAATTAGCATTTAATACAAATGTAGAAAACATGGAACTGGCAGAAATGTTAACTGGAATCAACTTAAGGTTTCGAGTCGAAACCATTTGTTTCGAGTCGAGACCAAAAGATCTCGAGATGAAACCAAATGGATTTGAGTCGAGATCACGGTCTAGACTACAGAGACTCTAGTCGAGATCTCAGTAGAAACCAAGGTCTCGAGTCAAGTCTTGAGTTGAAACCAAGAAGATCTCGAGTCCCCAATAATCTTCTCTCAACCCGAGTCGAAACCAAATAAACATCTTTGACCAGTCAACTTGAAGATCAAACACTAATAACAAATCTTAATTTTGTCAAAAACCAAATGAAGTCCGAAATTAGGGTTCTTGATGATCTTCTAATCTTCATTAGATCTTCAACAAGTTCCTGCAAATCTTCAAGTAAAAGTGATTATCTGATCTTAATATACCTTAGCAGCAACTGATATGAGTCGAAAACAAGATGAAGAACCAATCAGAATGGAAGAGAGTTGCCGGAACAAGGAAGAGTCGCCTGAGAAAAGAAAGAGAGTATGAGAGAAGATTTCGAGTGAATGAGGATGTCTCGAGTCGAAACCCCTTTTTATACCTCCACTGTTCATGGGCCGGGCCCTGACTATGAGTCAGAGTCAGGCCCAGCTCGAGCCCAGTGGATGCGAGTCGAGACCAGCAGTTCCGAGTCGAAACCAAGAGTTCCAAGTCGAAATAAGGTGTTTCTACTCGAGATCTTACATTCATTAGAGAAAACAATTTTTAAGCATAATCCTTATTTTTCCCGAGCACGTTTTACGAGGTAAAAACCTATTCAAACAAAAATAAATAATTTCTAAACATTATCTACAAAAATAAAATAAATAGGAAAATATCATAAACACTCAGGGATCAAATCACGAGACATTAGGCTTGACATCACTTAACAAAACTGATCTACACCCGAATGATCTGAACAATTGTCAGTATATTTTTTCACTTAAACTCAGCTCCTTAGACCTTTTCCAAATGATTGCCTTAATCAATTTTATCATGTTTTAACCAATTAATAATGAACACCCAAACAAATACTAATCAAATCCTGGAATTTGCAATGCACACTCTATCATGCAAGTGGATTTCCTACCACACATTTTCACAAATCAGTTCTGGGTTCATGAAATCTTATCTGAGATTGGATTGAGAAGAGAAAAGAATAGATCAAGAGCAGAGGTGATATAATATACAGATCAAATGAGATTTTCTCAGTTTGACATAGGTTTTTGGGGTTTCTTTTGGGCACTAAAGAGCCTCTTTCGGGTGTAATGTGATCTACAAGGCGACAGACATACAACTAGGTCTTTGCTCACGCAAAACAGAAGCCAACGCTGCCTAGCACCCCCAGGTCTTTGCTCACGCAAAACAGAGGAGATACACGAATTTTTCGACAAGATCTCAGAACTAGAACCAACTGGTGTCATGTGTATCGGGACATCACACAAACATTCAACTAGAAATGAGCGAATTCCAAGTGACTTTCTTTCCTGAGGTCATAGACTAATCTAGATTCTAAACAGGCAATCACTGTTTCCAGCTTTTAGGATCGAGCCCACCTACACATCATTCTAGAGCCAAACTATTTCGATAATGGTTTTACATGAGTCAGCCCTTTGTCATAATGTGAGAGTACATTTCACTTCCCCGCATGCAGTGCATCTTTTTGTATTTTTCAAAATTTCAATGTTTATGTATTTTTCAAATTTTCTCTCCCTAAATATGTGCATAAATAAAAACTACCTAAGCATAGAAAACTTTATGAACAAATTTACCTACAAAAACATGCTCAGTCAGTATATCAGAAAATTCACAAGCACCTGAATTTCGAGCTGCTGACAGGTTTTGTGAACACATCTGCAGCATTTGCATCCGTGTCAATATGTTCCAATTTGATAAGACCTCTGTCAAAGCAGTCTCGAATAAAATAAACTTTAATATCAATGTGCTTGGTTTTAGAGTGGAAGATAGAATTTTTAACAATTTGAATAGCAGCATCATTATTACAGTATATCGTAGTATTCGAATAAGACAAACCATAATCCTGCAATTGATGTTGCATCCACACCACTTCAGAGCAAGATGCAGACGCTGCAACGTATCCAGCCTCAGCTGTTGATATTGCCACCGTTTGCTACTTCTTGCATTGCCAAGAAATGAGCCGATCTCCCAAAAATTGACAACCAGCGGATGTGGATTTCCTGTCACTGTCAGAGCCTCCAAAATTGCTATCAGAGAACGCAAATAAGTCAAAACAAAAATCTCTCGGGTACCACAAGCCAAACCGAGGTCTGCCTTTAAGATACCGAAAAATTTGTTTAACAGCAGTAAGATGAGACTGTTTAGGATTAGCCTGATATCGAGCGCAGTTGCAGACGGCGACATGATATCTGGACGACTTATAGTAAGATACATCAGCGAGCCGATCAAAAATCTATAGAGACATTGACCGACCGGGGATCCTTCAGCATCTTCTGTCAATAAAGGTCTTTCTGCCATTGGAGTTTCAACTGATTTTACGTCTGTGAATTTGAATTTAGCAATCACATCATCCACATTTTTTCCCTGATGAATAAGAATGCCTCGAGAATCCTGGCGAACTTAGAGACCCAAGAACATAGTCATCTCCCCGAGAGCACTCATCTCGAATTTCATTTCCATTACGCTCTCGAATTCCCTGCATAAGTTTTCACTGGTTGATCCGAAAATGATATCATCGACATAAATCTGAACCAGGATTTGATCCTTGCCCACTCTCTTAATAAACAAGGTTTGATCAATCATCCCACGAGTGTATCCATGAGCCAGAAGATGCTCAGTCAGCGTTGCATAGCAAGCCTTGGTGCTTGATGTAACCCGTATAGCACCTTATCAAGCTTATAAGCAAATTCTGGATGATCTGGATGAACAAAAATCTCTTCTTTCACTTCTCCATACAGAAATGCAATTTTTACTCCATCTGATAAACAGTGAATCCCATGTAAGATGCATAAGCTAAGAAGATCCGAATAGCTTCAAGCCGAGCAACCGGAGCATAGACTTCATCATAATCTAGACCTTCAATTTGTCTAAACCCCTAGACTACTAATCTTGCTTTATTTGAAATGTAGCATGAATATAAGCAAGTATTAATGGTTCCAGATTGGCTCCTGGTTTGAACTCCAGCATGGACGGAACCAATCACATTTGAAATGGGAAGATTCCGTTGAACATTCGTAGGGATAGCAAGTTCAGGCACATTGACGTCTTGAGTAAAATTGGTGGTGCTTGACTCCCCCTCATTAGATGCACTTGTGCTGTTAGCTACAGAAGTTGTAGCCACGCAATCTTCAGGAATGGGATCAGCAAACAAATCACCGGACGATGCACCTTCAGGGGAGGCCTGAGAAGGGGTTGAAGGTTGTTCAGTGAAGACCATTCCAGGTGGATCTTTGGTATGACTCCTTGAACTTCCTTCGGCTTCTTCTTCTTCTTCTTCTTCTTCTTCAGTATCACCAAATGAAAGCGGGTGCTTCAATGAGGACACACCTGCATCTGCGGAAACACTTGACAGAATATCAAAAGATTTAAACAAATCAGCATAATCATAAAGCCAGTCAGGCCAACTCTAGCATCCGTAGCATTTTCTTCTAGCCACTCAATGTTGCACGACTCGACGACTTTCTTAGTTACTTTATTGTATACTCTATAGGATGACCCTTTAGCGTATCCAATAAAGAAACACTCATCTCCCTTGACCTCAAACTTCCCATTTGAGTCCATGAGTAATAGAACACACGGGCAACCAAATATACAAAAGTGTGAAACCGAGGGTTTACGTTTCCAGAATCTCATAAGGTGTTTTCATATGACGTTTATTTACTAAAAGCATGATTCTGGATGTAACACGCCGTGCTAACAGCTTCAGCCCAAAAGAAAATAGGGAGCTTCGAGTCAGCCAGCATGGTTCGTGCTGCCTTGATAAGAGTATCATTCTTTCTTTCAGCTACTCCATTCTGTTGTGGAGTTCGAGGAGCACTATACTGTCGAGCGATTCCCTTTTCAGCGCAGAAAGTATCCAAGGCGATATTTTTGAATTCAGTCCCATTGTCAGATCGAATAGCCTTTACCATCATACGTGTTTGATTTTCAACCAGAATAATAAACTGTTTTACCAGGCTTGCAGTCATGTTCTTGTGGCTTAGGAAGTAAACCCAGGTATATCTTGAATAATGATCTACTATCACGAGATAGTAGGACTTCCTTCCAATGCTAAGAACATTCACAGGACTAAAAAGATCCATATGAAGCAACTCAAGCACAGCTTTGGTTGAAGGTACTGGCTTTGATCTATGAGGCTTCCGATGAGCTTTTCCCTTGGCACAAGCAACACATATCTCTATCAACATGAAGTCTTTAACTGGTAGGTCACGAACTAGTTGACCTTTGGCTATACGATTCAGATTCTTCATGTTAACATGCCAAGACGACGATGCCACAACTGACCATCATGTTCTGAAATCTTAGAGAATAGGCAAGTAATCTCTTCACACGGTTTCTTATTAATGTCAATGACATAGGCATTTCCTTTCCGTTCAGCAGTCATTAACACCCAGTCATCAGGAATCACAATCCCAGGCTTCAGCACATAACATCCCTTTTTTGTAAAATGAACTGTATTTCCTCTGTCACAAATCTGCGAGATGCTCATCAGATTATGTTTCAGTTCAGGGACATAATTCACATATTCGAAGCTGAGTACTCCATTCTGCACAGTTCCTTTCGGCGTTATTCTGCCTGACTCTCCACCCGCAAAGGAGACATGTCCACCATTAAATTCTTTAACATTAATAAGCTGGGACAAATCTCCTGTCATGTGCCTGGAACAGCCACTATCCGTGTACCAAAGTCGCATGATAGTCCTCCACAGCTGTTCCTCCTCTGCTGTAAGTCCATGAACTTGAGTCATAAAAGCCATGTTGTCAGTTGGTGCTTGATCTTCTGGAGCATTTAAATTGAGATGTTGAATTTCAGAACTCCAGTCGAACGATCTGTTATTTTGCACCACCATGGCTGTGTTCGCAGAAGTTCCACTCGAGGTAGATGCTGAAGTGTAGTCACTGGAACAACAGTTCTTACGGGGTTTCTGGCAGCTGGCTGAGCAGGAGTGGCATTCCTGTTTTCCGGTTGCTTGGTGCATTCTCTGGCCATGTGCCCCGGTTCATGACAATTGTAACACCGAACCTTGGACTTATCAAATCCTATCTTTCGATCTCCGGAATTGGTCCAGTTGTTTTTCCCGGTTCGCTTAATGAAATTTCTGGCTCTGAAAGTAGCCATTGCCATGTGATATACATCTCTTCCACATCATCTGGATGCATCTGATATAAGTCAGATGTGGCAACGTTTGGAATAACTAACTCTCCTGCAACAAAAGCATTTAAACAGTTTATCACAGATGCAGCTATGTCGAGGTTCTCCTTGGACTGCTGAGAGAAGAAGGCCATCATCTCATTCTTCACATTAGAATTTGAAGCAGACGCATTGACCGGTGATGGAGCAGCAGATGATGGAGCAGTTGTGTTCAAGGATGTTGGAGCAGGTGATGCTGAATAGAAAACATTGGCAGGAGGAGGCTCTGATGCTGTTCGTGTAGAAGATGAGCTTCCAAACATTTGAAATCCAGCATGAGAAAGAAGAGCAACATTGTTTGAGGATGAAATTGTAGGAGGAGCAGTTGTAAACTCAGCTGCAAGCAAACTGTTCTTGTGATTAATCTCTCTCTGTTTATCATCTAATTCACACAATTTGATATGAGAGATCATTTCTGAAAGACTACATCTGGCCAGATCCTTGGTCTTCTTGATCATAGCCACATGATGATCCCAGTTCTTCGGCAGTGCATTCAACAGCTGTCTATTCACCAAAGCATTTGACAGAGGTAACTCAGCAATAGTCATCTGAGTGATGAGTTTCACGAACCTCTAAATCTGATTCTCCACTGTTTCACCATAGATATGATTGAAATTGTTAAAATTTTGACTCAGCAGATTGCGCCTACTTTCCTTCATATCTCCGTTTCCTTCAAAAACCTCATGCAAAGAATCCCACAGCTATTTATCACACTTGGCTGTTCTGAAACCAATTGCAATGTCTGGTCCCAAAGCCATGGTCAAGTAAGCTAAAGCCTTTTCATCTTCTTCAACTATGTTGGAATCCTCATCTGAATAATGTTCAACGAGCTTCTTTATTCTATTGCCCGGTGCATCATCTCTCTCGTATGTTATCTCCCTAGGACCACGCATGATACTTCTCCATATCTTGCTATCCTTTACCTTGACATGCTTCTCAAACCTCCATTTCCACTCTTGGAAGTCATCTCCCTCTAGCAATCGAGGAATTCGAGTTGTTGTCCCAATTATAGAGTCAAGTTCTTGATGTTTATTTATGGGAGCTAGGTCAATAACTTGATTTGTGGAAGTCATATTTAAATATATTTTAATTTAAAGGTCCAGTTATAGTCCACAAGCAGAGTCCAGATATGTCCACAAATGGTTCAGATGGTAAGTCCACAAACTGATTTCAAGTCGAAACCAATGAGTCGAGACAGAAATCTCGAGAGATAGATCAAGTCGAGATTAGAGACGGAACCCTTTGTTGCGAGTCGAGACCACCTGACTGTGAGTTGAGACAGGGAGTAATGACAGAGATGATTGTGAGTTGAAACAGAAGTCGAGACCTCTCTTAATTGATGAGTAGCGACCACCAGTCGAGACAAACTGAGACAAGTTGGATGAGTCGAGATCCCTGTTGATTGCAAGTAGAGACTGAGAAGGTTGCAAGTAGAGACAGAGATGGTTGTGAGTCGAGATCCATGTTCGTTGCGAGGAGAAACCACTAATATGCAAGTCGAGA